>OW026519.1:72448486-72775415 GCA_932274085.1 Protocalliphora azurea
TATATTATATTATATTATATTATATTATATTATATTATATTATATTATATTATATTATATTATATTATATTATATTATATTATATATTATTGGAGATAAAGAATCCTCAAACGATGCAGATATTTGCGATATGTTTGCTGCTTTCTTCTCATCCGCCTATTCTGATAAAGATTCACATGAACTTTCCAATTATCCATATCCAATTCCAGCTGCAACCCTTATAAATTGTCCAACATTAGATAAAACGATGGTACTGAGAGCTGTACAGAATCTAAAATATTCTGATAAATGTGGACCTGATGGTGTTCCAAGCTATGTTCTTATAAAATGTTTACATTCTCTTATATCTCCAATAACATACTTATTCAACATATCAATATTTAGTGGTTACTTTCCTGAAGTTTGGAGGAAATCTTATATTATACCTTTGTTCAAATCCGGTAGCTGATCCAACATTTCCAATTATAGAGGTATTGCTAAATTAAGTGTTATTCCAAAACTTTTCGAAAAGATAGTTACTGAAATCCTTTCGCATCAAGTTGTATGTTATCTTTCGCCATTTCAGCATGGATTTAAAAAAGGATGTTCCATTACTACTAACCTTTTGGAGTTCACAACCTCAGTTATAACTGCATTTGAGTCCGGTTTACAGACAGACGTAATATACACAGATTTCAGTAAAGCCTTCGATAAAGTAAATCACGATCTCCTACTGTTCAAATTGGATAAGCTCGGATTTTCTCCTGTTTTCCTTAAATGGATCTCCACATATCTTAAAAATAGATGCCAATGTGTACTATTCAGAGAATGTGCATCAAAAACCATTCCTGTTTTATCTGGTGTTCCACAAGGTAGTCATCTCGGCCCCTTACTATTCCTAATATTTATAAATGATCTACCAGCTTGCATTAGGAATTCTAAAATATTAATGTATGCTGATGATGTAAAGCTGTTCCATAGCTTTAACTATTCCTATCAATGTTCCTTACTCCAATCAGATCTTGACAATCTTTATGATTGGTGTATGATGAATCTAATGGATCTGAATTTAAAAAAGTGTAAACACATGATGTTCTATAGAAGAAGTCCAGTACTCTGTAGATACACAATAAATGAATATCAACTTGATCTAGTCGAAGAATTTCTTGATCTGGGTGTGTTGCTTGATTGTAAACTATCCTTTAACTCCCACGTTTCACAAATCGTTAATAAGGCAAAAGGAGTTCTAGGTTTCCTCAAGCGCTGGGGAAGAGAGTTTAATGATCCTTATGTTTCTAAGCAATTATTCATATCTCTTGTAAGACCAATCCTGGAATATGCTTCCGTGGTCTGGGATCCTCAATACGAAGTTCATATAAAGAAAATTGAATCGGTCCAGAAACAATTTCTCTTATTTTGTCTTCGTAATCTTCCATGGAATCCTAATATTAATTTACCATCATATGAAAGTCGATTACAGCTTATTGATCTTCCTACTCTTGAAAGTAGGAGAAAATATATGAATATTTCATTTGTAATTAATTTAGTAAACGGTTCAATTAATTCTGAGTTCCTGCTTTGTAAGATCGAATTCGTAATCCCAAATCGTCCAACTAGAAATTATACTCCTTTAAAAATAAAATATTTTCGAACCAATTATGCCAACTTTGATCCCATGAGACGTATATGCAATCAATTCAACAGTTTCTATCCATATATTGATTTCTCATTAAATCCAATCCGCATTAAGAGGATTATTTTTAACTTAGTTAAATAATAAGTTTTTGTTATTGAATGATTATGAAAATATTTTATTGTTAATAGCTTTAAGAATAATATATATGCTAGCCTGTAAGAAATTGTAATTTTATTGGCTATTAAATAAATAAATAAATAAATAAATAAAAAAATAAATAAATTATATTATATTATATCAGATCAAAAAAAGTTGAGTTTATAACCAAAAAACTCTAAAAAATGCATTTTTGCCAAAATCTAAAAAATTTAAACGGCTTAGTCGTACAAGGAATTGACCTAATTCTTTCTTAAATTTATTTCCCGTGGTGTTGCCTATATACCGGCATAGTTTTACTTAGACGTTAAATTTATGTAACAAAATTTTTAGAAGTTTGAAATTGGAGTTTTGAAGTAGCTCTAAAAAATCAAAATTTTCTATCCAAGCACGGAAAAGGTTTTGAATTATCCTGCAAAAAAAAACTTATTTTTCAGTAAATATGGGTCAAATTTTATTAAAAGTAGCATTTTAATTAAATATTTCTCTAAAAACAAATAAATAAATAATAATAATTTGATTGCACATTCCTTACATAAGTGGTCCAAAACACATTAATTACAAAAAAAAGTATTTAATAGCTAAATTATTATAAGAAACTATAAAAAGGCCATATTTTCGCCATACAAACTCACCCTACAAACTTAAGGTCTGATGCGGCACGAGGTAACGAAATACGATTTCACTAATATTTCACACAATATCTTTTTACAACACAATGAACAATTCTATGGGGAGTAGCGGTCAAAATTCAAAAGTGGGTAAATTTTGCTGCAGTCTAATATACATATGGGGTATTCAATTATTCGACATTGAAGTTGATCGCATAAAATTTCATATTTGTATAATTATTCATGTGATCGAAAGAAATTTGAAATTTCTTCGATTAATCGAATGAATAAAGAATAAAATATATTGTTCGAATAATTAATTACAAGTATTTTTTAAATCAATTCTTGGTTTTAGCAACATAAAGCAAACCTAAAAATAACAATTCGTTGACGTAGAAAAAATATCCAAAAAGTAATACTATATTCAAATAACAGACAAATTGTATAATGAAATTAAATTTCTTTCAAAGATATCATTAATAAAGAATACTATTAAGCACTTTGACTTTAAAAGGATTATTGCTTTTTTTATAAATTTTTTTATTCTTTTCGAAGAAAAAATTTTGTAGAAAAACTATTTTCACTTACTATCAGTGTTGCCAAAACCTAAATGGGAAAAAGTGCTAGAATTTTCAAAGAAAAATACTAGGAAGTGCTAAAAATAAAAAAAACTGTTTGTATTTGTAAAAAAGAGACATATTATTTATTTTCTGGGTTATAGTAAAAAGAACATTAACAAATAGTAAAAACACATTCTGAAATTGGTACTTTAGAAATTATAAAAAATTTTTCAAAATTCTAATTTTATATTAAGTTATCTAAGTATTTGTTATCTGAATTATAGTGTTATACGTATTCCGAATAACATAAGGGTTAACTTTTACTGAAAATTTAAGTTTTAAAATCTTATTTATTACTAAAAAAAGATACAGTATAAACTCTCGAATCTGGATAATTATTGCAAACCAATTGTCGCATTAACCGGATTATCTAGGCCTTTCTATTTTGCTCTAGTTTTGTTAAAAAAAAGCTTTTAAAATGTATCTTTTAACTAATAAAACCTTTCATATTTTAAGTTTTTAACAAAAAAATTGTAATCTTTTTACTTAAGAATTGTTGGAACAAACACTAACTGAAAATGAATTCAACTAGAATCAACTATACATTATAATTAAAACAATTCTTATTGTATTTTCGAAATTATACCAAAATGTTAATAAGACAGGACTTTTCATTATTTCAAATGGTTATGGAATGCAAAGTTAGAAAATGTTAGAAAATTTTCCTTTTAAATGAACCAAGTTAAATTTTCATTAAAATTCGAATTTTTAACTAAGTAAATGAGTTTCAAATAATATTAAAAAGTAATTTTAACTAAATAAACAGACTTTTACCCGAAAACCAATATTTAGAAAAAACTGAAATTCTCGAAAAAAGTTTTCATCAAAAAAATGATTTAAAAATGTAACAAAATACAGTAATTTTTAAAAAAAATAAAATAAAACATAATAGGGCTATTAACATATCAAATTTTAACCAAGAGTTAAGCTTATATATATATATATATATATATATATATATATATAATGGCATTCTTTTCACACAAACTAATAATTTTGTCTACAATTAGGCTTTAACTTTGGGTTAAAATCTGATAAGATAACGGTCCATAATATCATATTATGATATTTTTAATTGAGTAAAAAGCTGTTTAGTTATGCATAAATATTTTAATTTTCAAGAAGATTTGAAACTGATAAAAATTTTGATTCAGTTACGTCCACTACTTAATTGCGAACTATTTTTAAAAATTAATTAATTACTTTATTGTAATTATTTCCTATAAAAAAAATTGTAGTTTACCTAACTGCAAAAGTTTTATTTCATAGGTTAACAAATTTTAGTTGCAGTTTTAATTTTTAGAAAAAAACTACAATTAATAAAAAAAAAATGTTCAAAAAGTGTTAAAAAATGCAGGTGATAGGTTAATTTTTTCCGTGTTAAATAAGTCGGTGATATAAAAAATATACATACATATGAAATCAATATATTTACTGTGTGTTTACTTAATGTTTTTAGCAAAAAAAAAAAACAAAAAAAAACAAAAAAAAAAAACATTTATGGTTTATTTATATATTTTAATAGAATAAATAAATAAGTAAATATATATATACACACAGAAGAAAAAACGGCATTTTAAAATCGAGTTCATTTTTCGCAAAAATCGTACTACGAAATTTAAGTACCATTGGTACTGAGGCATACTTAAAAAAAAATACAAAACGGAATTGATTTAAGAGCTAAGATTGAAATACTTAATTTGAGTATGAAAATTTTAATACTAACTATAAATTGTACTTAAATTAAGCAATTGATTCTTCAAATTGGAAGGTGACTTAAATTAAAATGAAAAATCATATATCTATCTGTGAGAGAATATGAGCGGAGTGAAACTTACTTTCTCTGTTCAATCACTCTCTATTTGTCTATCGGTTGCTTTCAAGTTTCTTCATGCAATTTTCATTAGTATGTTGTTGGTATGTTTTTACAAATGTGTAACCAATAAGTTAAGTTAACTTCTATTGAAGCTTTCCTCCAAATGACGACTTACGCCTGCTCCAACTCCATAAAGAGTTCAATTTAGAAGCTGTTTTGAAGTGCAAATTAAAATTATTGAAATAATCTTCGGGCATGTGGCATATATGAGGTATTTTGAAAACAATTTTACGTTCTAAGTACAATCTTTTATTTATTCATTAATATAATTGTAATTAAATTAATTAACAATAAATAATAACAAACTATTCCTAGTATGTAAACTTATTTCCAAAAACGATTTATGTATTAAATATGCATTTGCAATGTACATTGTACAGCCATATAGAAAACGTGCAATATTTTTTCAAAAATGCAGAAGAAAATTTCTTCCTTTGAAACAAATGTTTTCTTGTGTTTTTAATGCAACCACTTCCTTGATTAAGAAATTATGTCTTGATTTAAGTACAATTTCTACTTACATATTAATACATGTAGGACGGGATAACGATATCCGATTTCACTAATATTTCACACAATACCTTTTTTTTAACCCAATGAACGATTATAGGAGGAACTACGGCCAAATTTCAAAAGTCGGTATATTTTGGTACAGTCTAATATACATACATGCATACTTACATACATAATTAAATACACATACATATATACATACATACATACACACATACATACATACATAAATGCATTCATACATACATGTATAAATATGTAAGTAGGGATTGTGCTTAAATCAAGACAAAATTTCTTAATAAAGAATATTAGCCGGAAGAGTTAAAAATTAGTAAAGTCTGTGAATAAGCTAGAGGTAAATCTGCCCGATTATAAATAATAATTTTGTTTAAATTTCTTTACTTCATAATATAGTTTGGCATCGATGAGGATACCGTTTTGGTTGACTTCAAAGTTAAAAATTGGTTGAAGGAAGATTTTAAAGGAAAACATGTTTTGAATAAAGTGGATATGAAGATCAAATTCAATACACATTTTTATATTAAATGCACGACAACATATACTTATAATTTTTTATTTGTTACTTTTTTCAGGATTACTATTTAATTTCGAGGGGCAACAAGGGAAATACAAGTGGAAGGGTGTTCTCCAAGTATAAAAACTGCTAAAGCTACTTGGTGAGGTTTTAATAATTTATATTTAATGAAAACATAATAAACAACAAATTTGAAAAAAACGTATTTTAACTTAGGTTTATATATAAAGTAAGTAAGAAAATTGTTGAAAATTTCGCTCAAATCATGTATGTAAATAAGTTCTAATTTATTGAAACAATCCCAACTGGGATTGACTCAAGTGAATTTTTAGATTAATTGTGATACAACTATTCTGAAATTAATCCCATTTATGGTCACTTTTAGTATGAACTTAGGCTTAAATCAAGTCAAGATTACTAAAAGTAAAAAATGGGATTAATTTAATCCAAATTAGGCTTAAAAATAACTAAAATTAAGTATCAAGTATTTGCACTTGTTCCAAGAGAATCCGTACTTAATGTACTTTTGACACCGCTCCGTATTGATTAGTATGTTTTTTTTGAGTGTATAAATAAATAAATAAATAATAAATAAATAAACAAATAAATAAATAAATAAACAAATTAATAAATAAATACATAAATAAATAAATAGATTTGAAAATAAAATTAAAAGTTGAAAACTAAAAAATAAAAATAAAAAATTAAAAGTAAAAATTAAGAATTAGAAGAAATAAAGTAAATCCAATAAATAAAAAAATTATAAATAAAATTAATAAAATAATTGAAGTAAAATAAGTATAATAAAAAAATATTTAAAAAAAATACTGTTTATTTTATTACATTAGTTTTATTTTATTAATTTTTTTTTAATTTTTTCTATTATTTTAAAACTCTAATACTGTTGGTGATTCTCTGCACAATGGAATTTGTTTTATTTTGTTCTGTTTCTCTTGCCTTTTCAATAAGTATATACACACTAATTTGATTTGTGAGCCAATAAAGCAATAACAGTCAACAATTGGAAAGAGGAAAATGATTCAAATGAGCTACAAATGAATTAATTATCGAAGATTTTTAAACGTCTTGCAGAGAGAGAGAGTATTACTGATTGCGGAAATGATTCAAGGTTTGGTACAGGAGCATTGCACAATGGGGCAGAATCGAAATTTTTTGAAATAAATCTGGTTGGATTTACATAAAATTTTACAAATTTCACGTAACAGAGAAGTGTAAACTTTTACGTTTGGAAAAGGCGTCCTACACACCTTTCAGGAGCGGAGCTATTGGGGTACAAAATAGCATACCTCTGACATAGAAAATTTTTAACTGCTTGGCAAAATTTTCTATCTTATCCGATTTCAAATACTTTACACCTTCCCCCAAATGAATTTTTCAACTAAGAAAAATTAAACATGAAGAAAAATTTACAACAGGAAAAGGAAAAAATAAAACTTATTTTGGAGCAAATTAGTTTGTCATAAATAGAAAAGGGAATGATGAATTTATCTTTAACATTGCCTATCCAAAAAATTTGAATCTTATTTCAAAAATGTTTAAGCAAATCAATAGGTTTTAAAAATTACACTTGTAGGAAATGCATATTTTTAAGCATTTTTTTTAACTTTTTTTAAATAACTACGAAGTTTTGTAAAATGTTAAATTCTTTTAATAGTAAATGATTTTGTAATTTTATTTATTTTTCCTGGGTTTTCAAAATTCTAAATTTCCAAATTTCGTTAAATTTAAGCTTAAATTACATTTAAAAATGCATCTTTCAATAAAAAATAATTTGTTTAAGTACTAGTTTTATCAGTTAGTGAATAACATTTTTTATTTTATAAATCAAAATCTATCCAAAACTTTTTACAAAAAGCGCTAAAGTAACAACGCAGGGTTTCCCCAAAAGGTATTAAAGTACATTGCAAATTTTTTCATACAAAATATACATTTGTATATGTTTGGTCCAATATTGAAAGAGAATTTTTAAACAACATTTAAAGAAATGAAAATTTTCAAGTTCTAATGCAATTTATTATAAATTTTTCTACAAAATGCTATGCAACGATGTAATATTTTTTAAAGACAAGATTTATTTTCTTTTAAATTGGACCAAAATTTAAGAACTTATTCGATTTTATATGGAATATTTTACTTAAACTTTTTATGCGTTTTTGTTTTTGTTCCAAGTATATTTCAAATAAGGCATAACATGATTTGCATACAAATATATTAAAAAATTTGATAAAGTTTGGAAATTTTTAAATAACTGTTTAATCATTTAATCGATTTGAAAGATTGACGTCTCATTGTATTGTAAATGAAAGAGCATTTAAAACTTGATACCTTTAGTGTTATTTTTAGTGAATTTCATTTAAAAAAATTTAATAAATTATTTCTTATTTGCAGTAAATATAAAAGACTTAAATAAAGTTTAACAGCAACATTATTTCGTTTTCTTTATTCAATTAAATTCAAAACTGACTTAACATTTAGGTAGCTACGAAATCTTTAGTGCGTCAACTATCATCAAAACGCAGTTCTTTTTTTTAGAAGTGTATCAAAATTTATAAGGATATTTGTTAGTTCTTCGCGTTTGACAACTTATTTAATTTTCTTACAATTTCTTACTTTTTTTTTACAAATAATGAAAAGTAATGCAGCAAAGCTATTATTACTGAAATCAGATAAAAAATAATGCATTTATTTTATTTTTGTAAAAAATATAGATTTTCAGTACGGTTCCCTTTGTCAGATTAGCTGCAAATTTTTGCATCAATAAGTTTTTGATATTAAGGAATATAATTAGATCTATTTAAGTAAAATTAATATTATAAGTATCAAAATTTACATAGGTTAAACTTTCATGTTTTAAACGTCATGCATTTTAATGAATTTCATTGAAATGCATTTATTTTTTGAAATATTTCAGAGGATAAAAATAAAATAAAAACAAACCTTAAATTATTAAAATCTTTTCAATATGCCCTGAAATTTACGAACCATAGATTCATATATTTTTTTGTATTTTAATGACTTAAAAGGAATAATGAAGTAAACTCGTTTTTTTGTGACATAAAAAAATGTAGTTCAAAAGTTATTTTTAAAAATATTGCATAAAATTTGATCGCCATAATGTCGAATTTTTCAAAAAAAAAAAAAAAAAAAAAAAAAAAAAAAAAAAAGGTGAGTAATAGGTAGAACGTAAGACACATTCGGTGTTGTATATACACATGAAAAATATTACATAGAAAACATTTTGTACAAGCTTTATCAGAATGAAAAATTACTTTTGTTATTATATTTCCTAAAAATATTTTAAAAGAATTACAAATTTTAAACAAAGCTTTACAGGCAAAATAAAAGCTACCTTTAAAGATTTTAAATGATTTATTATCCCATGTGCAATAGATTGCAAAAAATATATATTAGAGAAAAAGTTATTGGAATTATTACACGAAGTGTTCAAAACCTACACGATCTCCTACTTCTTAATCCTGGATATTCATTTGAAAAAAAAAAAAATAATCGGAAACTAATTTCTGAAAATGAAGAACTTGTAATGCCTTCTACTTATATACATTTTACAAAAAAAATAAGTTACAGAACTAGAAAATTGATTGTTAAAAGATATAAATGTTTTAAAGAAAATAAGTATGTTTTCTATTAAAAACACTTTAAAAGAGACTTAACCTTCCATTATTTAATTTTTAAAAGAAATCAAAATAAATCATAGTGATATTGAATTAATAATATGTATAAATACAATAGGAAAACTAACGTAATTGGGACAGCAACATGAATACAACATCATTTTGGACTCAAGTTTATAATTTCAAAAGTTCGGTGGATGAATTGTAATATTTTTTATTTATTTACACATGCAGCTACAGTTATATTATATCAGCTAGTAATCTTATACTCAAATTAGCAAAATGGAATTTAATATCTATAATATAGAGTACATAATAATAAAAAAAATAATATTATTAATAATAATAATAATAATAATAATAATAATAATAATAATAATAATAATAAACGGTGAAAACAAATTTAATAAAGAACAATAAGATGAAAAACAGTTATTTAGACAGAGAAAAAAAGAATAATAAATAAATTCTAGTAAACAAACAAAGAAGAAATTATTTTAAGTAAATAAATGAAATAATAATGAATAATAATAATAATAACAATAATAATAAAAGTAATAACGAAAAATAATTATAAAAAGAATGTTTAATCATTGAAGAAACGTATTAAAGTACTGTAGTGTTATCAGGCAGGATCGCCATGTAGTGTTATTGGTAGGATCGCCATGTAGTGTTATTAGGTTGAAGAATGTTATAAAGTTATAACTGTCGTGTAGTATTATAAGACAAAGTTTTCCCTATAGCTCAGTTCTATATTTATACAGCTGTAAGGGGATCAGCTTAATTGTAGGCCAAAAGATGAGACAAGGCAAGTATGCCAAGTAGATTTATTTTGGTTATTGTTGGTGCTTATAAACTAATTTACAGAATTAATCCTAGCTTCTCTAACTTATTTTATTTTATTAAATATTACATTTGTCTCGTTCGGTATCATGGAGTTGGCTATGATGTCAAGTAACTTTAGTTCCTTGACCAATCACAATATTTCATATTTGAAGTGCACTCAATTATAAGTGTGTCACTCAATTATGTTTATGATCAGTCTGCATTACGTATAGAACAATGTGAGTTGTAATTTGATATATATTCATTTACTATTTTTTTATGCATTGTTCATACATGCAGACTTCTGTGGTACACTATGTGTTTATATGCAGGGTACACTATGTGTTTATATGTCGGGTACGCTATGTGTTTATATGTGGGGTACCCTATAGTCTTACTCTTCTCTAATGTTGAAGTGGAACTTTTATTTAGCTTTATGGGTCTTGTTAAAAACAAATGAAGAAACAAGTTGAGAACAGAAATTCTATGTAGTATTTTATAAATTAGAGAATGGGTAAAATTAGAAGGTTCATTCATTCATTCATTCTTTTGATATTCCAAATAATTTTGCTCGAAAGCAAAAGCTTCAGAAAATACGAGAAGCTTGTCACATTGTGACGTCGACCATTTCGACGAATTTTAAATGTATTATGTTTATGTTATTAATATGTAATATTATAACAGGTAAATTTTTATAATAATCAATGGTCTCTCGCGGGCCAAATAAATGCAGCGCGCTTTAAGGTCAAGGTTGGTAACAGTGCCGAGTACCTGAATGGTTAGTTGGTGCTTAAACAAACTAAGAGCTCCCCTCCTGCGCACGCTGTTACTGCGCGAGATGGTACTCCTAGTACTCGCATATTCGTGAGAGAAAATAGATAATTTCAACATAAACTCCATTCGGACAGAAGACGAACGGTTGCAGGGCGACAAGATAGATGCGGATATTATAGACGACGATATAGTGATGATAGGAATCCAGCGAGACATTCTAGTACAGGAAAGTCAGTTGTTGGGACAGATATCAGAGACGGATGATATTCTGGGTATCTCGAGGGATTCCTTTGCTGGGACAATGGTACAGAGAAGCTCGGGGATCTTTCTCTTGGGTCTGAAGATGGACATGAGATTACTGTCATTTCAACTCGCGCTCAGAGTCAGGGACACCAATTTAGTTCGGCAAGACGTGGTAATGCGAGATGCGACAACCAATGTCATATGCCGAACTAAAGAGGAGAAAGCTCAGAATGGCGCAAGAGCTTCCCTTATCTATCTGCATAAGATAAATAAGAATCTATCTGCATAAGATAAATAAAAGAGGCTCAATGCCACTTTCAGGCAAAGATAAGTACCTTGTCAGAAAGCACAGGAAGAACGTTAAAAGATTCGAACGGATCTACGGGCCTGTTTGTGACTGTCTGGAATGTCTTATCCTGAAGGAATGGGTGAGAATGTGCATAGCACTCCAGAGGTGTCTTATGAGAGCACAGGAGGAAAGTCAATATCCTCAATGATCCGTGCCTAAGAGGAAAATAAGGGTGGTGGCGAACTAGCAAGTAAAGGCTGGCAAGCCAAAGAATAAAGTTAGTGAGGCTGTTCATGTACCATCCAGCAAATCTGGAAATTCGCAAAAGTTGTTAGGGGTGCTAGGCCTGGAGATGATCAGCCATCGACGAGCAAGAAGGCAGTAGGTCAGAGGTCGGCCAGTTCTTCTGGTGGAAATATCAAGGACACCGCTAGTGGGGTTGCTAAAACCTCTGGCATGGGGTCTTTTCCATCGAGGGCTACTGGTCAAAACCCACTCTTTAAAGCGTTCCCAAAAGGGGGTCATTAAAATGGCCAGCAAACTTCGATAGCGAAGAAGGCTGCTCGCACACCTTCCAGCACTGTTAAGGATCTCCACAAGAAGATTATTAAAAGAGCTGGGTCAGGAAGTGAACAGCCCGCAACATCAAAAAAGGCGAAGGAATCAGTGTTGCAGAACAGTATTCAAGGCCGGACGAAGTATCCTTCAAAGGCGCGGACTGGATGAAGAGTGTCAAAACTATCAACTGCGGTAATAAGAAATCTTTTGAATTTCTCAAAACTCAGTTGCTAAGTGCGCTACTCTTTATCCGGAGGCGAAGTTTGAGGTGATACTGGAGATGCCCATGTATCAAATAGTGACAAAATGGTTTCCTCCAACTATTCCAGAGGTTGAAACCATTCTGACAGTATTGGAAAATTAGAATGTAGGTCTTATTACAGGTCAGTGGAAGATTATGAACTCCATGACCTGTAAGGAGAACCAAGGTAGAGACGTCAGATTCGGAATGATTTGAACATTAATTTTCTTCATTCTTTTAGCAGCGGATATATTACAGCTATCCGATTCACCGGGCATCGCTCTGCACCAACTGGCGGAGCACAGCTGGAGTAGTGTAACGTACAGGCTTCTGGGATGTGATGCGAATGCTCAGCACTGCCAATGGGGAAGCAGGGATATCAACAAGAGAGGTGAATTAATATTTTAATTTATAACTAGTTATAATCTTCATACCTGTATTGGAGGTTCAGACAAAAGATAGGAAAACAGTTATAGATGTAACGCCGGCGAATCAGGGGAGTGCACTGAATTAAGGACTGGAGGGTGGCTATGGATTATTCCTTTTAAGGCCATAGCATGATATCCTTCAGTCTTGACTATGTGATACCAAAAGGAAAGCCCTATAGAAACTCCAGAAGGACGGATTGGAAGTCCTTCAATGAGTTAGTTGAAAGGGATTTGAGGAATGCTGAGAAATTCCGGAGAAATTCAGCAAGGGTATCGAGGAGGTCGTGAATAATTTCACGGATGTAATTAAGAATAGTTTTGAGCTTAGTATCCCGGTGGTTTATCCTGGCAAACGGAGACAGCCGAAATGGTAGACCAGGGAATTTAGGGACCAATGGTGGTCTACAGTTAGGAGGTTGTTTAACAGAGTCAAGCTAACGAGGAGTGAGGCTGATTGGTATAACTACAGGTAAAGCTACATTAAGTATAAGAGGGACATAAGATGGGCGATACGGACATCGGGGATGAATCCGTTGACTCTGTTAACGAGTGGGTTAGATTTAGACGGGTATTATCCAAGGGCCCTGTGGAGTTGTCTAGATTTAGACGGCTATTATCCATTGACCTTGTGGTACCTGAATAATACAATGTGTGGACAACTCGTGGATAGAGTCCGGCTCAGCTTACTGATGGAGACTTACATTCTTGGCTGTAAAGACATAGGATCTGATGGGAGTGCAGATAGTGTTAGTAATAACCAACAGCAGAGTTATCAGATTTTTTTGAGCCTAAGTCGCTAAATTATTAACCTGAAAATAGTAAAATTAAAATTTTATTTGGCTTTCTTAAGAAATACTAAAAAATTAACTAAAATGTTAAGTATCGTACAATTTTTAGTACTTAAAATTTCGTATAATTTGTAAATGTAAATTCAGCTTTAACAAAGCCAATTACAATTGCAATAGCTAATAATAATACCGCTAGTTCCAAATTTTAACAAATTGGGCACCTTACTGGTAAAACTAACTCGAGTACGCTGAATTCAATGTCGACTGCCGTTTTTTGAAGTTAGTGCTCGTATTCGCGTTATTTGGGTTTATACTTAATTATGTTTATACGAATTGGGTTTATACGAATTAGTTGAAAATCAGAAATAAAAGGGACTTTATTTACATATATTAAACAATAAATCTATTGAATATATACTCAAATCGTAAATTAAATCAGTTTTATCCCAATTTTAAAAGTTTTTATATTTTTGTTTGAAAAGTTAGTTAGCTTGCTTGCAAAATTATAGTAATATTTTTGCTAGTTTAAAGTTTTGTTTACTAGCATCTACAATATATTTGATAATAAGAATCTTGATTGTTTAAATTCAAAAATTAACCCCGTATTCAGAAGCTAAATTTGTATGAAAAATTTTATTTAAAATGTATTTTAAATTTAAAAGTGGTTTGTGAATATTACTAAACACTTTTTTAGCCTTTCAAAATGAAATATCTTAAAAACGAGCGCTTTTAAAAATGGCTAACACTACTAAATTCCGCGTAGTCGATTTAGTTTAACCCAACGGGTGCCCACATTGTTAAAAAAAGTTAGTCTCATTTTCGAGCACAATGTAATTGATTAAAAAAATGTCATATACTTTTAAAATTTATTGGACTTTATTATATTTTTTAAATGAACAATTTTAACATTATATAACAACATTGCTCCTATTAAACTTATAAATTTGTTCAAAGAATTAATTTATTCATGAACGTTTATTTCATTGTGACCGAAATCATAAACATCCTTAATTAGAAAGATGATGAAAAACAAATTATCAAACATTTAACTCATAAGTATTATAAATCATATTTTTTGGGGATAAAATTTCGTAAACTAAGTTGAAGCTATTTCCAAATTAAGGCAAATGCTAAAAATAGTCGATTTCTAGTAAAAAAAAAATTATAGTTTTTCTCCTTAATTGCCTATTTAATCAAATTTAAAAACTTAGCTAAATATCTTTCATCATGTTATATATCGCCAAAAAATTCGCCATGTCGTTAAACGGAATATTCAGTCACCAAAAGCAATTAAAAATCGACACGTTTGGCGAAAAATCGCCACATCTGACAGCCATGACATACATTCCGGATCAGAAGAGGGTGATATCGATGCGATAGAAGAGATGATCACTGGAGACAAGGTAAGATGGGCAATAAACTCATTTGGAAATACACCTTGGCAGCTTTTCTCGATATAGAGGGAGCTTTTAACAACATTAGGATAGTGGCGATTAGTGAATCACTCGCTTCGTTAGATATTAGTTAATTTCTAATTGAGTGGATTACCCTGATGCTAAGCAGTAGCAGTGAATGTCACATTGAGACAGTTCGATGCCATAGTAAAGGAAGATCGTTGCCTACGCTGACGACGTGGTAATGTTGGTCTCATGTAAATTTCTACCCACAATCAGCAAGGTCATGCAATCAGGGCTGCGAGAACTTTCCCTTTGGGCCAGCAGTAATGGATTGGGGGTCAACCCTGAAACTAGTTCGGTTTATCAAGAGATATAAGGTTGAGACATTTAGTCTACCAGTATTGAATGGAACAGAACTGAGATTATCAAGGCAGCCAAGTATCTGAGTGTTTACTTGGACAGCAAATTGCCTTGGAAGAGAAATACTCAGAAAAGGGCCGGGAAGGGGCTTAATGCCTACTACGCATTCAGGACCCGATAGTTGTATATTGGATATACACACAGGTTGTGAGGCCTATCCTCACTTATGGATGTTCGGTCTGGTGGGAGTCATTCAGGAAGGGATCTTCCTATAAGATTCTAAAGTTCAGAGATGTGCTTCTTTTTACATTGCAGATGCCGTGAGAAGTACACCTCTGACAGCACTGGATACCATTCTCCACCTTCTTCCAACTGAAGAGTTCGTGAGAGGAACGGCTATACGGAGCTTATTTAAATTGAAGGAATTGGTATTAATAGGGAATTTCGCAGCGGGACATGTTAGCATTTTTGAGGAAGTCGAATTTGATGGTCGGATATTATCCTTGGTCGCCCAAACGAATAATGTCGGAACTATAATTGACTTTGGGCCTACTCTCGTTACCGAAAGCAGGGACTCCTGGGCTGAAAAGGAGAAGCTCCATGGCGGTTGGAAGTAAGCACAGGGGCGGGTGTCTACTTTAAAGGAACGGATATCAGACTGTCTTTTAAATTGTCTGATAGTTGCAGCGTTTTTCAAGCAGAAATTCTAGACATTTACAAGGATCTAAGATTACTGGAAGAGAACGTTGAGAGGGACATTGAGGTAACGAATGAATCATGCTTGGAAGAATAGAATGAACTTAAACTAGCAGATTCAAAACATCTTCTGGGCATGAAGCGCGGGAACCTAAGTGTTATTGTGGGTATAATTTCTGGTCACTTCGGAATATGGCTAGTAAGTGAGACATTGGCAAGTCATACTTTTGTAGGACGTATGATGTCATTGTGTAGGGATTCAGCGTAGTAGACTGAAGTGGTTTGGAAGCCACATGCTACACGAGGAGGTTACGGGCAAATGACTTACTAACCTTATAGGGTTCGTAATGCTGATAAAGTGGCTTAGGAATAGTCGTTATTGATTGATGGGTTCCATATTTTTCTTTTATTATTCTATTGCCTTATCTTACTAAGGTCTCTCTTTATCTCTTAGACTTTCTTGGCATTTATAAAGGGATCACAATGAAAGATTGGTCTCTGGTTGGAGGCATGAAGACGCCGTAATTTTTAATCTAACCTACTACTTCGGACTGGAAAAATTAAAAAATAGATTTAATGAATACTTATATCATAAAATATATATTTTTCTTTGACTCAAACAGTGCCTCGTCGGAACGTATTTTTTCTAAATTACTACTAATGAAAAGTAAATTTTCCAATAGACTTAAGGTCAACACTTGTTAATCCATTCTTTCAGCCCTAAATTTGTTAGACGACACTGGAATCCGTATGAAGGTCTCGTACAAAAGTACAGAAATTTAACTAATAAAGAGATTTTGTGTTAACTATTTTTAGGAACAAACCTTTATTTTATATTTTTGTTTTATGATATGTTCTTGTTTTTTTCAAATAAACAAATTTAAAGGTGTTTTTTTTAGGTATTGAAGCAGTTGTCCCCTTTTTGGACTCTTTTTAAAAATTCTCAACGGCAACGTTGATTCTAATATCTTTTTGTGCGTTATATTTATTGAATATTTATGGATCTGTTTAAACAACATTATAAATCATATTAAATATGATATAAAATATCGCAAATATTTAACAAAAATCAAATATAACTTGTAAAATGGTTGAAATGAAATATTTCATTTGAGAACAATACTAAATATTTCCTTATGATTTTATTTACCTACAAAAAATTCAAAAAATTTCTGTTTCGAAAAGATAAGAAGAAAGAGAAAAATGTGAAATGGAAATTATGGCTCGGTTTTATACTGTTCCCTTAGTGTATTCTTAAGTTAAAGCTCACACTTAAGTTTAAAACTTAATTTGACCAAAAATAGACTAACAATTAAAAAAAAAATAATAAAAAATGAAATAACTTGAAGGATGTAAAGATATCTTAAGCTTATGGGCTATAAATTAAAAAGATGTTGGTGCAAAATATAGAGTGTATTTTGAAATCTTTAGTAAATTTAAAATAATTTTATTAGATTTTGTATTTTTAATTAATTTTGTTTATTTTCAATAAATATTTTTTAAGACGTCAAACAAATTTTTACACTTAGGGAAAATTTAAAGAATGGGAACCACTATATAAAATATTTCCTAATTTTTTTTTTTTTTATGGGAAACGATTTTTTTCTTACCATTAATCATAGCTGACATTTTATCGAATTTTGTGTGACGTTGTTTTCTCTTGCAAAATATTTGTAAGATTAAATAACGACAAACAATATTTTTATAAAACTAGCGGTCACGCAATTTTGATCAAATATTTGCCAAATGTGAACATAGCTTTAAGGCTTCAATTATAAAACAATTATATAAATTAGAAACGATAGTGTAAAATATTGCTTGCAATATATGCTATTTTTGTAAGAATATTAAAATACATATTTACTTAAATTGCTTTCTTATTGTAAATTATATGTATTTTGTATTAATAAGATATATATATATGTATACTATTGCATACATGCTATATAAACAGTAAAGTGCATCGATTTGTATGAAGACAAAAATGTTGCAAATGTGACCCACTAAAATTAAATATTGATATATTATAAACGAACCCCTAAAATATTTCGGTTCAATTATTTCGTTCACGTGAGCTGGACCATTTTTAAAATACCTCCAAATACACAGTTTCCAATAAACAGTGTTCACAATTTCTAACCTTTTGTCAAAAAAATTACAATATGTAATAGACACATGTCGACTAATATGTAATCAGCAAAAAAATTGTTTTTTAAATAAGTTTTCGTTCTTGTGAAATAAAGATTTTAGTAAAATTTTCTACGAATTTTTTAAATACAATTTTATTAAAGTTTGCAGATTTCGTACATTTTATATAGCGATTTAGATTTTAAAGCATCATTGGAACGGTCTTATTCAGTACTATTGATACATGTATCAAAACAAAAGTAATATTTTGAGATCACCGGTCCATAATAGATTAAGTTAATTTTTATGGCAGACAAATATTTGTCTAAGAAAATAAATGTTACAAGAAGCATAAACTTGTTAAAAAATGGCGACTAAACATTAAAGACTTTCTTTTATTCGATTATGACCACGGTTTTAAAAGGAATTTATTATATTTTTCATAAATTCATTGATATTTAAGTACAATAAATACTTACTTATACAACATATTTGCAAAAATTGTTGATTTAACCTTTTGGGAACCTAATGTAAAAATTGCTCATAAAGGATTAATTATGTGTAATTTTGAGTAGCATCAGAATATACCTTTCCGAAATATATACAATTACGTGTTCAAATAATGAAAAAATGCAAGCACACGAAAACTTTTAATTTTTATTTTTCAACCAATATTTTTGTTTTTAAAAATACTTTTTTCAATATGTGAGGGATTTTTATTTTTTAATGTAAATATCCATAATGATGAAAAAATATCTTTAAAAATAAATATCAGTATGGAAAATTTTCAAATTATTGTTTTTTATTCATAGTTTTCTTTTTGGTTCAAAAAATATTTCTACTATTCCCTACAAGCAAAATAATACGAAAGTGATTCGAATTCGTCTTGCTTAGAAGAAAAATTTTATTGCCGCAATAATCATAATCATATTCGTATTGCGGAAATTTCCCCCATCGGTATAGATTGTGCATCGATATATCTAGGCAATAAGAAATCAATACGCCTGGAAGAAAAATTGGAAATATTGCTAGATAATTATCTAGGTGAAAAAAGAAGATACCCCCAGATAATCTTCTGAAAGATGTAATAAATATATAGAAAAATTATCAGTAAATAAATCTTGAAATAATATAATAAAGAAATATTTTATATCTTGTAAAGAATGCATGCACATAATTCTTAACAACATAAAATTTCTTCAGTATTTTTTCATTTTTGAACAATTTTTCGACATCTAAAAAAATTGTTACTGAAAAATAAAAGTATTGCATTAATTTCTTCCAGATGATCTCAATGGGATATCATCAAGTGCGATATTTTAAGGATAAAAATAAAAAAATTTAATTTTATTGTCTTATTTTCTTTAAACTTATAATGCAATATTAGAAAAATATTGCGTAAATTTCTTCCAAGAAAATATCTTCCAAATGTTTATTGGGATTTTATTTATTTGAATTTTGTATGTATTCCCAAAAAACCAAATGATATCGTAATATATCATATAATGATAAAGGTGCCCGGGAATGATATCATTTATAATTCTAAAATGATGGAGGTTGCTTTCTAAAAGGTGCACTCGAACATGATGTCATTATTTTAAAAGATAATGATATTAGTCATGATATCGAAAAATTAAAGCACCGCTATAATTTTGCGGTATATTTATCGATATTCGAAGAATATATAATATTATAATGAATGGCATTTTAAATAAGTGTTATTAATGATACTAATACGAAACAAGTTGCGATATGTTTAAATGTAAAACAAAAAGTAGTTTAATAATTTTAGTTTCAAATATTTTTATCTTTTAACTTCGCTAAACACAATTTGTCGATCAAAAACTAGCTGAACTGATCTGTATCCAGTACCAAATTAATTGAGAATGCCGAGAGATTGTAAATTATTAATTTCATACTTGACTACTGCTTATGGAAAAACATACGATTACAATGTCTTGCTTGGATACTACAGGTATCCACAAGCAGTTTTCTTTCAAATGTATGATGTATTCCTCCATATAAGATATTATATTTTTTTAAATGCATTTAAATTTCATTCTAAATGTTCACAGTATCGTATCATATACTTTATCATATAGTCTCGTTAATGATATTAAAAATGTTAATGAGTATGATATCATTTTTGATACAGTATCATTTAAATATTTTTGTATTCAATAAAATTGTTGTTGTTTAGAACTTTATTCATACGATGAAAAAAGTTAAAATTAATTATCAACTTTTGTAATAATATCACAAATGATATTTATATTTTTTATTTCGATCAAAATGAAAAAAAAAATGATCTATTGATGAAAATTATGACTGATTTTTATTACTTTTTGAACACCAAAGATTGGTTTTTGATTGAAATAGAAATCAAAGGTTGTTTTTTTTTAGTATTAAAATACGGTTTCTGCAAATATTAAAAAAAATGTTAATATAATCTAGATATTTGCGAATGAAAAGATATGTAAGAATTATATAAATGCATAATACAAGAATTAATATATCTCTACATTTTGAAGTTAGTTTTCTTAAAACGAAAATTATCATAATGGTATTGAAAGAAATCCGTATCTATAGAGGTGTTTTAAAAATGGTGACGTAAATTGCAACATTCAGACGTAGTGCTTTAGGAATCATATAAGAACATACTAATCTTTTTGTCTAGACGTGTACTTTTGCAATTTTATTTCGTAAGACACTTTAATAAGCAGTACAATTCTCTCGTTTTATTTTAATAAATTTAAAATTAAATTTTAGCAAAGCAAAAAATGTAAAACGTGAGTAGTAAAACATTGTATTTAGCAGATTTTAGCATTTTATTTTGGGAATTTAGCAGATGACATTGTAAATTTTCTGGCAACGCTGGTGGCAGAAATGGCGTTATTTTGCTGTTTAATCTGAATTTGAAAATATTTGACACGAAACATTTAGTCGCTTTTTCCTGTAATTTTTGCTATTATATACTGAGTTGAATTTTTGTTCAAAATACCCGCATTTATTTGAAATTTTGCGTTTGATGAAACAGCTATAAAATACGAAAAGGGGAAAAATATTTAAAGTGCGTTCAGATTAGATGCAAATTATTCATTCAAAATTGTTTGATTAAACACACAAATAACATGAATTTATTTGGCGTCAATTATTAAATGAATTATAACAATATTTTGTTGTTTATTTTGCTTTCATTCAGAAAGCATTTCGGAATATGTGAATGTCAAGGTAATTTTTGTAGAGCTTTTATCTATTATTACGTTTATACACATGACTGTTTCAAATAAAATTAACTTTCAAATAAACAACTCACTGTTTGTACGTAAATTGAAAAAAAAAAATAAATTTCCTATTTTGTCGTGCCGGATGGGAAGTACTACTGTTATCATAGAAATTTCTATGAAAAGGAAGCGGCAATTTTGTAAGCATTCTTTGCAATTTGTTTCACAAGTCACGACAAGTTTTTGAACCACTAACTTTCAAACAAAATCTTAACTCACCGTTTATACGGCAAAATTTTCTTATCTCATTAAGATGTGAAAAGTTAGTAACTAACTACCAAAAAGAAATTCACTTGGGTTAAAAAAATTTTTAAAAATAGCGACTTTTAATATAATGACTTTTTTTTTAATTTTACAAGGAAACCCTATAATAGACAATACTAACACCATCAAACACTGAAAACATGACAAAAGTCTGATGTGCCAATGTCCCATTTACTCATCATATTCCCTATTGAGAAGTGAGCAGTGATCATGCCAATCATGACTCTCAGACTACTACAACTCATAACCAGAAGGTATTTCGAATCTGGCAGTTTAAGATTAGGCCATAATGCTCTGGATACCCTGCAATCTGTTCTATTCCTCCAGACCCGATTCATGTTGATCATTGTCCAATCCCTTATGGCCCTAAAATAGGATTCAATTTTAATCCTAATAGATGTCTTCACAAAAGACCTATCTAGCTCCGAGCCAGCTCACCGGCTATTTCATTGACGAGAATTCCACAGTGCCCAGAAATCCAACAGAGTCTTATCATGTAGACATACATAATTCTTCCGAATTCCTTTTTGCACTCAAGTACCATCCTTGACCTTACACAATGATTTATTGGTGCCAGTAATGCTGCCCGAATGTCAACATAGATAATAATCTCAGAGTACCGTTCAACGTTTTCCTCCAGCAATCCCAAGGCTTTATAGATTCCCAGAATTTCTGCCTGAAAAATGCTGCACCTGTCAGAAAATTTATAAGATCCTATAAAATATACACCCGCTCCTGTATCTACTTACATCTTTGAGCCATTTGTAAAGGCATCACAGCCTCCATGGAGCTTTTCTACTCCAACCAAAGTCAAACATAGTCTCGATATAATCCGTAGTGTCCCACCGTTGAATTGAAATTGAGTGCCCCTCTCTGAAGTTCCGTAATAATATTAATTCCTTCAATATAAATAGGCAACGAACAGCCATACCACTCACAATCTCCTCAGTTGGATATATTTTTTTATATTTGCTGTTAAATAGAACTAACTAATTTTTCCCCCCGGTTTACCCCCAATCCCTTACTATTTTCCCAAAGGGACAGTTCTTGTAGACCTGATTGCATATCCTCACTGATCGTATGTAGAAATTTACCCGAGATAAGTAGGCTACAATCTTCCGTCCCCCAGGCATCGAACTGTCTTAAAATGACATTCACAGCTAAGAACCACAGTAATGGAGAAAGCATCTCCCCTTGCGGTGTGCCACTTGTGACGAGCTTCTTCATACAAATGTCCGCTATACTCGAGTTAATAACCCTGTTGTTCAGCATTAGAGTTATCCACTCAATTAGGAATTCGCTTATATTCAATGAAGTCATTTTTGACATTTTTAGCTAACAATCGGTTGGAGTGGTTCTTGTCTTACAAATCTCTCTTACAAAATTCAAATTCAAAACATAAATGTTTTTATAGACTCCCTGGTAAAATTAATTAAAAAAGTACACTAAGAAGTGTTTGATGTAATTCAAATTGTGTTTTAAAATACCCCATATTTAATCAACCCAAAGACCAAAAGGAAGGATATTGTCAATCACTTTTATAAAAACCTATTCTAAGTTATCCCATGATGATATTGGGGCTAACGCCTCTTTACCCACTCTACCTATGATCTTATGGCGTTTAATGTTTTAAAACTAAGATCCGAAGCTTAACTTATTCTTGATCGAACACATACATATGTAAGAATTCAGAAGGTTTTAAAGTTCTATGGTAAATAGTTCAAATTTATTTCAAAGAATGTTTAAATAATATAAAATTATAATCTATACTACCAAATTCATTAATTTTGTGATATGAATTATTCACAGCGGGAATTAAATATTTTGTAATTATATGGAAAATTAATTCGTAGGTATTATACAAAAAAATATCTGAGATATTGAATATTATGTTTTAAATTCACTTTAAATGGTTATTTATGTTTAGAAACATTTTTTATAGCTTCAAGAATTTATAACTGTGCAATAAAAGAAACAATTGAAGTAATAGAAAAATAGAGATATTAGAAACATTTACTAAGGGAATTCTCTTAGTATTCATCGTAAAATATGAATTATTATTGATAAATGAAATTACGCTCACTGTGGTGAACACATTTTATGAATGAGTATAGTAAAGTATAAGAAGACATAATGAACACTCTATATTAATGATGTTACTACTAATATTAGCAAAATAATAATAATACATGAAAAGTTATCTATGAAAACAGACAGCCCTCTTTAAGAAGGGTATGTTAATTTTATTATGTACGCGAAACTAATTTCAAGTGAAATTGTAAATTTTTACACGAATTATTAGAAAATTATTTAAAGAATTAAGACGAAAATTAAGTACAACTAATTATAATTGCAAAATGTTTATATAAAAATAAAATTGTTTAACGACTCACCAAAATAATTATTTCTGCAACTGCCGGATGAAGAGGCTTTTTCATACTGCTAGTTATTGATGTTTTTGTTAACGAGGGTAGATCACTGCTTTACAACTATCAATTTTGACTTATAAATTAGTTACGATTAAAATTCGGTATCTATATAGAAACTAATTTTATAAGTTTCATGTTTTTAAATAACAAAGATTATTTTAAAATACATTATTCTTAAAATTTTGCAATATGAACCAAAAGTAAGTTGTCTGTGATATTAGTTATTAGTTTATATTTATTATTTTAAATATTTTAATTTTTTTCATTTCATTTTTATTAATTTAAATAATATTTACAATTAAATCTTAAAGTTCTTAAAGCTTTTGTACTTATTCTTCTTAAAAATTAGTAGTTATATACAAAATTATATACACATATATTGTAGGAAATATTTTAAAAAACCTATTTAAATATTTTCTAAATTTTAATAAAAGCATCTACAAACTACTTTCTAACTACTTAGGTTAATGGTAACTCATTAATATATGGCTTTTCAGATTTAGAACATCTTTCATAAAAATTTGTATTGGGTTTATTTATTATAGATCAGTTTCAGAAATTGTATGAAGTCGCACTGCTGATTAATGCCAAGGAAAATTTTATATAAGTTTTAATAATTTATTTTGTGAAATTTGAAGTTTTTTAATATGATATTTGCATACATAGGAGCTGCATAAAATATTACGGCTTGGAAAATTAATTAAAAAATAATTTTTTATTTTCAATATTCAGAGTTTCTGTTGAGAAAAGAATAGAGTATTCGGGTGAGAAAATTCACCCTGTTTATTATTTACTGTATATGGTCTTTAAATTTCAGTTCTGGGTCAAGAACTATTCCTAGGTACTTTACTTTGATTACCAAATTTCTAATTCGTACCAAAGGTTATGATGCCTGCGAAAGCCAAATTGATATTGAGGAAAAATATTGTTGGATTCAATAAAGAACAATAATTTAAAGTTTATAATTTTTTCAAAAACTTTACCTATAAATGATAGTAAAGTTATTGGGCGATAAGATAACGGATCATCTGCAGGCTTATTTGGCTTTCGTATTGGAATAACCATTGCTCTTTTAAAGTCGCGTGGAAAGCAACCTTGTTTTAAACATAAGTTAAAAATTACAGATAAATATTTAAGAGACTATTTTGGGAGATGTTTAAGACATCTATTTCCTATTCTATCGACTCCAGGAGCTTTTCTCGCCTTCAATTTCCTAACTACTTCTTCAATTTGAGTTATAGTTATTAAGCTACTATGAGAAATATTAAAGGAACTCTGTTTGAATGATTGTATAGTTTCGTTCACTTAAGTATTGGTTTCAACATCACCTAAAGTTTGCGAAATTAAGTGGTAAGCGGCAAAATTTTGAGCCAATATATTACATTTTTCCGAGTTGGTACTAAATTTTGTATTATTTTGTTTGAGAATAAGAATTAAATTTTTTCTTTTCCTTAATATTTTTGTTAGATTACAAAATGGGGCAGAATCTTTGTATAATGTTGCAAGTAGGTGAGACCAATATTTATTTTAATTCATAAAGATCACTTAGATTTCGAAATCATTGCTAGTTTCTCCAACAAGCGTTTCTTTATTGAATATAAACTTTTAAATAACTTGGAGTGGGTTTCTGATTAAAAGAAGGAATCTTTTTTTGGAATGCTTAAATTACTAGCCTCAACAATAAGACTCTTAAATTTGATAATTTCCAAATATATTTTATCAATTGAAGTCATATTTTCTATTTCTGTTATGATTGTGTTAATTTGAAATGATTGCCAGTTCGCATTATTATAGTCTAATATGAAAAAATATACTCGTTATCCTCACCAGTCAATTTTACCTGAACTGGTAGATGGTCCGACCTGAGGTCATTCAGAAAAACCGCAGTAGAAATTGAACTTGGTACATTACTTAGAAAGAAATCTATTACAGAACCTTGTCTGTTATATCCAGAAGTGATATATATATTTTCACAAATGTTAAAATTACTGGACATAAGTTCTTCGTTTAAAATGTTTCTCCAGCAGTTTGCTCTTAAACAATCCCAGTTTCGATGCCTACTGTTAAAATCGCCTCCAGCAATAAAACTGTCACTTGAAAAACTGATCATTCATATATCGGATGAAAAATGTTGTTTTCTTATATTGTTTACACCAGCCGAACTCCTGGAAAATAACATGAGAAAATGTCTAAACTACCAAAGTTAGAATGAATTCGAATTCCAATGTTTTCTATTAATTTAGTGTTAGTAATTGGTAACAAATTGTGTTGAATATTTTTTTTGTAATGACTGCAATGCCGCCTCCTCCGCCATTATCTTTATCATTTCTATAAACAAAATAATCTGCGTGTTTTAATGAAATGTTTGGTTTTAGTCATGTCTCTAATACCAAACATACATAAAAACTAAAACAATTCTTAACCTTTGTTTCGAATGCCTCTAGCATTCCAAGAGATAATTTTAAGTACATCAGTCATTATGCAAAAAATTTACATGTGAGGTTTGTCATTACCTCAAATTGATCCGTCTTATTAGGACAGCTACGAAGGTTGGTAATTAACCCTAGAGTCAGACTTTTGATTTTTTCTAAGGTAATTAAGTCGTTGCCTCTGCCATTTTTAGATTTTGTACTATTTTGCCGAGCCAATATATTATAGGTAACATTTTGGCGCAGCGTATTTGGAAAATTCCTGTTGTAATTAGTACGTTTGATAATATTATTGATTTGTGAGGTTGGACGTCCCGTTGCTTGTCTTAATCGTTGTCTGATTGCTAAGTATGTTGCTCTACTTGAACAGTTTTCAGAATAGGATTTGTGATCACGATTGCAGTTAGCACACTTGATACCAGTTTCCCTGCATGGCCCATGGCCATACATCTGACAATTGCAGCACTGGGTTATTTTATTTTTGTTGATTTGTTGGAATTCCCATTTTATTTTCACATAATCCATAATTTTGAATAATTTTGTCTTAATTGTTTCATTGTTACATTTTGACTCTCAAAACAAACAACATAAATAAAATATTCAACATTGTAGTTACTTTTTTTAACTACTAATTTTACGTCTAGATATTTTAATCCCAAATCAATAAGTTTTTTCTTAATGATAGTAAGGCTTTATATGGTTTTTCACTTTTGATAGCATATGTGAAAAATTCATATGAGTTAGTTAGTGCAGCACATATTTTTTCAAAACTTTCTTTAGATCGACAAAATAATTTAAGACTGATAGAAATTTTCCTTTGTTCGACATATTTCATGCCGAATTTCGATACTGCATTTCAATATTGTAATTGGTGATGTTATTACTTTTATTGGTTTTTGAGCAATTGTTTCTTCTTCATTTACGACGAATTTTAAATATTTATTTTAGAAATTTAAAGGTATTTAGATTTAATTGTTTGGTATAGAATATCTCTAGGTTACTCTTCTTAAATACAAATCACAAAAGTCGTTGGGAAGCAAAAAAAAAATCAAATTTTACACTATTTAAAGTATTTCCGAATAATTAAATTACATTACCAAATAATTTATAAGGAGGAGAACTGGTACAAAAACGTATTTAATATAATTGGATTAGTCTACCAGAGAGACTATATTTTGGATGTATTGTTTGTTGTTTCTAACCCAATCGCAAGTATTTGTGTCCAGATGATTATAACGGTTTTAGTGATGAAAATTTTGGTAATTACATACGATTTCAGTAGTTTAACACAATTTGGAATCACTCTCGTTTTGAGGCAATTTGGTTTTTAGTTTTATTTTGATATTAATTCCACTTTCAGAGAAAATTATTTCTGTTTTTTTGCAAGTTTTGGTACTACTTCTTCTGATCACAATAAAAAAAAAGAATGTGTAATGTGTTTTTCTGTTTCTTCGCTTATTCCAAGAGAGTCTCAGAGATAAGGTATTTTTTATATAATTTTTACTTAGATATCGGAAAAAAATGACAGTGAAAAGATTATTCTGGAATTTGTTTTTGTCGGCAGAATCTGGTTATCTATCAGTAAGAATTAATGCAATATAATGCATATATTTAAATGTGTTCTTCACAAGTGGGTTTTCCTTGTTATTATGTGATGTGGCTAATAAATTTATATTATAAAGAATGTTGTCGATGAAATTGGTATTGACAAAATATTCAGTGGTCTTGAGGAAGGCTCAAGATTGAAGCAATTTCTTCGACAAGGAAATATAAAGCAACAAAATATGACCAATCAAGAAAATCACTTGGATGGTCGGGAGTATATATATATATAAATAAGGTTATATTTAAAAGAAATTTACCTTTTAGCTGGATAATTTAGTTGTATTATTTTATTATTTTAATAAAACAAGTTTATATTGTTGCCTAATTACAAGCAAATATGCAAAATATGAAAATATTAATTTTGTCTATTTAGCTATTCTTACTTTTTTTTACCACTTGTGCACGAGTTGGATGTTCGATGTAAACGAATTTTGTGAAGACAACATCGTGACAAAGGAAGCTATTTTTTTTCTCTATAGGTAGTAAAAAAAATGATAAGTTATGGGGAAAAATAGAGTTTTAACTGTTTACTGGGTTGAAAAAGGTTGCGTCAGGGTGCGTTTCTGTGCGTCGGTCTATTTTTTAAGATTACCAGATGGATAAAAAAAATGTATTAAGACTAAAAAATAACTTCAAACGGTCGGATTTTGAATGACAACAGGATTAACATCAACATGTTAGAAGCTGTCATAAATTTAACAAATAAATGTGTCCTTATAAAACCAAGTTTTATAATAGAATTGTAGTTGTATTATCGAACCTACACTATGTAGCAGGCTTCGTTCTATGTAACTCACTACATCATACAGAGCGCTCTCAACGGACTCCACGTTGCTCCTAAAATGCAGATCAATCAGTCTTTCTAGCTAGAATCCACGAGTTTATCGCACGTTGTATGTATCCAGTTGACTGGACATAGGGTCTGTACAGCTCGTTCACAGAGTTCACGGACTCACAAAATTAACCCATGCTGTTTGTTTTGCTCTCTTTATGACTTTCTTATACTTAGCGAAGCTGTTCCAATCACTATTGTCGCTTGTTAGTTTGGCACTTGTAAGTAGCTTCCTAGGTCCTCTATCTCGGCTGTTTAGGGCTGCCAGGATATATTACCGGACAACCGAGCACAAAACTATTTCTGACTACATTCGTGAATTTATTCACTGCTGCCTCAATATCCTCAACTGAATTTTTCCAATCCTCAGTATCTCTCAAATCCCTACACACTAACTCACCAAAAGACTTCCAATCTGTCGAGACTGAAGGATATCATGCTGTAATCCGAAAAGGAATAATCCATGACTACGCTCCAGTCCCTAGCGAAGTCACCTCCTCCCCAGTTCGCCAGCGTAATATCTATAACAGCCTCTCTATCTTTCGTTCTGAACATGGGTTCACTCCCCCTATTGCAGATGTGAAGATTATGACTGGTTATGAAATCAAAAACTAACTCACCTCTCTTGTTGATGTCCCTGCTTCCCCACTCATATGGCATGTATACTAATGCTATTATAAGCTTGTTGCCTCCAGCAGCTTCCAGTTCCATAACCGTTAGATCTCCATTACTGAAAGAATGTAAAAGATTAACATTAATATCATTCTTAACCATTATACATGTCCGTACTTTTTCCATTGTGGTCGATATGAACAAGTTATATCCTGCAACCCTTAATCCACATACCCTGGCTATGTTAATCCAAGTTTCCTGGATAAGGGCCACATCCAAGTTGGAGTCAATAAGGAATGGGTGGTGTGAACCATACTGTCACCATTAGAAGCAAGGGTAACTCAGACACTAGTATCACTTCAATTTTTGTCTCTGGATAAAGTGTGTCGTACCTAGCAACTGCGTTCCTAAGAAATTCAAAAGGTTTCTTATTTCCGAGGTTAACAGTTTTGACACCCTTCATCCAGTCCGCGCCTCTGAATGATACCTCGTCCGACCTTCCTTTTACAAGGGCGATCTCCTCAATGAGCCTTTGCTCAATCTGTCGCCATTGCTCAACGCTGATCCTCACATCTGGATCAATCTTGTCAATGACGATGCTTGAATATAATTCTGCAGCATTGATTCCTTCGCCTTTTTTAATGTAGATGGCTGTTCTCTTCCCGACCCAGCTCTTTTAATTACCTCCTTGTGGTGGCCCTTAATAGAACTAGAGGGCATGTGATCAGCATTCTTGGCCATCGAAGTTTTTTGGTCGTCCCCAGACCTGGCCCTCTTAATGACCCCATTATGGAGACCCTTAAGTGAGCCGAATGTGTTCTGGAGATGACCTCATGCTAGAAGTTTCAACAACTACACCAATGTTGTTATTATGGGTTACACCAATGGTGTAGACAGACTTCTAACAAGCTGCCATCTTACTAGTTGTAGGCTGATCATCTTCAGGCCTAGCACATGATGCACGATCAATCCCATCAGCAGTAGATGTTTGCTTTCCTGTTCCGAGAGGATTTAGCAGGTTCACCACTATCACTACTTTTAGCTCCGGCATGGACCGATGGAGATGTTAATTTTCTCCCCGTGCCCTCACAGGACATACGGTCTGTAACCTCATCACAAGTAGGTAGGTAAATCTGATCCTCTTGTGCTTCTTGACAGTGTACTTATCCTTGCCTCTAAGTGGCGAAGGGCTCTTATTAGCTATCTTCTTTAGATAGATAAAAGAGGCCCTTACGCCACTTCGGGTTTTCTCTTCTTTAGTTCGACAATTTCCAGCGGTTGTCGCATCATGCATTACCGCGTTTTGCGGAACCAAAGTACTACTTTATGTATGATTATCCAGGCTGTCCGGGCAATCCTTCAGTTCCGATCCCACCTCAATACTCTGGTTCTTCTCTTGTCTTTGAGCGCGAGATTACAGTTCTCATGCTGAGAACTGAGATTACAGTGATCTCATGCTTATCTTCAGAGTCGAGGGTAAGATCCTCGAGTTTTTCTGTGGCGCCGGTACCAACAAAAGAATCCCTCGAAATACCAAGAATCTCTTCAGTCCCTGATAGTTGGTCCAACAACTGACTTTCCTATAGCACAATACCCCGTTAAACACCTATCATCATAAAAATTCGACAAAGTTAATATCTCTTTATGATGAAAATGGATTTTAATGATTCAGGACTCCAATTGTTTATCTGAAAATACACTCGTAGTGCACTTGTATTTTTACAATTCATTTTTGACAAATTTCTATCACTTCGATTATAATTTTCTTTTAATATGTTTAAAACCATATCTTTACTACAAAATGTAATAATAATTATTCTGGGACAAGGTGATCTACTATTATTAATATATTTTTTAGGAATAAATATTCTAAATATTATGGATAAAGGTGCATTCACAACAAGAATGCAATTTTTAGATGCATTTTTAAGAAATGTTTACTCTTTTTATATTAAATGTTTTTGATTAATATTGAAGACAAATGTGTTTCTTACACAGTGCATTAGTAATTATCACTTTTTTTGCTAAAACGAATTTGTTCACTTTTTGGGAGTAATTAAAAATAATTTTCAAAAAAAAAAGTTAACTTATTTCTGTTGAAGTATGCCTTTTAATATTTTAAAAATATTTGACAAACCAGCAGAAGCTAAATCTAAACTAAACTAAATCTAAAAAGTATCATTCACGAAGAAATAAAAAGTATGTGCTAGAATCACAACAAAATAATTAGTTATATATATATATATATATATATATATTAAGATCAATATTATAATTAGTGTTGCCAATTATCTAATTATCCGCAGTGTTGTCATTCAATTACTTACTACTGGTTTTAATCCTAGATAATATTTGTATTGGCGTGTGTCCTTAATAATAGTTCGATATGAACTGTATGAATAGTATTAATGCAGTATTTCCGAAGAAGAACGTATGGTTTCCTGTTGGTTGCGTTTGGGAAATTACCACTTAAAATGCAGTAGCTTCAGAGCTCGTGATACTGATGCATTATCCGAAAATGCTAGAAATTCGCAAAGTACCTGTCGAAATTGCAGTAATTGGTATTGAATTTTAAAATTTCTTCAAAATTTATAAAGCTGAGGTCAATGGAATTAAAAAAGACTTTTCTTCTCTACAAGGCACAGTGGGGCAGAATCGAAATTTGTTGGAAATAAATCTGTAACTTCCGATCGGCTGGTTGGATTTTCATGAAATTTGGCGTAGCAGAGGAGTTTACAATGTTAAGTTGGGAAGGGGACACAACAAACCTCTCAAGAGCGGAGCTAAGGGGACTCAAAGTTAGGTACCTCTGACATAAACAATTTTTAATCACTTGCCAAATTTTTGTTTCTAATCCGATTTCAAATATTTTTATATATTGTTGTAGGCTCTGATAAAACCTATAATAGACATGCTTACATGTCCTATTTATCTCTTTTGGTTTTCGAGTTATTTGCGTTTGAATTTTTAAGCACCATAATTCTGCATGTTCTTGCTCCAGTTTTTTTCATATATAATAGTATTTCCGACCGATTTTAATAGTTTTTTCCTTAGCTAGTTAAAGAACAAAATTATCTATTGAATAAAAGAAATTTGAAGTCGATGTCTTTGCCAAGTCCAAAAATAAACGATTTTGAATTTGAAAATTGCAAAAAGACGACTTTTTGTGTTTTTTAGCCGAAAAAGTATCTACACTCTTTTTTATCTAAAATAAAATTTTCTTTAGCAACATATAATAATTTTGCACTTTTCTGAAACGTAACTTCACAGAGATCACCTTAAGATAAATAACAATCCCAATAACTCAATTGGTCATTGTACACACCCTCCCGAATTCGCCCCATTTTATATGAAAATTTTGAATTTATACCATATTTTCCCAAATCCCAAAGCCGAATCAACAAGCGGAATATATTTTAAGAATCTTCAATATGTTGTTAAAAGTTTTAAAACAAAATCTACGGGACTTCGGAAAAATGTGGATTCTATATCCAAAAATGTAAAAAATCTCATGTTTGGGAATTTTCAATAGTTTTTTTTTTGGGAATTCAGGAAAACCCTACCCCTGATTGAAATTTAGTTAACGCGCTTTTATTTATATTAATAAGATCCACATTTCTTGCAAATTTCATTAATATATCTTTATAAACAAATATATTATTACAATTAAAAATTTGTATTTTCTCCAAAAACCCCAAATTGGGCCGTTTGTTTGGTTTATTTCTAAATAGCGAAAATCATGAAAGTTACAGATATATTTCCCAAAAATTTCGATTCTGCCCAACTATGCAGTAGTCATGCTCCTGTTGTAACTCCTAATAAAAATAATTTTATTCCACCTCATCATGTTTCAAATGCTTCCAATTACAATTTGATTCCGTCAGAGTATACTTTAGTTAATCCTACAGTATCTAATTAAACAAACCTGCTCATGATTCCAAATCCTGCTACCAGTAAGCCTCCAGAACTTGTTGTATTATCTCATTCATCTTTAAACATCCCAACTATTTTATATGTCAAGCCACTTTACAACATTAACTCTAAAGCCTTTAAAAATTATAGCTCCAAGGAAAACCATATTTGCTAGCCGATTTTCAGTAGATATAACAATAAATGATGTTGAATTTTATATCAAATAAACTAATAGAGCTTCATTTAAGATAATTGTCCCAGAAAGTATTTTCGATCGTCTAGTTAATCTACAATTTTGGCCAAAAAATACAATTGTCCGACAATTTATTTTTCATGATGTTAATAACGCAATTCATCCAAGGGCTTCTGATCCAAATCCAAAAAACTAATTGAGTTAAATAATCCGTTAAATATTATTATTTATCCAAAAAATATTACAACTACTCAGCTATCTCCATCGCATACCAAAATGTTAGAGGTATGAACACAGAGCTAAAATCCTTTTATTTAGAGAGATTTAATATTCAGAATAATAACATTGAACTCACTAAAAAATGGCTTCGAAAAAGAAATTCATAATTGTGAAATAATGAGCAGTAAATTTCAAATTTTTGGAAGTGATAGAGTGGGTAAAGAAGGTGGGGAGTTTGGATTTATATCTCAACCCTTTTTCCTTCTGAAGAAATAATTCTTAGCAATGATCAAAATATTAAATATATCGCAGTATGTGTTAAAGCCAAATTTAGAATAGTTTTTATAACTTGCTTTTATATTCCTCCTGCGTCAAACATTCAAATTTATGAACAACATTCAAGCACGATAAAATTTGTATCTTATGAATCCGAACCTGATTACTCCATAATTGCTCTTGGTGATTTTAATATTATCCGATGTTATAGGATATATGTATTGAATTATAGGATGCTATTGCTGATTTAGGACTCTTTCAAATAAACAACATAGTAAACAAGCTTGGCAAATTACTTGATCTCTTATTTGTTGATAACCTGAAGAATTTAATATTCTTCTTCCATTATTAACACCTGAAGATGCTTATCACCCCACTCTTGAAATAAGCTTATACATCGAAACAACTCTCTCATTACAACCCAATGTAATGTAAATGATCATATCGTTTTTGATTTTGAATAAATTCTATGATGGCTTATTTATATGTTTTAAGAAATCAATTCCAATGACGAGAAAAAGAATTGCTCATGGACCACCTTTGAATACAAAAACTTAAAAATCAAACATTACAGAAAATACAAGAAGACCGGTTTATCTATAGTTTATATGAAATATTCTATTACAAGATCAGTTTACAATTCAGAAAATATCTAACGTTTCAATAAGTATCTCTTTAAGGAGAAAAGAAACTTTAATAATTCAAAATATTTTTAACAGTTTGTAAATTCTAAGCGTGTCCATGATGAAATTTGGATATAAAGAATAATCAAATGATGTAGAAATTTGAGATATGTTTGCTGTTTTATCTCATCCGCCTATTCTGATAAAGAATTACATCAACTTTCCAATTATCCATATCTAATTCCTGACGCAACCCTAATAAATTGTCCAACATTAGATAAGTCGATGGCAATAACAGCTGTATAGAATCTAAAATATTCCGATAAATGTTGAATATATCAATATTTAGTGAGTATTATCCTGCAGTCTGGAGAAAATCTTATATTATGCCTTTATTTAAATCCGGAAGTGTTATTCTAAAACTTTTCGAAAAGATATTTGCCGAAATCCTTTCCTATCAAGTTGTTTGTTATCTTACCCCTTTTCAGTAAGTATGAAAAAAAGGATCTTCGACTACTACTAACCTTTTGGAGTTCACAACTACAGTTATAACGCTATTCTTGCATTAAAAATTCTAGAATATAAATGTATGCTGATGATATAAAGCTGTTCCATAGCTATTCCTATCAATGTTCCTTACTTCAATCAGATCTTTGCAATCTTTATGATTGGTGTATGATGAATCTATGGATTTAAGAAAGTGTAAACACAAGATATTTACACTTTCTTATCAACTTGAGATCTAGTCGAAGAATTTCATGATCTGGATGTGTTGCTTGATTGTTAATCGTTAATAAGGCAAAAGGAGTATATATATATATATATATATATATATAAATATATATATATATATATATATATATAAATATATATATATATATATATATATATACATATTCGTAGACCATGGAAGCATATTCCACGATTGGTTTTACGAGAGATGTGAATAATTGCTTGAATACGTAAGGATCATTAAACTCTCTTCCCCAGCGCTTGAGGAAACCTAGAACTTCTTTTGCGTTGTTAACGATTTGTGAAACGTGGGAATTAATTTGATATATATATATATATATATATATATATATATACTATATAGATTGAATCACAGATTTTTTCTTGAATTTCGATTTTTTAAATCAAACAAAACAGATTATGAACAACCGAGTTATTGGTAAATCTGTTTTTTATTTCTTCAATGTCTGCTTTACTTATAGTTGTTGTTTTCATGGTTTTTGAAAAACAACAACAATAAATTAAGGTTTTGGTTTTCTAAACTTTTTGAAGCACCTATCTAAGCAAGAAACTTCGTTCTTTCATAGAAAGATCTAACATTTTTTTATGAATTTTTGTGTTGAAAAAATGAACTAAGTAGACCCATTACTAATTGAGTTATATGCATTCCTATATATGCTGCGGGCCTCATTCTTGTATAAATCTATCAGAAATATTTTTTTCGAATTTCGGTTTTTTAAATCCATAAATTTTCCACTATACCCTTTTTTAATTTAAAATTGTCTTTCATTTATAAAACATTTGTTCTGCACCAAATATGTGTGAATTTTTGTAAAATTCCGAAGTATTAAATTTGTTATTTACCAGCTTTTAACGGTGCATTTCGCTACCCTATTTGATGTGATAACTAATATTTCCTTTATATGAGAGCCATTACTCCCCTTGGAAATTTGATATGAAAATTGTTTTAAAATTTTTTGCACTTTCACTGTAATAGTCCCAAGAAAAAATTATTCCAAATATTTTTTTAATAAAACGATTAATTCATTTTTATTGAAATTTGATTATATTATTTAATTAATGTAACTAACTTTCTAACTGGTTGAAACATATTTTACAAAAAGTAAAATATAAAAGGAAAAAAATCTTGTCAAAAAAAAAATATAAAAATAAAATAAGTTTAAGTCAATTCTCAATCATTTTCATCCGTTTGGGCTCATTCTTGCATTTAAGAAAAAAAAAAAAACAGTACGAAATATGTGCACGCTGTAACGATTTTCTCAGTTTTCGGAGACGTGTTGCTATATAATTATTTGATAAGTACAATTTTAAATATTTGATGAGATTATTAGTCATTTCGATGCTTTTGTAGAAGTTCCCGTCATTAGTACCAGGGGTTATATCCAATTTCAAGATCCAAGCTTGTTTCCAAGCTTTTCTATGAAGTTTATTTGTATATAAAAGATCAGTTCATATTCACTGTTTTTAAGGATTTGTATAGATATCTGTTATATTTTTAAATATTTTTATTGGTACCTCATCCTAGTTCGAAAAGATACTCAGTTGCCAGCTGAAAATCTTTATTGGAGCGTGATCAAAGTTTTCAAAAATCTCATGATTTTAACAAGACTATATACTAAGTTTCGTTTCCCTCTATAAAATTTGGAATTTTAATATTTGTGTCATTATTAAAATTATTTATATATTATTATTAAAATATTTTAGTAATTAAATAAATAATTATATTAAAATTAGTACGTTTTTACATGGAAGTGTTTAATTAATTTTTAATTGAATTAATAACCAATTATAATTCTAATTAATTTTATTAAACATATTAATTGGAATTTAAACAAAAGGTAATTAATATTAGTTAATCAATATTATCATTTTTGTGATTTTATAGCAAAATCAAACAAAAATTGTATTAATATAAACAATTTCACCCGTTTTAGAGTTTAATAAAAGCTGGTTTAAAATATGGGCATTGCAACCGATCAAGATTTAACATAACCTATAACATTGTATATTGCAAGCACTTTCTATGCATCAAATTTCATGTAAATAGCTTCATTTATAACGTGTTGAAAAAAATAGATTTTTTTTAAAGTAGGCATAAAATGTGGGTGTGACTTCCACTCAAGATCCACCTCTAGTACTATCTCTGTTTCAAATTTCTTGAAAATCGATTCAGCTGTTTCGACGTACACAAACAAACAAATAGACGAACAAACTTACGCCTCATTTTTATTTTGTTATGTATAAGGATATAAGGATTTATAAAATCTTGATTCTATTTCAACTTTATATGAAAATACAAATTATTTAAAGTTTTTAGTGTTTACATAGATATAGTATAGGTAAATGTATTTGTAATTACATTCAATTTAACTTGAAATTTTTTTATAAAATTTACGATGTTCGACCAATGGTGAATGAATTTGAAATTTCTTTATTAACCATTTATGAAGCCTTATCTTTTAAAATATGAAAAGAGAAAAATTTTTTTTATTAAAAAAACTTTGAGAAAAGTGAAAGAATTTTATTATATTTTTGTAAAAAAAATGGCAATTTTGCATACTAATTTCAGAGCGCTGACTTTGAACATTTTTCACGGCTTGACGAATAAAATATTCCAAACATCTTTTCGGAATATTATTCTGAAATGTATAAGAAATTACAGAATATTTTTAAGAAAATATACCTCCGGAATAATTATCGAAAAACTTAATCATAAACTCAAAATTCATGCGTAAATATCTTTTTAATTGTAAGAAATAACCTTAGTCAGTAAGGTTGGTTTTTATATATTTCTCTAACCACTTTACAGAAATATAAAAACCTTTAAAATGAGACTTAATTTGTAGAAGTTAAGATTTTTTTAAACTTTTACATATTCGAGGTGATCAATTTTGGAACCCTGTAGCTTATCTCGTTTTATTATAGAGTGACTACAAAAAAATTTTTCTAAAAGATTATGTCCTCCTTTTCTATACATTTCAATTCGATCCGAGCAGTAGGTTAGGAGATACAGGTTTATTACCAAAAATGTTGCAATTGGCCACACTGGTGGGAAAAAAATGCTAAAATTTCCAAAAAAAAAAAATGCTAGAAAATGCTAAAAATAAAAAATAGAATTAAACTGGGACGGATAGGACCAGGGTAAATGGTATCCCGCTTACAACGAAAATATTAAATATCGTATAATGTTGTAAGACTAACTTTCCCAGCACCTCCATTATTTAGGATGGAAAAAGGATGAATAGGGCCGGGACAAATGGTACCCCCATTCAAAGAAAATATTTTTAATGACATATCTAAAGAACTCTAATAGCTGGAGCCCTTAAATTTTGTGGGCATTAATGAAATTAAAATAGGATAGATATTGCCAGGGGGACGGGTAGCCAGCATGCAAAGCAAATATTAATTTTCACATATTTAAAGAAGTAATTTAATGAAAGTCTTAAAAAGTGGTAGACATAATTTTCATTTAAAATTTTAAATAGAGCGGATAGGTCGAGAGGTAGTAACCACCATAAAAACTAAATATTAGTTAGAAAAGAAGCGTTTAATATAAAGTGAAAATGGTATAAAGTAAAATATTTAGATTATAAATGAAAAATGCTAACTATTATCAATTTATCAATTGTAAAATTCGTAACTTTCATTAATGAAACTTTCTTTAAAAATAAATATATTTTTAAATTTTCCATAAGTAACTAATCTTTTTTCTATGTGTACAAAAAAAAAAAAAAAAACGCGACTGCGATTATGCAAAAATATGTCTTCTTCCATCTTTGCAGTCTTTGGTTCCAAAATGATAAAAATAAAAATATGCTAGAAAATATAACTAAAAACAAAAATCTTTTATATTTGTTAAAAAGTTAATATCTCTTTACAACGTACATGGATTTTCATGATTCAAGGCTCTAATCAAGGACAACTGAAACCCCTTTAAAGGCAAAAATGAAAAGGAAAATTGTTTATTTAAAAATGCACTCGTAATGTAATTGCAGTTTTACAATGCATTTTTGACAAATTTCTACGTTTTCTATGTTTAAAAGCAATATTTTTACTACAAAATGCAATAATAATTGTTCTGGGACAAGGTGGTGTACTATTTGTTACGTTTTTTCAAAAACTGATCAACAGTTTTTTCATACAAAAAATTAATATTTTCACAAGTTTTTATTTTTTTATTTATTTTATTTATTTATTTTATTTTTATTATTTTTTTGTTATTCTCATTCAGTAATACTTAACTTTAAGTGTTTATAACTCTTTAAGTATATCTCTGATTTTATTAATTTAAAAAACGGTATAAAGCATACTACAATAAATATTGAAAATGATATTGTATAATTCAAAAATAATGTTTTGGATAAAGATGCACTCACAACAAGAATGCAACTTTCAGATGCATTTTTAGGAAATTTCGACCCTTTTTATTTTAAATATTTTTGATCGACATTGAAGACAAACATGTTTATTACACAGTTCATTAGCAATTATTCTGGGACACAAATAAAAAATTTTGAAATGCTATGACTAGAATTGATTTTAAAATAAGCTCACGAAAAAAAAAAAAAAAAACAGAAAAATATAAAAGAAAATAATTTTTTGTATGACAAAATCTGAAGGAATATTTAATTTTTTTAATAGTGGACCATTTTGTCCCAGAATGATTCATATAAGAGGTAGACAAAAACTAAAACGGAAGAAAGTCTTACAATTGCATTTTTATTATGAATACATTTTTAAGTGATAATATAATTTCTAAATAACCGCATTTAAAAAGGACATATTCTTCTTCTATATTTAATTCAAATCATTAAAATCAGCTTAAAGTGATATTGGGGTTTAAAGTTACAACTTCTTCGATTTTTTTTATTTTCAAAAAATTAAAATCGTAAATAAATTCGCAAGTTCTTCGAAATGGAAAAAAAAAATAAAAATGGAGGTATTAAAATGACTCCATAGTGTATGCGTATGCTGAATATTTATAAAAGCCGAAGACCTAAGGAAAAGTATTTGGCGTTCTTTCGTGGAATGAACATATGTATATTTATGTTTATGTTTATAGCTGAAATAATATTAAGGAAAAGATTTGAAAAAAAAAAAATATTAAAAAATTGATTCTTAAGAAATTAATAAGTAAAGTTAAACAAATTTATGACTAAATTTTTCAAAATTCTAATTGTATCATATATTACCAAAATATTTGCTATCTGAATTACTGTTATATATTATTCAAAATAATTTTTAACCAAAAACCAAATCTTTTACCATATATTAGATTTTTCACCGATTCTTTCGTTGTTACCGAAAAATAATAAAATATTATAAATCTAATGTATCTTTAAAAACCAGATCTTCGTAAAATTGTGAAATTTCCAATAAAATCTCTCTAATAGAACTGAATCAAATGTTTTATAATTTTTTTTTTTTTTTTAACTAAATGATATTAAAATAATATTAAAAAACAACTTTAACTAAATATATCGACTTTTACTAAAAAGTAATATGCATTTTGCAAAAACTTTTCTCTAATAAATGTTCAAAGTAAAAGTGACAAAATACTCAGAAGAAGTATTAGTTTTTCTTTCTAAATAATTTTGCTGATTGCACAGCAAACCGGACCTGATCATCGTTATTGGGACCAAAAACTACCCGAAATAACATTCGCCATCAACACCGCCACGAATTAGTTCTTTCAACTTAGCCCAGCCGAAATCATTTATGGAAGAATCCCCACTAGTTCAAATGAAACTAGACAGAAACACGAGTGTCCCTCGAAAGACACTTTCAAAAGAAATATGCTAGAGCTATGAGGCGTAGTTTCTAAACAACGACGAAAGGGTAGCGACCGACAAGCAAAATATTACAATCTCAGGATAAGACGTTGGGAACCAAAAATCGGCGATAAAGTTTGGAAACGAGAACGACATTTGTCTTTAGCGGCAAACAAATTTAATCAAAAATTAGCCGACAAATACTCTGGGCCGTTTACGATCAGCACAAAGCTTGCTCCCAATATATTCGAGGTCGTCGATCAGAGCAAAAACCTACAAAGAGATCAGGATTTGAAGTCGTACTTTGAAAGAAGAACAAACTTGTAACTAACCAAAACAAATAGCAACTAGTATATCTTACTATTATACAAACAAAACAAATAACAACTAGTATACCTTATTATTACACAAGCGAAACAAGCAACAACAAAAGGCCTGAAAAGAAATAATGAACAAATAAAACAAAAATAAATATAAAATAAAATTATTACACAAGCAAAACAAACAAAAAAAAAAAAAAGGAAAAAAACTTCTTGATAAAAATTTCCATTCAGTTTATGGAATTAAAAACATACAAAATTTGTAGAGATGTAGTAGGCAGCTTTTTTTTCATTATCCAAGCTATAGGATGGCAGAATTCTTAGTTTTAAGTTTTTATATAAATGTAGAACAGTTTTTGGTTTTTAGTTTAGCTATGAATATTAAAAAAAAAAAATGGGCTGAGCCTTTCTCCAGGATAAGTAAAAATTGCCTAAACGGTAGTGTGGGTCTTCGGACCAGAAACTCGCCGAACAATAAATTATTTCATTTGACAACGTTTCCTCAAAGAAGGAGGGAAATATAACAAAGTTAATAGTAATAGTTATTTAAACTTTGTTACATACCTATAATATTTCTATTTATTATGTTCTTTTACATATCTGTACCCCATTAACATTTCATTCTTTTGCTCGTCTGTAACTACATTTGCTTACACCAATACATTAACCTATTTACCTTAGCTAGCAACCATCATATGTTATAGAGAATTAATAATTCTCATTTAGTTTTTGAATTTTTCACATAAGGATGGATGAAGTAGTTGCGATTAGAGCGCTACAGAATTTGCCAAAAAACTAAGACAGCTAATCTTACAATGTAATCTGCCTTGTTCCCGAGACATCTGATATTGTGAAATCAGTCACTCTTTCTCTGGTACTCCGATCAATTCCGAGCGTCAGGGGGATACCTTGCACAGCGACTTCGGTTAACTCTTTCGGACACAGTAGCTTTGTTCTGACTGTTTTGGCACAGCAACTTCGGTTGACAGTTTTGGCACAACAATTTAGGTTGACTGTTTTGGCACAGCGACTTCGGTCGTCTGTTTTGGCACAGCAACTTCGGTTGACTGTTTTGGCATAACGACTTCGTTCGTCTGTTTTGGCACATCAACTTCGGTTGACTGTTTTGGCGCAGCAACTTTGGTTGACTGCTTTGGTACAGCAACTTCGGTTGACTGTTTTGGCACAGCGACTTCGGTCGTCTGTTTTGGCATAGCAACTTCGGTTGACTGTTTTGGCGCAGCAACTTCGGTTGACTGTTTTGACACAGCGACTTCGATTGACTGTTTTGGCACAGTGACTTCGGTAGTCTGTTTTGGCGCAGCAACTTCTGTTGACTGTTTTGGCACAGAAACTTCGGTTGACTATTTTGGCACAGCAATTTCGGTTGACTGTTTCCCTTTAGATTAAGACTGAATTTTGTAACCTAGTTTTAAGGAATTGTATTATTTAAATTAGTATTCGTAAGATATTATTATTATCGATAACTAAGGCATTGTATTATTAAATAAAGGTACACTGTATATTTGAACCCCAGAAAGGGTAAACCAATTGTGTTCTCACTTAAGATTCGTGGATTCCGTAAGTCGACCCTGGACACAACTGAACTACCTCAGCATACGACAAAACCACGTTATAATTTGTTCTTCACATAAAATTTTAACAAGTAAAATAACAACGAGGTTGTTTTATGCACAGTAAGTTCTTTAACTATGAATAAATAATTTAACTTTCATGAAGATTAAAAGTTAATTCAAATTTTGATTTTATTTTAATTTACGACATCGATTTAATTACTGCCAACATTTGGAAGAGAATTTTTCATCCATCCATTAAAAAGTGTCTTTTTGATACTCTTGGATGTTAGGATCGGATTTTGATGTAAAAAACGTGACTTGGGCGACTGTTTACATTCTAGAGCAAAGAAAAATGATCAAGCACGACATAATTTCGCTCAGTGTTGAATAAAAAATGTGTTAATATAAAAAATTGTTAATTTTTAATTAATGATTTTTGTTATTAAATATATCATATTTAATTTAAAGTTATATTGAGTTATTTATTACAGCGTATTTAAATATTTGGCTCAATTATAAATAAAAATATTTATCACAAATATTCCAACTGTATTAAAAATACGTTTATTATACAAAAGCATTTCCATACTTTCTTGATATAAATTTTTACACTTCTAACTAATAGTCGAATAGAATTCACTAAATTGTGTCATCAAAAAGTATTAAAACTGCAGCACATTTCTTCCCGTACGATAGCTCTTCTTCGATAAGAAAATTATATCATATTCGACTGTTATTACCTACATGAGGAGTCGCTTTAGTTAAAATTTTGATAGAAAATGTTGGCAGGGAATCAGTTACCATCGCTATAAATACCGTATTTTAGCTCCAATCTTAATTTTTAGCAAAAAAACGACTGATAAGGTTTTAATAGTATAAAACTACAAATTAATAAGAATATTAATATGTTACATGTGCAAAATACGTTACATAAAAAGTGCAAGATCTAACACTAAAAATGCTAAAGTTGTAACACTGGTTATAACTACCAGTGTTGGGTTTTTATGTAAAAATTTATTAAAAATTCTACATCTTCTCGTCACAGAAAAACTTAAATTGAATTATTTAGTCAGTATACTAATTTTTAAGTTTATTTAGGAAAACTAAAGATTGAAGAGTGAGAATGTTTTCAAAAATACATTTCCATTATAAATACGATTTTAAAAGATAATAGATTTTTTAATTATGATATTAAAAGAGGACTTCATCACCTTCGTAATCCTTTACCTAAAATCAAATTAGTATAATTAAAGTTACGCGTATAGTTGAATATTTTTTATAAAATTAAAATTTTAACATACTAAAATATCGTTGTGGTTTTATAAATTATATAAGTATCAAATATGAACCAAATGCAGGTCATCCGATTTGGTCATTCATATGTTATGTCTCATGGAATTCATGATGATTTTTTGTAATAATAAGTAAATCAATTAAAATATCGGAAGAATTACAATCTAAATTGAATTCTCCACTTTAAAGCTAGACAACATTATTTAAGTTCATTGTTTATGTCCTTCTTCAATTAATATGAATATTAAAATGTATTTAATATTATAAAAAAGTTTTTAATTTCTTTCTATAAAATTACATTTAACATTCTTTTTGTGACCCTTCCAAACATTTATATAGTAGTATTAGAATAAAGTAGTTAAAAAGTTGTGTTGTGGTACCATTTAGTTCTCCATATAGTTTTACTAAAAGTTTTCAAATTACATACTGCACAAGCCACCACAATTAAATTATGCTAAATGTGAGATCACTTTGCTAAATCTTCATAATACCCCATTGCAAATCTATTGTTTAAACAGTTGTAATATTTCTGTGAAGATAAAATATTCCAAACAAATTCCCCAGTTTTCGAATCCTATAAAAATTATTATAGTTGATCATATGTGTGAAATTTCCAAGCGGCTAGTAAAACATTGTCATATATAATCTACCTTACAAAAAAAAAAAAAAAAATTTATTTATCAAATTGTTTTTATTATCAAATCACTCTCAAAATTAATTATCGAATGTATTTCTAATGTGGATTGCAACTAAATGTGGAACATAAATACTTTATATAAGTACTTATTTAAATACAAATAATATCATATTGTTTTATTAAAAGTTTTGAAGTCTTTTTTACGCTCTTTTCAATGAAACTTCAATAAATTGTATTTAGTTTATAATATTGCATTTTGACATTTTCTTAAATTTAAACTTGTCTTTAGACTTGACAATGATTTGAGAATAAACTCCCCTATCAAATGGAGAAAATTCCATAACAAATATTTCCTTTTGCATATACATTTATTTTTAAGTTTAAGAATAACATTTGATATCAAGTTGAGAAGTATAATTTTTCAAACCTTTTTCCTTTCTCTCATATGAACCTGAAACAGAATTTATATTAAACGTTAAAGTCATAATATATGATACGTTTGAATTAGTGTTTGCTGGGTCTGTGTATATACGTATCGTTAGCTTAATATAGAAAAGATGCATCTCGATTTTTTTTTTTTGAAATTTAAATTACTGGTAGTTTTCTTACAAATACACCTTCCCTACACAAATTAAGTAAGCTATGATGGCAATTTAAGATCGTCTCTGAACCGTATTACATATTATAGATTTTTTAATACGTGCTACAGGTTTTACAAGTACATTTAAGTAAACAACTAATTCATTTGAAAAATCGAGATACGTCTATTCTATATTAAGCCCTTGATATGTATATACATACATATATACATACATACATTCATACATACATACATAGATACATACATACATATATACATACATACATACATTTAAATAAGTGTATATTTATACATAAGTGTTTTTATGGTAAAATTTACCTTTTCGTTGGGTTGTGAGCTGGTCTAGATATGTATTTATAGAAATGTTTATGTATTTGTTTTTGGAAATTAACGTAAATGTTTCTTCTTTGATTGTTAAAACTTGTTTACATCCTTTCCAAAGGGAACTAACTACTTGTACAACTACTACAATATTAAGCGTTTTTCAAGTGATACTTGAAAGTTCTGACAAACATTTAAATTGTTTCTAGTAAATAAGTTAACAAATAAACAACAACAATAATAATACTTAGTAATATTGTTTGTATTACCCTTAAGACTGTTTATAAACTTCGAGTATTTGAGTAATTATCGACCCATGAATGTTTTAATGTGACAGCAAAAGAAAGTGTTAAATTAATTTTATTATAAATGTGCATCATTATATTTTGTAGCCCTTATTCACACATGAATATAAAACATAATGAAAGTTTAGCAAAAAATATATTTCCACAAACACACACTCAAATACATATATACCTACATATATATACATATATACATATATACATATATACATATATAATACATACATATATATAATATAATATAATATAATATAATATAATATAATATAATATAATATAATATAATATAATATAATATAATATAATATAATATAATATATAATATACATATATAACTACATACAAACATATGTTTATACGTTGTACAAGTGTAAATACCCGATTGACCTGAAATGCGAAATTTGTAAATGGTTGCAATAACGAGAAATTTTCGAAACAAAAAGTTTAAAAAAATACATAAAATGTATAAATTGTAAAAGTTCGCACCTTACTCCATAATTTCTCGATAGTAAACGATCGACTAATTTTCGAGAAAAATATCGTTTATGGCAATATTTAAGTTTTTTTTTTTTTTTTTTTTTGATAAAATCTCAAAAGTATGTGTTTCGGGAAATTATCTATTCTTTAAACGAATTATGTTGATTATCCAATAAATCAAAGGAAGTTATGAAGATACGGTAGCTTTTACGGACTAAAGTGCATCATTCCTTATGATATTGTTTTTCCATATAATTGTACGATAGTAAAAATAAATGGTATTTAATTCCAAAAAGTATATTTTCCAATTAAATGTACTAAATATACAAAAAAACTTATATTATTGGGAGAAAAGAAATGATGGCTTATTCTGGGGCCATCAATATGTAGCACCAAGACCCATTTATCATAAAAAATTTACATTTGGCCAAATAGCTTCAAATAATATCGCTCTTATGTAAATATCTTTATTAAATCAATTGTTAATTATATAAATTAATATCTTTAAAATATATTTTATTAATTTTTATCTAATTATTGAGCATTTATTTAATATATTATGTTAGGTTTGAAATAAAACATAACTTTAAAAATTAAATCATATTTTAATTTAAAATTGGCAAAACAGAATTATTGTCAATGATTTGTTAGCAATATCGATGTGGAAGGAATTTCGACCTTTCACGATATCAAAAACGAATCTCTAAAGAATATTTTCTCATTTTACTAAAGATTCGACATTGATATCACAAACTAACCTTCGATATCGATCGATTTGTTGCCACAAAATTAACGACAGGTGAGCTCTACGAATTCATTCTCGAAACGCCTTCGATAGTTGTTTACAAAGGTTTTGTTAGAGACATATACTCGAATTACTCGAAGGCGATATTACTATCGAAATTGGTTTTCAAGCGGATATAATGTACATACAAACACATATTTACATACATACCTTGATATTTAGATTAAATATGAATAATTGAAATTATTTCGAATAAATCGAAAATATTCTTTAGTTGTGTTCACACTGCGTAAATAACACCGGTCAGCAAAACATATATATATATATATATATATATATATATATATATTTTTTTTTTTTCTCGCTTAAATAAAAATGGATTAAGTGGAGTATAACGTGCTGAACACGAATTTGCTTTCAGTTGTTTTACGTCAAATTTTAATTTTTTTGATGGGCATGTCTAATATTTCCATCTTTTTAGAGGGTCTCCTTAGTATAATTCGACAACGTTTATCCACTTTAGATACATAAAACTCCAATATATAAAGTTTAAAATTTTCTTCAAGATATCTTAACATTATTTTTCAATAGATACGGAGCAGTGTTACCAGTTTAGCATTTTTAAGCCTAAATTTAGCAATTTCTAAAAATTGCCTGAAAAAGGTTAAAATGTTAGTACTTCAACGTTATTCTGAGTCGATTGATATATTTTATATTTTACAGGCTCAAAATTATGAGTTTTTTAATACCCATTTTGTGACAAAACTCAAAACTTTCATTTAGATAAAATATTCTATATCCGTGACTTTTAATCGCTGGTGGCGAACTGAAGATCAATTTAAATTTTTTTTTAAATATTTTTTTCATATTCTGCTCATATGCAATACGCATCGTTTTAGGCGTCTTCTAAAAAAATTTTTTTCAACGAGATACTCTAATGTACATTGTACATAAAACCTTACAATTTCTGTCTTTATAAACATAAAAGTTAGTTAAGTTCAGCAACAATTGTTGTAAAAAGTTACTATTAAAACGAACAGTACATAGTTATATGCCTTTGCGATTATCAACGACTTTAGTCGTCAACTACCTGGCCACTTTTTCGTTGTCTTTTCTAAAATGAATAAATTGTTTTAAGATTGTTTTACATTGTTATAAAAACCCGGAGAACCTATAAACAGATTGAAACTGCTAGAGATGATGATAAAGTTTATGAGCAACTATTTAAAATATCAAATGCCAATTTTTTTTGGTTGGGAATGGAAAAATTAAAAAATAGATTCGATGAATACTTTATTTATATTTTTACTTTGCCTGATAGCAATCCATCTGCGGAACTCTAAATTATAAGTAATAAAAAATAAATTGTTCAGCAGACTTAAGGTCAATACTTTAGAATCCATGATTTCAGCCCTAAATTTGTTAGATGGGGATTTGAAGTACTGGAGCCCGAGTGAAGACCTCGTACAAAAGTACAGAAGTAATTAATAAAAAGGGTATTATATGTATGTATAAATATATATATATATATATATATATATATATATATATATTCCCGGTTTAACGAATACTCAGTTAAACGAATTCGTGATTTAGCGTACATCCAAAATTTTTCCCATTATATTATGAACAATTCATATATTTTAGTACTCGATATAACGAAATGTGATTTCAAATTCATAAAAATAAGAGAATGTAAATTAAAATATATCATATTGAAACAGTGCTACTTCACTGTTATCCGAAAGGAAAAGAATAAATCATTTCTGTTCGGACAACATTTTTTTTTCATTTGAAAACTGCTTTCTAATAAAATATCAATAAATGAAATCAAATTAAAAATACGTTACAAAACAGTTATTTTCTTCCTTTTAAATATGCTTTCGTTTGTATTTTGTACAATGTCATTTTAACCGGTGCCACCATATGGATGCGTTTATGCTGAGAAATAGTCGGACCTCCACCTAAAGAACCAATTCGATTCTCAATTACTTATTGATTCAATTTAACATTATAAATATTTCAGAACAGTTGCTCGGTTCAAAAACCCACTCTTTAGCATTAAATACCGACTGTAATAGACCACAATTTCGTTACATTCTTTGTAATTTAGACTTAAAAATTTGTTGAAAAAAGCTGTTATTAAAAAAAAAATAATAATAATAAGTTATTGATATTCATGAAAAAATCTTAAGAATTTTAATTCTGTTAATTAATTTTTTCGCTTTTGTTTATATTTTAGGTCCAGGTTGGTACTTGAGTACAAAAAGGAATTGAGAAGACTAATGGGTGTCTAAATGAAAAGACTCTCTGTTGGGTTCCTGGTCACTGTGATATTATCGGCAATGTAATATCCGATGAGCTGCCTCGAACTAGATAGGACTTTTTTGGAGACATCTGTTACGATTTTAGGAATTGGACCCTGGTCAACACGAATCGAGTCTGGAGGAATACAACGGACTGCAGGGTATCTAGAGCGCTATGGCCCAGTCTTATACTGGCAGATTCGAAACTTCTTCTGGTTATGAGTCGTAGTAGTCTGAGAGTCATGGTGAGCATGATTACTGGTCATTTCTCAATAGGGAATATGATGAGTAAATGAGACATTGGCACGTGCGATGTGGAGCGCATACTTTGTCATCGTGTGGGGCTTCAGCGGGAAAGGCTGAAGTGGTTTAGTAGCCACACACTGCATGAACTAGGTGAGGTTACAGGCTTATCAATTTCATAGGATTTTTAATTGGAACGAAATGACTTAGGGGCATTCTTAACTGATTGATAGGTTTCACTTCTTCTGTATCTATCTTCTTATTCATTTTATATTTTTCCTTCTCTCTCTATAAGGGGATCACAATAGACCGTTTGGTCTCTGGGATGAGGCGTGAAAACGCTATCTTTTTCTACCTACTTTATATGAGATAACTAAATTGCATTTTAACTTTAAAAAGTGAAAGTATAGACTTTAAAATAAAACTTGTGAATTATTTTTATTACTAAAAAATATTCGCGATTTAACAATTTTTCGATTTTACGAATTAACCTGACAATATGTCATTCGTTAAGCCGGAAACCACAGTATATATATGGAGAATTATCTTTAGATATTTACCTTTAAGAAGCCGATCTTTTTTCTTTAAGTTCCTATAATCGCGCATTTTTCATATGTCTCCAATTTAAAATTTTTAAAATTTTAATTTTTGCAGTTTTACGATTAGAAAAGTTGGGAGGTTTTAAGTATTGCAAATTAAAGAATGGAGGTTTACTGATTTTGCAATTATGAATCGTTTGAGATACATCCCGTTAATGTGCCCTTAATAGCAACGTTTCAGGAGGTGCCTTTTACGTGAGACACAGTCACAGCGTAACTGCAATGAAGCTAAGCTTTATATTGTTTACATAATGTCAACATAGGCAAATTAGCTTTCAAAAATCAAATAGCATTAAGATTCTGCAAACACTTCAAAATTCCTATTTTTACAAAGTTTTTACAATGTAAATAGTTGTTAAAAATTAACAAAATTGCAAAAATTGTAATAAAATAAGAACAATAAGTAAATAATGTAAATTTGATTTTTTTGAAAGCAAATAACATAATAATTTTGAAAAAGCAAGTAAATTTTCATAGTTTATACGTTATTTTACTAAGTTTACATCATGTGAATAATTAAAAGAATTAGTGAAATTTGTTTCTAGTTACTAGAAATTTATGAAATTGCAATAAATTAAATTTTTTACATAATGTAAACAATAAATAAATTATGTAAATTGACTTTTTAAGCAAATAAAGTAAATTTTCATTCCAAATTACATTTTAAAATAATAGCGGCACGATAAAATATTCATTTACAAAAATGTTATCTCCTTAAAATCCATCTAAAATTGTGCGTACTTTATATTATCATTTGTTTACATTTTATTTTAAATTATATTTATAATAAGTGCATCTCGTTTACTTTAGTTATGCGAAAAATGGGTTTCAGCAAAAAAAAAAAATTGCATAAAAAGTATTTATGACCTGAGATCGCGGTATCTCTAATATTTCATAAATCGTCGAGTCACACCTAAGGAGTTGATTGTAATCGGTTAAAATGTATACCAATCTGTAGGTTTTATTATAGCTTGTATCGAAATCAAGTGACATTCAAAAATAATTACGCGTTTAAATTATGTGCAACTTTTAACATTTTTGGCTACGTATTTTTGTCATTGAAAAATTTATTTTATAATTAATATATGCATCTTGTTATTTGTTAACATTTTCTAAAGATTTTTTTTGTGGTTAGATGTGAAGAAACAAAATTATTATACATATGTGGCCAAAGAAAAAAACTACATAACTTAATTTATGTCGATTTCCATTTTCTTAATTATTATAACTGTTGTATTATATTACATATTGTGCAAATTTTTTACAAAAATCTGTCCATTACTTCAGGAGATAGTGGTCTGCGTAATAACACAATTCGTTTGATTTTACTTTTTTGTTTTTTGAAATGTAAAAATTGTATATTTTTCATATTTTTACTATATTAAAATTCATGATTGAATTTAATATACTTATTTGAAATATGTAGTTTTTAATTTTTTTGAAAAAAGTATATAACTTGAGATATTATATAAAAATAATATTAATTTTATAAAGGGAAAAAACGGCACCATTACTTTTTTGTTATATTTTTCGATTGCAATATACGTAACTATTTCAAAAATATAACAAATAATTTTTGTTCGAATTGCGAATAAATTTACACATTAGATAATTGAAAATTGTATTAGAACGCCCTTTGATTTCAATTTAAAACCCAAAAAGCGGTCTCCTGAAAAGTAATAAAAATCAATTATACAGTTTTTTCTTTTTGTCACAGAAATTATTTTGATATTGATAGAATTGAATTCAGTAGTTCTTCTTAAAATGCAAAATTTTTGTCTTTGTTTTTATCCAATAAACTAATTTTAAGCAGGTATTGAAGCAGTTGGCTCCTTTTTTTAAATAATCTTGTTTGGCGACTTTTTTTAAATCCCCTTTTTTAAACACTTTTTAAAAATTCTCATAGGTAATGTTGATTATAATATGATGTTGTGTATTATGTTATGTATAAGTAATGTGACGCGCAATAGTGATTCGTTTCATAGGCAAAAATAGAAAAAAATCGGTAAAAAAAATTAAGGTAATCTAGGCAAATTTTCCAAAAGAGGCAAAATTTGACGTAATAAAAAGGAAAATGTATTAGCTTTTGATTTTGATTATCTCCCAATTTTTTGTTTAATTCTAGAAAAATGTTTTTTTGCAAAAGCGATTTTTTGTTAGAAAATTAAATTTAATTAAAAAATTTATTCGATTTTAATATTTATTGTTTTTGTTTTTTTTGGTTACAAATAATTTCAAAAACAATATGAAAAACAAAAACAATTTTATATTTTGACAGTTTCTAAAAATTTAAAAAAATAAATGTTATACAATTTTTTAAGCTAAGAAATGTGAAGCCTAGCATTTGAAGACTTCTAGAGGTAAGATATATTGAATGAAGTGCAAATTTTCTAAATGCAATGATTTATATTTATTATCCTTAAGACATGTGGAAAAACTATGGATGGAATTATAAATAGGCAACCAAACATTTGTAAAACATGTAAGTAATGTTGTGTTTTATGACTTTATGTACGACCTTTAAGAACCAAAACTTCATAGATTCTAGAAATGATTTAATGAAATTAAATAGCTTTTTTTATTTTAATACACCGATTGCCGATAGTTTTGTTTTGCCAACATAGGTCTTTAACACTCATGAGTTATAAGAACTAGCAAAATTTGTGAACCCTTTTTATACCATTGACCACATTGAAATATACTGCTTAACTTAGTCACTTTAGTAATGTCCGTTATTTGGTCGGCTGGATGACAGTCCCTATAAACTTTGTAAATAAAAACCAAGTCGCAATATTAAAGACAACTTGATCAAATTTGGCAAAGTAACTATTTTGATAAGAGGATGCGTGTCGATTGGTTCACTTAGCTTTAATTATATTTGGCATAAATAACTTAACAAGAATTAATATTTATACAAAATTTCATAAAAGTCAGACTAAAATCAACCATAGCTCTCATATAAACCCCTCTTTCGAAAATCGCTGTAACATTAATCCCATAAATAGTAGCATTAAATTTATATTTGACACAAACAGGTTTTATAAAACTAGCAATAAACTGTTCATATTATTTTATAAATCAACTTCCGGGAATTACCTTAAATTCAATAAATCACACTTTTAAATACCCACAGGACATTCTCTGAAAATCATTTTGATGTAAATATGCAATGGTATAGGGTGTCATATGGAGGGACTTGACCGGCTATAACTTTCTTACTTGTAAATTTATTAAATATGTTCCAAAATAATAATTGATATTTTTCTGCTAGATAATTCGAAAACCAATAACATTTGCAAATATGTTGCAATGTATCGTGAAAGATATGTAAATAGTATTGTTTTATCATGTACACCTGAAATGTAACTAAGGTTTCTATTGAATTTTTTTCTTCTTAGACTTTTCCAGAATATCTTAATACTTTTTATATTTTACCGAAAAACGTAAAATAAAATATAGGTCACATCATTTTGCGGATCCCTTAGCAAGAACATAATCATCTTGTGAGTCGATTTTATTATCTTGGTTCGTGTGTATCTGTACGGTAACTTCTCTATTTAATTTCCCCAAACTATAAATAGTAAGAAATATTAAATTTGTACTTTTTATAAATTTTAATAGTCTTGGTTTCTTACTTTTAGATCGATTTTGTCATTGACAAAATGTGAAAGAACTGTCGAAGGGTGCTCCTACTGCTTCATTTTTCTATTTGTATTATTGTTATTGTTATGTATCAACATTGTAACACACCGATAGAATTATTTTAATATTTTTTTTCTAATTTCGTGATATGTCCTAGTTCTATAAGAAAAATACTTGATTTTATGAATTTAATAACAGAATACATACCACGTCATACGTGGTATGCAGACAGCCATAAGAATTGCTGCTATCACAAAAATACATTTTAATTGAAAATAAAAAAATATGAAACTATAAAAAAATTTGTTGTGGAAAAAACAATGCATGTATACATATTTTAAATCTTTGTGGGCCAAGGAGCAAAAATGTAGTTATAGGAAAAATTTTCACTCGCATTTTCTGCTGACTTTTATCACATCTTGCTGTCGTTTTTGCGGCTTATCAATTCTTCTACAAACGTTTTAAATTTCTATACAAAAGTTTTTATTTTTATTTCTTTAAGTTAACTGATAAGAAAAGTTACAATTTTTACTTTACATAGCATGTTAACAGAATACGGAGTTATGACAGAATCACAACAAAATAATCATTACTTTTAGACATACAAAATTTTGAATTTTTTAACACTTTTTCTATGAGTAGGCATGTTTTTTGTATAACTTTTCAAAATATGCCAACTTTGATGTAAAACATATGAAAATATGTTAATAGTTTTTTTTTTTTTTTTTGTTGATATATTGATGCACTTATTCATTATCAAAAAATAACGGCTACCAGTTTTTTATAAAAGTAGAGAAAATACTCGTTTGCAAAGGCTTTTATTTATTAAATAATTAAATAAGAATTAATAAATTTTCATTAATGTGCAAACCTTAGGTTCAGAAAGGAGAAAAAATTGTATTTTTTTATTTTTTTAATATAATAGTGACCAGTGAACGTATTTTTATGCATTTATTTGCTTACAATATGCGCCTAAAAAAATGCCTGTAATATACCATAAAATTGGAAAAAACAAGCAATTTTTTATATTTATTAAATTTAGCAAAAAGTAGTAGTCCATGGTAAGCTATGCAATGTATATTTTGTATTTTTGAACGTTAAAGCTTAGTTCTATATATATATATGTATATATATATATATATATATATATATATATATATATATATGTATGTATATATCTTTATATATATATATATATATATATATATATAATATATACATATATATAAAATATATATAAAAAATATATATAATTTTATATATATTTTTTAATTTGTGCTCTTTTAGATTCCTCTATATATCAATGTAAAAGTTTATTTACTTTTTTTAATTCTCCCAAATCCTTTATTTTTTAATCACAACTTTTTAACACAAAATTTACTTTGTTTTTTAAAAACGATTTCATTTCATCAAGTTGAAAAAAAATGCAGTTTTATCACATAATTGTATCCGATTGTATATTCAGATGGAATGCTTTTATTTGTGTAGGGCTTTAGGAAATTCAATAAAATGGAATTAAGTAATTTTTTCAAAGGTAAAAAGACCACATAAATCCAAGTTTGCGTATGTATAGTTAACAATGATTGTGACGCTTTCTCATTATATTTCGATTAAATATTTTGGTGTTTTTGGTATTTACATGCTGATGAGCAAAAAGCTTCTTTTTTAATTTTATGACTTATTGTAGGTATTTATTTAAAATTTAAGGCATTCTTACTTTCTGCATTATAGTCTGCAATAAACTTTTCCTTATAGTTTAATGAAGTATTCTTACCAAATTTCATTTAATAAAAATTTTAATAAAAATTAACTATAATTACACTGTGTTCGAAAATGAAAATTTTTTTTCAAGATAGGCACTTGTTGGGTAAAACAAAATCGACGACGCTGAGTTTAATCGTGTTAACCATTTTAAAAAGTTAGCGCTCGTTTTTGAGATATTTTATTTTGAAAGGCCAAAAGAGGGGTCAGGGAAATTAAGTATTTTTTCTTAAATTCAATAATTTAGTTGTTAATTTTCATCAAATTAACATAGAAAAAAATATTCAAACAAATTTTTCAATTATTCTGTTGCTTAGACTTTTTTTTAATTTTAATTATATTTATTGTAATTATATTTATTTATATTAACTATATTTATAGTACAATAAATAAACCTTTTAATTGGTTTTAATTTCAGTCTTAAAAAACTGACAGCATTTGAAAAATTGCAAACCAAAAAGAAAAATACATATTTTAAAAGTATAAAAATTTTTATAACCAAAAATTATTTCACAAAAAAAAAAAAAAAAAAAATATTTATGTACGTCGAAGATTTCTTTTGCCCGTTTGTGATTTGTTTAAACAAAACACATTTGCTGCAATAACGCACAGTGGGCAGAATCGAAATTTTTTGGAAATAAATCTGTAACTTCTGATCATCCAGTTGGATTTTCATGAAATTTGGTATAGGCGTAGCAGATGTTAAGTTTGAAAGAGCTGCACAGCAAACCCCTCAGGGGCGGAGCTAGGGGGGGTCAAAGTTAGGTACCTCTGATATAAACAATTTTTAATCGCTTGCCAAATTTTTGTTTCTGGTCCGATTTCAAATATTTTTATATATTGTTTTAGGCCCTGATAAAATTTATAAAAAACATGCTTACGTGTCCTATTTATCTCTTATAGTTTTCGAGTTATTTGCATTTGAATTTTTAAGCACCATAATTTAGCATGTTCTTCGTACAGTTTTTTTCATATATATCCTAGTATTTCCGACCGATTTTATTAGTTTTTTTTTAACTAGTTAAAGAATAAAATTATCTATTGAATAAAAAAATTTGAAGTCGATATCTTTACCGAGCAAAAAAGACGACTTTTTGTGTTTTTTTTTTAGCCGAAAAAGTATCTACACTCTTCTTTATCTAAAATAAAATCATCTTTACCAACATACAATAATTTTGCACTTTTCTGAAAGGTTACTTCACAGAGATGACATCAGGATAAAAAACAAGCCCAATAACTCAATTGGTCATGGTACACACCCTCCCGAATTCGATCCATTTTATATGAAAGTTTTGATATAGCCAAAAATGTAAAAAATCCCATTTTTGGAAATTTTCATTTGTTCTTTTGGGAATTCAGGAAAACACTACCCCTGATTAAAATTTGGTTAACGCGCTTTTATTTATATTAATGTGATCCACACTTTCAGCAAATTTCGTTAAGATATCTTTATAAACAAATATGTTATTATATTTAAAAATTTGTATTTTCTCCAAAAACCCCAAATTGGGCCTTTTGTTTGGTTTATTTCTATATAGCGAAAGAAATTTTAAATATATGTATTCCAAATTAAGCTTTAGCATATATAATTTCCGATCTTTTGCAAAAAGATTCAAGTCAATATCATGCCTCATTTCAGAAATATGCGCCTTTAAACTTTTATATTTCCAATTTTTTGTATATATGACTATATTTTTATAAACTTGCAGCTTTTGCCTTTAGCTTTGCGTGAATAATTACTTAGAAAATTATGAATATTTCTGTATACTTCTAATAATATCTAAACACAAAATATTTTTATAAAAATAATTAATAAATATTTTTTATTTATAATAGGGTTGCCACATTTCCCAAATTTAAGTAAATCTTTATCCTTTTCTAAGCATTCATATATTCCTATTAATGAATTTGAAATAAAAAAAACGAACAAAAAAATTCTATTTTAACTTAATCAATAAGTATTTTATTAGTTTACATTTATGGTGTTTACCTAAATTTAACAAATATATTTATCTACATCAAATGTCAACATCATAACGAAGTTGATTACCGTGGTGATTACATTGAAACATGAACAATTGTGTTAGGTTCTGTGGTGTTTATCTAAAAATGATCTTAATCGCTTAGAATCTATAGTGGAATTCATAAAAACTACATATGCAAAAGTCGACGTCATTGGTAAATTTCAGATAGAGAGCTTTTTAAAGTTGTATGACGTAACAATGAAGTCCTTGAATCAGCGTACTTACAGATTAAAAATTAAACATTGCGATTGGATGGATACTGATATAGAAATATCTGCATGCAAAATATCAACTGGAGTACCCTGCAAGACATATGATGATTTAAGTACAAGATCTAAGAAGAAAAGACTGGCCCATAAGCTTTCTATAATTTCGAATGAAGAAGTTTCTGATACATTCAAAGAAAAGTTAAAAAAGCAGAAGAAACCTAAGAGTGCAATTGATATTACTGAAATACTGCCAACTGCATCACTTAAACGGATTGCCGAAAGTATACCTACTCCAACACTATAATCCAATTTTATAGAGGAAGAAGCAATTGCTTTAATGCTTGAACTGAACCTCAGCCGAAACAAATATCAAATTTTAAGAAAAGCTCTGCTTGAAAAGGGACACTCGATTCTACCATCATAAAAGGATATTTAAGAAAAAAAGCAAACTATTTTACCATTTATTTCTTTTACCGAAAAGGAAGCATGTGTAGAGCTATCTTCATTGCTTGAGAATACAGCTACCAGGATAGTTGCAGATTTTTCTGCAGATCAGTTGGAAAAAGTAAATAACAGCGAGGTTGTATTAATCTATAAGTGGGGATGTGACGGACTATCAGCCCTTCCTGAATACAAGCATTCTAGTGGAAGTATGAAAATGGGGGATTATAAAAGCATATTTATAGCATCTTTGGTGCCATTAAGAATGCGATATTATTCCTTAAAGCAATCTTCATCAAAGTGTAAAAACTCATTTGAAGATATATGGCTTAACACCACTCCAGGATCAAAACATCTTTGCAGACCTATTTGGTTCGAATACACAAGGGAGTCGAAGACAACAACAAAGGATTTAGTGGAATATATTAAAGATGAAATAAATGATTACAATCTCTTTCAATAACCATAAACCAATACACATTCGACATATCCTTTCAACTTAGTCTAACAATGATTGATGGAAAGGTTAGTAATTCCATTACGCAAACATCTTCTTTTTGGAAATGCTCACTATGTGATGAGACGAAATCACAATTTTCGGATATTGGTAAAGAAATGACACCAACAGTACATAAAGTATTGTGCCATGGCGAAATTATAATTGAACGAAATATTCTTCCACTTGGAGAGCTTACAGAAGAGACTCAAGAAGCAAGAAACAGAGATTTTAGGCACGTTCAATTATTCAGCTCCAGGAAATGCTCCAGAGCGTCATAAAACGAGGATGTTTTTAATAGCCTATTGTTATCATCAGACCCTGTACTATCATCAATGAGAAAACGTTGGATTTATTATGAGCCTTTATCAAGTCAAAATACTGAAGACTTGAAGGATCTTTATTTTATAGAAAATAAGTAGTATAAGTTTAAAATATTAGAAAAATTGTCTACGTAATTTTAATGTAAATAAGTAATAAAAAATCGTATTAGAAATATAATATTTATTAAGGAAGATGATAAATAACAAAAATAATAATATTGATTAAGTTAAGATAGACATTTTTTGTTTGTTTTGTTATTTTAAATTCATTAATAGAATTATATGAATGCTTAGAAAAGGAAAAAGATTTACTTAAATTTGGGAAATGTGGCAACCCTATTAAAATAAAAAAATATTTATTAATTATTTTGTAATAGACTTGTATGTTCACAGTGTGTAGACTTAGCTCTTGCAGTTGAAACACAAAAAAAAAAATTAGTAGTTTAAAATAAGCTAAAGGTGTTAAAGCTCTTTGGCCTCTAAACCCTCCCGTCCATGGTTTTCAAATGGCCCTTCATATTGTCAGAAAACCCCAAAAAAAAACTTTACCACACCTTAGACTTAGGAAGTTTTACTTATTAGAAATTCTAGTCGATGATTATTTCTAAATCAATTTATTAAAAACAAAAAAATTAACATTTTGAATACATCATCATTATGAACTATACTAAATTCTTAGAAAAATGTATGTCGTTCACAGTGGGTTAACATTATTGTTTAACTAATGAAATTTAAAGCAAAGAAATTGTGCAAAAAAAAAGAATAATAAAAAATAATAATACTAAATAATAATAATAAAATAATGTTAATAACAGAGGCTTTATTACAGATCTTTCTTCTTTATCATTTGTTAAATATTAGGAGAGTAGACTCACTTTTTTTTAGGCAATAAAATCTGTTTTATGAATGAAATGGAAAGAGTGTTTATAATGAAATAAGAAAAAAAAATAAAAGCATGAAAAAAAAACATTACAAACTTACAAATATGATCGATGTCCCACGTTGCAGAAGGCCTTCAGAATATACATTGTGATGTAGGGATTCCAATAAATTTTTTTTCTTTTAGGAATGGGATTTTGGGGAGTTTTTATAAGTTGGGTAATAGTTAATATATTAGGTACTTTTAAAGGTAATAACACTCGATATAATTTTGTAGGTTAGATTATTCAAAATGTAAAATATTTTGTAGTTAATGTAGATGATTAAGAAAATAATGTTAAGAATTTATATACATATATTTAAGAAATTTATAAAATACTATTCATTTTAGGACTATTAGATAATAACATTGAAAACTGATTATTATTAGAATTTAATATTCGAATTTTCACGTTTAATTTATAAAACTTATATAAGTATATATATTAGTAGTTTAGTGCATTTAATTTATATATATATATATATATATATATATATATATATATATATATTTCGTATAATTGTTGAACTTGAGACGGAAATGGTTAGAAATAAGTAGGTTATGAAAAATATGGTCTAAAATCAAAACTGTCATATAAAATGAGTCGAATTCGGGAGGGTGTGTATCTTGACCAATTGAGTTATTTGGCTCGTCTTTTATCTTAAAGTCATCCCTATGAAGTTACCTTTCAGAAAAGTGCAAAATTATTATACGTTGCTAAAGAAGATTTTATTTCAGATAAAAAGGAGGTAGATACTTTTTCGGCTAAAAAACACAAAAAGTCGTCTTTTTTGCAATTTTCAAATTCAAAATCGTTTATTTTTGGACTCGGTAAAGATATCGACTTCAATTTTTTTTATTCAATAGATAATTTTGTTCTTTAACTAGTTAAGAAGATAACTAATAAAATATGAAAAAACTGGACCAAGAACATGCAAAATTATGGTGCTTAAAAATTCAAACGCAAATAACTCGAAAACTATAAGAGATAAATAGGACACGTAAGCATGTTTCTTATAGGTTTTATCAGGGCCTACAACAATATATAAAAATATTTGAAATCGGACCAGAAAAAAAAATTTGGCAAGCGGTTAAAAATTTTTTATGTCAGAGGTACATAACTTTAAGCCCGCTTAGCTCCGCCCCTGAGGGGTTTGTTGTGCCACTCTCTCAAGCTTAACATCAGAAGTTACTCAAAAAATCTAGTTTTTCAGGAGACGTATTTTTAGTTTTTAGGTTGATATATATTATATTGATTTAATAATGTTTAATAAATTTTCTAGGAAACTTTGTGATGTTGACTACGAAAGAGCTGAAGCACAAATTGAAAAAATACTTTGTTGCAAGGAATACATAATAGATTATGAAATGTTTACAAAGTTTCAAAGTTAAAAATAAGGTAAATATGTTAAGATTATATTTGACGATTGACTTTTTTGTAATTGGGTTATTTTACTTATTATTATCGTAAAGGGTACATCCTCCCCCACTTTGTTGGACTGTTTCGTAAAGACAACTTCTTCTGCCTAAAAATGAGATTTACCGCAATACGAGAGATAATACAGTTAAATTTACATGGATTCGATATACATATTTCCTACTTTTTATGAGTCAATCTTGAATATAAAAAATCAATTATTTTTACTTAATTATCACTTTATTTATTGGAGCAAAATGAAAATTATTTTTAATTTACGTGAGCAAACTCGAAATTGAAATCAATTTGTATTTTTATTATTATTATTATTATTATTATTATTTTTTTTTTTTTATTTTTTTTTTTTTTTTTTTTTTGAGGTATATTAACGAATATATATTAAGCGTTAGATTATAAAACTTTATACTAAAAAAAACTATTACTATAATTCCGTAAGCATCGAACACAACTAGAAGTTTATGTGAGAGACAAAAACATAACTCAGTTGTCAAAAACTTTCATGCAACAACAAAATACATGTAGTCATATATATTTTATTTTTGTGTTTTGAAAAACTGTGTAAATTTTTTGAAAATTTAGTTTGAACTGTCTCTCACATAAACTTCTAGTCTTATTCTATAGCCGTAAGTGATCTGTATAGTATTACCAATGAGGAGATTTCCAAACAAAAGTATAAATGCATTAAAAATCGGCATAAAATTGATTCAATTTGTGATTGGAATATATACTCAATCGGTTTATTTTTTAATTTACATAAATGTGTCCCTTTTATTTCTAATTTTCTTTTATTTGTGAGTATACTCAAATTAGCTTTACCAGTGGGGTGAACAGCTTGTTAAAATTTGCGATTAGAACAATTTAGGAAATTTTAATAAATAAAATAACTTTTTATTAGAACTTCTGTTGGTAGTGTTTATTTACTTTTTTAAATCGCATTTAATCAGCTATTGAAAAAAGTATCTCTACTTGAATCACCCATTAAAACCTTTTCCAAATTAATGTTATGTGCACATCGTCACTGTTTCGACAAATTCAGTTATTTGTTTTTTATTAGGTTTTCAGCAGAGCGAAGAAAAACTGTTTTATTTCATAATTTGGCAAATTTTTTTGAAACTGATACGATTAGTTAGAACCTAAGTAAAATTACAACAAATATTACGTAAACCAAAATCGGGATGATTAGATACAAGAGAGCAATAATAAAATCTGCAAAAAAAAACACACAACTCATTTTGGTGGAACATTTTAAATTAAATTATTTTAGATTTAGAATATTTTTTACGCAAGTGTTTTGGTTTGTAAAACTTTGCTTTGAAACTTTAATAAATTTTCCAAGGAATAACTTATTCTTATTATATGAATTCTTAAGAATAAATATTTTTTTTCTTCTAACTGTTTCTCTAATGATGTTCTTAATATTAATGAGCAGAGCAACGAAAAATATAGAAAATAATATTATGCAAAATATTATTTTTGTTAATTATTTATCCTTTTCAGACAATTGTAGGAATTTTGATATCAGTTTATTAAAGCATATTTTTGCATATTTAGTCTTAACAGCATATTTTTGAAAAAATGAATAAGTTAGTGATTAAAATTTTCATAAAATGCATGGAAATCTTTATGCAAATATATTTTTAAGAATGTAAACTGTTGAATTTTGAATCCTCTATTTGTGGTTTTGCTTTATACAAAGATACAATTTTTAACCTACGGTCTAACCTTGTTCAATACTACTCAATAAGCAAAGAAGTGAAAAAAAGGGGAAAAAGTCATGATTTTAATGCTATCTTGTCTTTGGAATTAAGTGCTTGAAAAACAGTTGGAGAAGTTATTTTTAACCTATAGTTACCATTGGTAGGACGTTAAAAATAAGGTAAATATGTTAAGATTATATTTGACGATTGACTTTTTTGTAATTGGGTTATTTTACTTATTATTATCGTAAAGGGTACATCCTCCCCCACTTTGTTGGACTGTTTCGTAAAGACAACTTCTTCTGCCTAAAAATGAGATTTACCGCAATACGAGAGATAATACAGTTAAATTTACATGGATTCGATATACATATTTCCTACTTTTTATGAGTCAATCTTGAATATAAAAAATCAATTATTTTTACTTAATTATCACTTTATTTATTGGAGCAAAATGAAAATTATTTTTAATTTACGTGAGCAAACTCGAAATTGAAATCAATTTGTATTTTTATTATTATTATTATTATTATTATTATTATTATTTTTTATTTTTTTTATTTTTTTTTTTTTGAGGTATATTAACGAATATATATTAAGCGTTAGATTATAAAACTTTATACTAACAAAAACTATTACTATAATTCCGTAAGCATCGAACACAACTAGAAGTTTATGTGAGAGACAAAAACATAACTCAGTTGTCAAAAACTTTCATGCAACAACAAAATACATGTAGTCATATATATTTTATTTTTGTGTTTTGAAAAACTGTGTAAATTTTTTGAAAATTTAGTTTGAACTGTCTCTCACATAAACTTCTAGTCTTATTCTATAGCCGTAAGTGATCTGTATAGTATTACCAATGAGGAGATTTCCAAACAAAAGTATAAATGCATTAAAAATCAGCATAAAATTGATTCAATTTGTGATTGGAATATATACTCAATCGGTTTATTTTTTAATTTACATAAATGTGTCCCTTTTATTTCTAATTTTCTTTTATTTGTGAGTATACTCAAATTAGCTTTACCAGTGGGGTGAACAGCTTGTTAAAATTTGCGATTAGAACAATTTAGGAAATTTTAATAAATAAAATAACTTTTTATTAGAACTTCTGTTGGTAGTGTTTATTTACTTTTTTAAATCGCATTTAATCAGCTATTGAAAAAAGTATCTCTACTTGAATCACCCATTAAAACCTTTTCCAAATTAATGTTATGTAGTGCACATCGTCACTGTTTCGACAAATTCAGTTATTTTTTTTTTATTAGGTTTTCAGCAGAGCGAAGAAAAACTGTTTTATTTCATAATTTGGCAAATTTTTTTGAAACTGATACGATTAGTTAGAACCTAAGTAAAATTACAACAAATATTACGTAAACCAAAATCGGGATGATTAGATACAAGAGAGCAATAATAAAATCTGCAAAAAAAAAAAAAAAAAAAACACACAACTCATTTTGGTGGAACATTTTAAATTAAATTATTTTAGATTTAGAATATTTTTTACACAAGTGTTTTGGTTTGTAAAACTTTGCTTTGAAACTTTAATAAATTTTCCAAGGAATAACTTATTCTTATTATATGAATTCTTAAGAATAAATATTTTTTTTCTTCCAACTGTTTCTCTAATGATGTTCTTAATATTAATGAGCAGAGCAACGAAAAATATAGAAAATAATATTATGCAAAATATTATTTTTGTTAATTATTTATCCTTTTCAGACAATTGTAGGAATTTTGATATCAGTTTATTAAAGCATATTTTTGCATATTTAGTCTTAACAGCATATTTTTGAAAAAATGAATAAGTTAGTGATTAAAATTTTCATAAAATGCATGGAAATCTTTATGCAAATATATTTTTAAGAATGTAAACTGTTGAATTTTGAATCCTCTATTTGTGGTTTTGCTTTATACAAAGATACAATTTTTAACCTACGGTCTAACCTTGTTCAATACTACTCAATAAGCAAAGAAGTGAAAAAAAGGGGAAAAAGTCATGATTTTAATGCTATCTTGTCTTTGGAATGAAGTGCTTGAAAAACAGTTGGAGAAGTTATTTTTAACCTATAGTTACCATTGGTAGGACGTTCTTCTTTTATGCTTCTTGCTAATTGCTTTTGAAGTACTTCTCTTAAAACTATATTTATTAAATTTTTATAAAAAATATGGTTTTAGATTTGTTAATAGATAATAAAAATACATTTCAATTTGAAATTTTTATTTTTTTAGAAATTGCTCGTTCACCTTTTTTCCAGATGAAAATATTTTATTTTCACTTTTTTTAAAGTAACTTTATTAACTTCAGAAAAGGTGAAAAATATGCATTTAGTTCTACTTTTTAAGGGGTAAAAAAGTTCTTTTTTTAAGCACTTGCACGTTTCTTTTTTTTTTTTTTTTTGTTTTTGATGAGCACATTTTCTTTCTTTTCTTTCTCCAAAATTTTTACCAGGTCTTAATGAATTGAAATTTGCGTAGTACTTACTGTGGTTGATCTTTTTTATTGTATTTAGAATAAATTTTGGTCCATAACTTCTAAACTAAATGAGTGTCCACCTTGAAATTTTATAAGAGTAATTAAAATACCGTTTTTCTTTTAAGTAATGGTTTGATTTTTTTATGTCCAACTTTGACTTTTGAACTTTTTGATAAAAATAAACTTTTTTTGTACCCTTGCAAACTAAAGATTAATATAAAATAAATACAAAATAATTTTTCTCCTTAAATGTTATTTAGACTCTGATAGGTTCACACAAATGTAATATTTATTTAAGTTTTCACATAAGGAAAGAAAAGGGTCATTATTAGTATAATTGGAGCGGAAATATCTTAAATTTATTAGATTGAACTTTCGGGAAGGTCTTGATGGAACGTTAAAGGTAATTTTACTAAGCAGGTATTTTGACTCGACAAGTTACTTTGTAATGACAACAACATACCGTCTGAATTACATAGAAGTTGTTTATTAACTACTTATTTATAACACGGTATGTAATTAATTATTTATGAACGGATTTTTGAAAATATTACTTTTTATTGATTTTTTAATCCAGTTACCAATTCATATATTTATAAAGGGTATAAATATATGAAAAGTAAAATTTACATATTAATTAATTTTTTTTCTACAATAGTTTATATTTATTTCATTTATTTTACAACATTTTTGGTTGTTGTTAAGTTTTTTTAATAAAAATTTACAACATTTTTTTACTTTTAAAATAAATCCTGAATTTTCATACTTATTTGTTACCCAAAATTTAATTAGTTCCTATTATTTTTACTAATCATGAGTTCAGTAATGCTTTAAAATCAATGCGTTATTGAACAGCTTGGGAGTAATAAGTTATTGTAAAGACCTCTAAGTAATGTATAGGGTAAATAATTACCTATAATGTCGCCACCGTGTTAAAATAATGGGTTATTCAGCTAATGTCTAAATCGTTAAGAGCCGTTATGTTAGCTTCTTAATTTATTACATGGCAAACAAAGTTTTCTCCGGGACATTTAAGACAGTAAAATCAAACGAAAAATAAGAGTTTTTTGTTGGTTTAAAAGTTATATTACATTTTATGTTTTATTTAATTATATGAACATTTATTTCATATATGAAACCATATATGATAAAAATTTTTATATTTTATCATATATTGCAAACTATTTCATATACGAATCCATATATAAACCCATATATAACAATATATCGTCATACATGAGTCATGGGTGGTCTAATAAAAAAGTAAAAATTACATATAGGATTTTTCGTCAGCGGAACAAAGATATGTAATGAATTATATGTTTATATATTAGTTTTTTAAAGCCGTTTTGCTTTTGTTACAAAAATTCCAGCGAATACCATATAAATATTTCTTTTAATAAATCTTTCCTTTTTTATTACATCATTAATCTTTAAAACTAGTTTCTTCCTTGTAATTGAAGAATTATATTTTAAGGCATTTTTTATGTATATGTTTGAAATTTTGTTATTTAAAAAAATTGTTTATTTTATTTCTATGAAGATGATCGTTTTAAAAATTATCTACTTCATGTTCCAGTATTACTCTTAGAGTGTTTCGATATTTGAAAATAACTGTAATTCTCGACGACTTAGAACATGAACATTCCAAAACGAGCTGTCATAACATTTTTCAACATTTTTACCATTATTGGCACGTTATTTTGCTTATTTGTAATTAATTATCTACAAATATTTATTATTTGGCTCTTAAGGAATTTTCATATTCATGTAATGCTTTTAATTTAACACAAATTCTGATAATGATCGGATTAAGAAGAAATTGTTGTGTTTTATTTTAATATTTTTTGTGCTATTGTTATCTTAAATAAAATGCAATAAATTTTTTTAAAGTGTATAATTTTAATTTCCCGGAAATTCCCAAACTCTACTAGGAACTTAAAAACATGAAATTAAACATACGTAGGCGTGAGTAAATGAGAATTTTCTATAATATTGAGCATAGATTCAAGAAATAAAATTTAAACGGTCATGCCAGAATGTGAGAAAAAGAGCCTAAATTATGCTTTAAAAAAGGTCAGAAAAGGTTAAATGTCCTAAAAAATAAAGCCAGAAAAAGCAAATTTATTTTATTTTTTTTTTATTTTCTATTTTTTCTCATAAGTTGTAGATATTTTTTTAAAGATGTATTGCAATAAATTTATAAATAAAATACAGAACCGCTGTTAGCAAAATTACCCATTGAAAAATCGGCTACAAAATTCCCATACAAGTTTGTGTTGTGTTTCTTATGAAATATTTTAAAGTGATTTTTTGTCATTTTTGAATTATAATTCATTTTTGATTTATAATTGCAAAACTTTTGGGTGATTTTTCACTTTTATAAGAATTTCTTTAATTTATAAATTTCTTTATATTCATAAATAGTTTCTATGGATAATGAAGTTTATTAAAAAAAAAAGTATAGTAATTGATTAAGTAAATCCATAAAATGAGTTAAGTTGTATTCGATTTGAAGAATGAGGCGAAAATTTATGTAAAATATAAATAATCTTGATTTTTTGTGCAAAATGCATGATTCTGTAAAAATAAAATTAGTAAAAGCAAATAAGAAATTATTTTCTTCTTTGTTAAAATAATAAAATTTTAGCTTTTTTTAAGGCAATTTTAAGAATCCAAAAAGGCTAGTAAAAAGCTAAAAGCTAAAATGAAAATTTTGAGGCTAAAAGCAAAATAAAAAGTCTAGATTTAGCCATAAAAAGGATAAACTGATTAGATCCTATATGAAGTGACTTTTTGGCACTTTTTCATTTTTCTAATCGTACTTTTGAATTTTTTAAAATATTGAATCTAGCAACATGAAGCTGAATCACCTTTTCGTTCTTTAAATGATAATAATTGAATTTTTTATAATAATTAACCGAGAAATACGAAATTATAGATACATTGTCCAAAGTGATTGAGATTCCACAAGAGGGGACTTTTTTTTGTTCTTCAAATCGTATTTTTTTTTTTTTTTTTTTTGAATTTTCTATAATATTGAACCTGTAATCGTGAAATTAAAGGTACTAAGTCCTAACAATTTACTAGGGGGCTTTGTGTTACTCTTATGTTCTTTTAATGGTAATTTTTGTGTTTCGTATAATATTAAGCGTAGAGGCATGAAATTAAACATAAACGGTCCTGAATGAATGAGATCCTATATGAAGAGAATTTTTGTTTTTTCTAGTTTAACTTTTCGAATTTTATACAATATTGGAATTAGAAACATGGAATTAAAGATACGTGGTTCTAAGAGAGTGAGAATCTACAAGCGGGAACTTTGTGGTATTTTTGTCCTTTAAATAGTGCTTTCTTTAATTTTTTATAATGATTAACATAGAAGCATGAAACTTTAATTATATGGTCTTATGTGTGTGAGAATCCAGTGTGAGAATCCACAAGTAGGGACATTGTAGTACTTTTGCCTTCTTTTAATGGTACTTTATAAATTCCCTATAATATTGAACCTAGATACATGAAATATATGGTCTTTTTAAATTTTTTGTAATAGTTCAGAAAGATATGGGCAAAAACACAAAAATTTTAAAATCAATGAAACCGAGTTAATTTCGAACAGGGATTCGTTTTTGCCAAAAAGGCTAACAACATTGTGTTAGTAGCACTATAGACAATCAACGTACATAGTTTTGTGGTCCGCAATCTTTATCGCTATTAGTTACAGCTCTTCAAATTTAAAAAAATAGAAAAATGTGATTGAAACTACCCAACTAGTGATGTATCCCATTAATGCGTCCTCATGAATAACGGAGTTTAGTCTCTCCAAATCTTAAAGAAATCAGCTTGAATTTTTAAAAAAATACAGTTTTTGCATTCATCATGACTACTTTCAGAAAATCGGTTTCTTACGTGATTTGAGTTTTTTTTTTTGACTTTAACATCGCATGGCTGAAGGGGCCTATTGAAATATTTAGTTGCAAAAAGTTAACAGATTTTTTGAAAATTTTGCAAAATTTTTAGATTTTACTTTCGCATTTTTAAACGCATTTTTCTCCGACACATTCAAGGCCCGGCATAAAAACTATAAAAAAACTAAAAATATCATAGACCCAGCAAAAAAAAAAACGATCAAAAAAAGTAACTTTTTCACCACTTCAAAAGTAGAACTAAGAATATTTCTACTTCCAAAAAAGTGAAAATAAATGTATTTTTTGCGTGAAAAGAGGTTAATAATTTCTAAGAAAATAAAAATTTCACAAATTTGAAAGTTTTCTTTTAATAAGGCTAAAACAGAATTTTTATAAAAAATTTCTTAATCATAGTTTTAAAAGAAGTACTTCAAGGGTAATGAACCAGGAGCGTAAAAGAGTAACACATACCAATGACAACCATGGGCTAAAAAAGAAATTCTGCAGCCTTTTTTCAACACAGAGTACTTTCTTCCAATGACAACACAATGTTAAAGTTATGACTTTTTCCACTTTTTTCAATTCTTTTTTTTTTTTTTTGGTGGAAGAGTAAAAATTCTAACAAGAGATTTTTAATTAATTAGCAAGTTAGCTCCCTAAATCATATTTATGATGTCAAAAAAAGAAAAGCCAAAAGAGAAAAAAACCTGTTGCTGAATGTAGGGTGCACTTTAAAAATTTTCCAAACTAACACTTAACCGCTTTCCTAATATGCAGAATTTCAGAAAATATTGAATTTCTTTAACAAACTTTAAAAAAAAAGAAATAAAATATATAAGATTACATTTTTGGCAAAAAAAATTGCAGTTTTTGAGACCCGTTTTGAATTTAAACATTTATTCTAGTTATAGATTTGAGATAATTAAAAAATTGTTTCTAATTAAAAAAGTTACAGAAAATGTTACCATATTTAAAAAAATCTAGAATTTTTGTTTTAAAAGTTATAGCAAAAACTTAGAAATAATGAAGGCCAGAAATGACAAATTAAAATTTTGAAGTCAAATATTTTAAACGAGAAGAGATAATATTGTGCAGTAAACATATTTTTTCTTTGTCCTGTTTAGAAGAATTCAGAAATATAAAAATATTTAAAATCGGTTCATATTTATAAAAGTTACAAGTTCCGATATGTTTTTTACTCTCAAAGTGGTCAACTTTGGCACACTGTAGCGCCGTCCGAGCTACACCTACATACTTCAACAAAAATATTCCGAAAGCTCTATCGATGTTTCTAGTTTCATCAATATCGGTTCAGCGGTTTAAAAGATCCAGGCTTATTACCATTATTTTGCAAAAGCGCCCACTGTACACTGTCAATGTGCCAGGAGGATTCCAAAGTAGGATCCCAAAGTATCTTTGACAGTTTTCGAGTTATTTGTGTTTGAAATTTCAACTGCCTCAGCTTTTCCATATATAACCCAAACAAAAAAATTGAAGTTGATATCTTTTTCGAGTCCAAAAATAAACGGAAAGTTCTCTACACTATTTTTCCTCTAAAACAAACATTTTCTTAATATAACAATTTTACGATATCGGTTGGGAAGATATAGCAAAAAAATAAAAAAACAAATTTTTGGAAACTTTTGAAGGTTTTTTGGGAGTTGCGGGATTTTTGTTAACAAATATAAAAAAGTGAATAGCACCTGAAATTAAGCATCAAAAAATCTACTCAGGTGTAAAATTTAATTCTGAACTATCTTACACCTATACTATCACTATGTGAAATTTTAATGAACTCATCAGCCATTCCAATACTGCATAGTTATTTCCATTTAATTTTTTGAATCGTACACTGTGCAGTGATCACATTAAATTCGTAACTGGATAATAACGAAGTCTAGTGTTAATTTTTTTACGCTTACTTTTTAGAACGGTTATTTTTCACGTAACTAATGAATCGATTAAATCAAATTTGTCTCACGCGTGAAAAAATATGCTCTATAATTATAACGGCTTCTTTACTGAGAACCACGCCCCCATTACGACCATTTTGATGCACCTAGTTTCTACATTTGCGACAATGTTAAAACTTATAAATATGAAATTTTGGCCGAATACAGTATGGATTAATTATACTTAACGCCCCTTTTAATATATTTGAGTCATATTATTATGTTATGCCATTATATAAGTACTTTAGAGTGATTTCCGAAAATGAGCCTTATATGGGAGCTGTAGTTAATTATGGACCGATACTCATAAAATTTCTTACTTTGCTTTCTACTTATATAAAAGTCGTTTGTATTAAATACAATCATTACACTAACGTTTATTTGGAATATATACACGTTAAGTGATTTTCAACTGATCAATTATGGATCGATTCATTAAATTTTGCACACATATTTATTATTAAATAAATCTTATTTATACAGAATTTCATTAAAATATTTGTGTATTATAGACATTTATGACCAAAAAACCTGTGTATGAGGGCTGGGTGAACTTCGTTCATATACCAAAATAATTATTCGTGACAAATTTCATTAAGATGTCTCTAAAATAGCGGCCTGAACTTTGATAAAATAAGTGTGCGTTTGGGCACATTCATTGTATATAAAAAGTACATCAACAAATAAATGAGCCAGCAGATCATTTTGGACATTTTACAAGAACAATAAACCAGATTAATAAACGAAACAACAATTGGACCAAATCCGATCGAATCCCAAAAGTTGCAGTCCACGAAAATATAGGGTTTAAAGTGTTATAAATATGATTTCACAAATGTTGCTTTCTGCTATAAATTTTTATGAAACTAGATTTACAACCGCCACAGATATTTATTCTTTAAAAAATTTTCGAAAAAAGTTTTACTTTTTAAAATTAATAATCAGCTTTGTTAAAATGACAAAAAAACACTCTGAGTAAATGTGCTATTTTTGACCGCTTACACTTGTCCGAATATTCAAAACAAAAGTAAAAATGTCAATTTACTCAGTGACGTATTGGTAATTTGTACAGTGTACACAAATTTTAAATAAATGCATCAGTAATTTCGCCCATTGTGTATTTTATATGTTAAAAGTAAGTAAATAAATAATTCGTTCCTGTGGCCAATGTTCGAAGGTATGTTTGTGCTAAAATACGCAAAAATGAAAATTTACCGTAGCTTATTTAACTTTAAAAATAGCATAGTTTTGGTCCTATAAAAGATATTGACTTCAGTCTTATACTATTTTTTGGAAAAAAATCTGTAACTTCTGATCGACTGGTTGGATTTTCTTGAAATTTGGTATAGGCGTAGCAGAGGAGTGTACAATGTTAAGTTTGGAAGGGGCCACAATAAACCCCTCAGGGGATGAGCTAAGGGGCTCAAAGTTAGGTACCTCTGATATAAACAATTTTTAATCGCTTGCAAAATTTTTGGTTCTCGTCCGATTTCAAATATTTTTATATATTGTTGTAGGCCCTCCGTGTGGAGTCTTTACTTGTTTACTCCCATCGGACGCGTCCCCAGGTGGCGGATAGGGGGGGATTGGGCGAGAGACACTGGATGCACTAATGTACGGTGCTGGAGCCCTCTCCCTTTGCCGACATTAATGCATCCTTTGTATCACACCCAGTCCTGGAAACGGAAGGCTTGCTGGACTGGATGCGGTGCATTGATATATTCTAATTGGTGATTCTGCCGAAATGAATACATCTCTGGCACTGGGTACGGTCTTGGTGCCATACGTATTCCGTGTACCAAATAATTAGGTATCATGCACTTTTAAAATCAAGGTGGTAGGTAGCAGTGCCGAGGATCTGAATGATTAGTTCGTGCGAAAAGAAACTAATAGAGAACAGGTCCCCTCTGATGCTGATGGCAAGGGTCAGTTGTATTACAGCCTAGTCCGCGTACGCCGTCACTGCGCGAGATGGTTTATTTTTTACGTGCTCACTCGTGGGACAAAAATGGAGAAGCAACAAATATAAAAGCAAATAGTTTAAGGGAGGAAAAAGATAAAGGGACAATGGACAAAGGAGATTGGGTTAGGGAAGTGGAAGTGACGGACGCTGACACAGGAGCTAGGGATAGGGTCGTGGTAGGGAAAAAACAATGACGACGTTAGGAAAGGGGGGAAGAATGAGGATGAGGACGATGACATTGACTTGCTAAGACTGCATAAGAACATCCTCATACAACACGGACAATTACTGACCCAACTGACGGAGGAGGACAGCCTGTTGGACTCGGCGAAGGACCTTGTAGGATCTGGTGCGACGGAAGGACTGGAGGACCTGTCTCTTGGATCCGATGAAGAACATGAGATAACAATTGTCTCTGCTCTTGATCGGGGCAAGGAGAGTGGAACTGCAGTCACTGCGTCATCAATGGGTATGAAGCAGGTGAGCTCGACGGGGGCATCAGGCATGTCAAAGCCTATGGCCAAAACTATTGTTCGGTAGGAAGCGGTAGCAAATCCAATGGATGAGCAGGCCGCAACCGACAGTCGAACGAGATACGAAAAGACGAAGAACGGTGTTAGGGCCTCCATAGCTGCACTAAATAAGTTGGCTAAGAAGGACTCGCTGTTAGACGGGCACCGAAAGAGCATCTACAGGTTTGAACGGACCTATGGCTCTATCAGTGATATCTTGGGAATGTCTTATCGCGATGGTTTTAAAGTGGAGGTAGAGGAAGGTCCGGAAATTGCTCGCAAGGGTAAAGAGTCCGTGTCTACCAGCACTTTAGAACCACAAGTCGGCGCTGACAATCATGTAGTTCCTCACAAGCCATCCAGCAGTTCTGTAAGCTCTCAAGGGAAAGGACAAGTCAGCTAGGATTGGCAGTGGGACGAAAAACATTAAGAAGGGAGTAGAGAGGGTAAACCAAACTCTTGCGAGCCTCGCTAAGGAATTTCAAATGAGGTCCATTACGGGAGCTCTGACTGGAAATGAGATACCCTCTACCTCCAAGATAGCAGGTCATGTATCGCATGACTCTTTTAAGGGTCCTCCTAAGGGGACCATAAAAAGAGTGAGGTCTGGGGATGATCAGCAGATTCCATATGCGAAGAAGGTTGGTATGGCACCAAGTGGCCCGCTCAAAAACTCTCATAAGGGAGCAGTAAACCGGGTAGTATCTGGTGACGATCAACCTTATCGTTCATAAAGGGGAAGGATTCGTCCAAGTCGGACATTCTTCAAGCAGCAGTCATTGACCGTGCTGATCCAGATGGGAGAATCAGTACGGAAATGTGGCGGCTGATTGAAGACAGACTTATGGACGAAATCTTCCAGGCAAGGCACAGGCCGGGTGAAATAGCCTTCATGGGTGCAGACTGGACAAGGGGTGTCAAGACTGTTGGTTATGGTAATAAAGGAACTTTTGAGTTCCTGAAAGCCGCGATTGGCAGATGTGGCAACCTTTGTCCTGATGCGCAATTGGAGATTGTACCAGCGTCGGAATTGCCTCTGCGGCCAATAATCACGGTGTGGATTCCACCACCCATTAAGCCGGTGAAAGTCATACTGGGAATATTGGAAGGACAGAATAGGGGGATCAATACAAGTCAATGGAAACTTATCTCTTCATTGACTTTTAAAGAGAGCCAAGGAGAAGATTTCCGATTCGCAGTAGATCGGAAATCTATTAAGAAATTGGACTCATTGGGGGGGGGAGGGGGGGGGTTGTTACGTTACGGGCTTGGCTATGTCAAATTTCGCTACACGAAAAATGCAAAACAAAGAGGTTGCGGATGGTGCAGATAAATTTGCACCATTGTGAAGCAGCCTCGACCGAATTAATAACCTACCTCAGTGAGACCAATGTGGACGTGGCCCTAATCCAGAAGCCTTGGTTAAATAATAACCAGGTCTGTGGTCTAAGGGCTAAAGGATACAAATTGTTCAGGCCGTCCACTGAGGACAAGGTGAGGACTTGTATTCTAGTGAAGAATGAACTTCAGTTAATTCTTCTTAATTCTTTCAGTTATGGTGACCTAACGGTCGTTCAAGGAGAGGCATTGGGAGGCAGTAAACTGGCCTTGGCCTCGGTGTACATGCCCTATGAGGAGCCGGAACCACCAGATGACAGGCCTTAGCCGAGTACGCAAGACGGAATGGAGTACGTCTATTGCTCGGTTGCGATGCTAATGCACACCACAGTCAATGGGGTAGCAGGGATACCAATAAGAGAGGTGAGTCAACATTTGATTTCATTATTACGAATGATCTTTTATTCTGTAATAAGGGTAATACCCCTATGTTCAGGACGAAGGATAGGAATTCGGTAATAGACATCACATTTACTAACTCTAGGGACGTAGTTGAGGATTGGAGGGTGGCTATGGGGTGCACTTTCTCTGACCATGGCAGGGTAACCTTTAATCTCTACTTTCTGGGTTCTGAAGGGAAACCTTTTAGGAATCCCAGAAGGACGGATAGGGACGCTTTCGGGCGGGATATGGGGTCAAGATTGACTGGAACTCCGATGGAGTTCTTGTCGAGAGATAATCTTGACGAAGTGGTAGAAAAGGTAACGGTGTTTATTAACAGAAGCTATGAACTCAACTGCCCGGTGAGCTATCCGGTAGAAAGAAACAGCCGGTCTGGTGGTCAGAGGATTTGAGAGCTTAACGGACTACAGTTGGCAGACTGTACAACAGAGCCCATAGAACTGGTAAGGACGAAGATTGGAGCACCTATAGAGTGTGTTTCAATAAGTACGAAAAGGACATTAGAAGGGCTAAAAGAGCCACGTGGATTAAGTACAGCGAGGCCATTGAATCTGTCAATGAACTTTCTAGATTCAGGAAGATACTGTCAAAGGACCCTAGTGTTCCTGGGAGTATCCAGAGATCAGATGGTTAATGGAAGGAGTCTAGTTCTGAGTCACTTAATGTGCTTTTGGAAACCCAATTTCCGGGTTGTAGGGATCCATTGATGGAGGGATCAAGTGAGGAAGAGCACTTCTTCACAGAGTCCGCCAGTGGGATAATTGAAACAGTGGTGAGAGACCTGATTACGGTTAAGAAAGTCACATGGTCGGTGAATTCATTCGAGCTTTATAAGTCACCTGGCCCGGATGGTATTTTTCCGGCCATGTTGCAGAATGCACCGTTGGTGGTTCGTCTACTAATGGTTGAGATCTTTAAAGGGTGTCTGGTACATAGACATATACCGAGGGGGTGGAGAGAGGTAAGGGTCATATCAGCCTATCGTCTTTCCTTTTGAAAACTTTAGAGAGACTGATAGACCTATATTTAAGATCTTCAGTTAGCTCCAACATCATGAGTAGTGCTCAACATGCTTATCTGAAGGGTAAATCTGTGGAGAGTGCGCTGAGTGATGTGGTGGGATATATAGAACAAGGACTTCGGTATAAGGAATATACCATGGCCGCGTTCTTGAATATTGAGGGAGCGTTCAACAATATCAAGATTGACGCTATCAAGCAGACGCTGGAGAATCTTAATGTACATGACTTCTTGATCGAATGGATAATCCTCATGCTAAGCAACAGGATTGTCAATTCGAGCTTGGGTGGAGTATGCTTAAGGAAACTAGTGACTAGGGGGACACCGCCCCTGCTGTGGCTAATAGCTGTCGACGTTATTTTGCGTCAATTCGACAGCAGAGGATGGAAGATCGTGGCATATGCTGATGATGTGGTCATACTGGTAAAGGAAAATTTTCTTCCCAAAATCAGTGAGATCATGCAGTCCGCGCTGGGTGAGCTGTCCTCATGGGCCGCTGATAAGGGGTTGGGAGAGAACCCGGAAAAGACAGAGTTGGTTCTGTTTACTAGGAGGTACAAGGTAGAGAATTTCAGACTACCGGTACTGTGTGGAACTGAACTGAGGCTTTCCGACTCAGCGAAATATCTGGGAGTATTCCTCGATAGTAAACTGACCTGGAAGAGGAATGTTCAGGAGAGACTCAAACGTGGCCTCAATGCCTACTAAACCTGTAGAAACTCCATAGGTAAGAGTTGGGGGCTCAAACCAAAAGTTGTAAATTGGATTTACACTTCGGTGGTGAGACCAATTCTTGCTTATGGTTGTTCTGTCTGGTGGCAGGCACTGGAACGCAAGAGCAGTGTTCACGGACGGATCAAAGATGAACATAGGTACTGGTGCGGGGGTCTATATTATGGGCATGGATCTGAAAGGCTCTTTTAGACTCCCTGATGAGTGCAGCGTTTTTCAGGCTGAGATTCTCGGCATCCTGAAAGCCGTAGAAATAATCAGGCAGAACGTTGCGAGGGGTACCGAAGTCACTCTCTATGTGGACAGTCAGGCGGCTCTGAAGGCCTTGGGGACACATTTGGTGAAATCCAGGTTAGTTGCTGCCTGTAAGAAGACACTGAGAGAGCTGATGGAGGACTACATGGTGAGACTCTGCTGGGTGCCTGGCCACTGCAATATTTCAGACAATGAACTGACTGATGAACTGGCAAGGCAAGGCGCAGCAAAGAATGTCTCGGAGAGGGAAACCTATGTGAAACCACCACTAATCAATGATTGGATCTTGGTCAGAACCAATTCGGCTTGGGAGAGTAGAGAGGACTGTAGAATGTCGAGGGCGATATGGCCAGTACTGGACAATGCAGGCACTAGCACTCTCCTGGGCTTGAATAAGAAGAGCTTAAGAATCATGAAAGGGGCCATAACGGATCACTGTTTGATAGGGAAGATGAGGTCTAGATGGGACGCTAGCAATTCCGATTTTTGTAGAATGTGTGGAGACGTCGACGAGACCGAGTCTATTGAGCACATTGAGTGCCATTGTCCATGATGAAGTGGCTGGGTAGCCAGTTCCTCGACGGGCTGAGTGACGTTCGGGACGCAGATCTTGTTGACGTCATAGGCTTCGTCATGGGAATCGGCTGCTTGAGGGAGAATCAGGGGTATAACCCTAGGGGGATTGGTAACATTTCTAATCCCCCTACATGATTCGTTCTCATTTCCTCTTTTCTCTTCTACTCCTACTCTCCTATTTTCTGTATTGTATTCTATATTTCACAGCTCTTTCAACGAAGGGACAATGGACCGAGATCGGTCTCTGGGTGGAGATGTGGTACTTTCTGGTATCACATCAACCCTCTTTATCTATCTATCTATCTGTTGTAGGCCCTGTTAAGACCTACAAAAGACATTTATCACTTATAGTTTTTGAGTTATTTGCGTTTGAATTTTTAAGCACCATAATTTTTGCATGTTCTTGGTCCAGTTTTTTTCATATATATATTTCCGACCGATTTTATTAGTTTTATTTCTTAACTAGTTAAAGAACAAAATTAGCTACTGAATAAAAAAATTTGAAGTCGATATCTTTACCGAGTCCAAAAATAAACGATTTTTAAAATTGCAAAAAAGACTACTTTTTGTGTTTTTTTTTAGCCGAAAAAGTATCTACACTCCTTTTTATCTAAAATAAAATATTCTTTAGGAACGTATAATAATTTTGTGCTTTTCCGAAAGGCAACTTCACAGAGATGATAAGATAAAAAAAGCCCAATAACTCAATTGGTCATAGTTCACAACCTCCGGAATTCGACCCATTTTATATGAAAGTTGTGATTTTAGACCATATTTTCTCAAATCCCAAAGCACGTCTCGACAAGCGGAATATAATTTAAAAATCTTCAATATGTTGTTAAATGTTTTAAATCAAAATCTATGGGACTTCGGAAAAATGTGGATTCTATAGCCAAAAATGTAAAATATCCCATTTTCGGGAATTTTCATTAGTTCATTATTTTTAATATCCTATTGTTATCATCAGGCCCTGTACTATCATCAATGAGAAAACGTTGGATTTATTATGAGCCTCTATCAACTCAAAATTATCTTTTAGATATGTATACAGTATACAGCTTTATTTTATAGAAAAGAAGTAGTATAAGTTTAAACTATTAGAAAAATTGTCTACATAAATTTAATGTAAATAAGTAATAAAAAATCGTATTAGAAATAGAATATTTATTAAGGAAGATGATAAATACCAAAAATAATAATATTGATTAAGTTAAAATAGACATTTTTTTGTTTGTTTTGTTATTTTAAATTCATTAATAGAAATATATGAATGCTTAGAAAACGAAAAAGATTTACTTAAATTTGGGAAATGTGGCAACCCTATTAAAAATAAAAAATAATTATTAATTATTTTTATAAAAATATTTTGTGTTTAGATGTTATTAAAAGTATACAGAAATATTCATAATTTTCTAAGTAATTATTCACGCAAAACTAAAGGCAAAAGTTGCAAGTTTGTAAAAATATAGTCATATATACAATAAATTGCAAATATAAAAGTTTAAAGGAGCATATTTCAGAATCTTTTTGTAAAAGATCGCAAATTATATATTCTAAAGGATAAGCTTTAATATGGAATACATATTTTTAAAATTTAGAAATAATACCTAACAAAAGCCCAATTTGGGGTTTTTGGAGAAAATACAAATTTTTTAATTGTAATAACATATTTGTTTATAAAGATATCTTAATGAAATTTGTAGGAAATGTGGACCTTATTACCAATTGAGTTATTTGGCTTGTTTTTTATCTTAAAGTCATCCCTGTGAAGTTACCTTTCAGAAAAGTTCAAAATGTAGATACTTTTTCGGCTAAAAGAACACAAAAGGTCGTGTCTTTTGCAATTTTCGAATTCAAAATCGTTTATTTTTGGACTCGGCAAAGATATCGACTTCAAATTTTTAATTCAATAGATAATTTTGTTCTTTAACTAGTTAAGAAAATAACTAATAAAATCGGTCGGAAATACTAGGATATATATAAAAAAAACTGGACCAAGAACATGTAAAATTATGGTGCTTAAAAATTCAAACGCAAATAACTCGAAAACTATAAGAGATAATTAGGACACGTAAGCATGTTTCTTATAGGTTTTATCAGGGCCTACAACAATATATAAAAATCGGACCAGAAACAAATATTTGGCAAGTGATTAAAAATTTTTTATGTCAGAGGTACCTAACTTTGAGCCCCCTTAGCTCCGCCTCTGAGGTGTTTTTTGTGCCCTCTTCCAAACTTAACATTATACGCTCCTCTGCTACGTCTACACCAAATTTCAAGAAAATCCAACCAACCGATCAGAAGTTACATATTTATTTCCAAAAAATTTCAATGTGTACTATATAATTATGAATTAGGTCAGCTAGATAAGTGAATTTACTTGAAAATATTGTAGTGCTCAGTTTTTCTGATTTTTTTAACTTATTGGAGAAACTACAAATATTGTATCTGTTTTAAAATATTTGTTAGTTAAGATATCTTAACGAAATTTTCGGTGATTGTTGACTTTGTCATTTGAAATAATGAAATGCTAAAATGCAATTCCCAAATAACCATCGAAAATCCCAAAAAAGTTTTTTTTTAATTTTGCCCATTAAGTCTACATTTGTTGCAGGTCGCGAAAAATTAATTGTCAAACTCTTTGCAACACATTGGAATTTCCAGTACTGTGTTTTGTTTGTAGATTCATGCTTTGAGACTTTGTAAAATATAGCCCAAAATCAAAATTTTGGTACAAAATAGGACAAATTCGGCAAGGTCTTTACTTAGCTCTATAGGGTGATTGGGTTCGTTTTTAACTTTGAAAGTATCTCCATGAAAAAGATTGAAGGAAAGTATAAAATCGTTATATTAAGAAAAATTTTGTTTTAGAGGAAAAAGATTGTAGTGACTTTTTCTGCCAAAGAAACACAAAAAATCCAAATTTTTGCAAGTTTCAATTTAAAATCATATATTTAAGAGTCGAAAAAGATGTCGACTTAAAATTTCTTTCATTCGATATATAATTTTGTTCTTTAACAAATTGCAGAAAAACTAAGCTAACCGGTTGGAAATGTAGGGCCATATAATGAAAAGACTGGACTAAGATCATACAAAATTGAGATAATTGAAACTTCAAACGCAAATAACTCGAAAACTGTAGGAGATAAATAGCACATACAAGCATGTGCTATTTTAAGTGGTTAAATATTTTTTATATTAATGGTATCCTACTTTGTGCACCCTTAGCTCTGATCCTGAGGGTACTGTGGGATTCCCCTTCCACTGTGCATTGTAGAATTCTAATTTTTATTTCGTTTAATAGAAATTTTGACTTAAATTTACATGTATAAAACTTATTTACTTCGAAAGCTCAAAGGTCAAAATCGACGATATATAGGTCAAAGCTGAATATATCAAAAAACGGCATCTTTCTTAAAAACTTTGTATATTGGTAATTAACTCTATTCTATATTCGTTCCAAAATTCAAGTTGAAAATTCTTTTTGTTTAGATGTTATGAAGCAAAATATCATAAAAAAAGATGAATTTTAAAGTATGTTTTTTATGAACTTATATTTAAAAAGAATGAAATTTTATATAAAAAATTTGACTTTAGTTTATATTTTGTTACATAACTTCTAAACTAAATGAGTTTCCAACATGAAATTTTGCAAGACCATGGGGAAAAAATGCGTTAACATTAAACAATTTTTTAAGAATTTGAAAAATATCGATTTTGGAGATATAATGGTTTTATTTTTATAAGTGATATATATAAGTAATATAAAAAACTCTATACATATCGTTATAATGGTAATACCTTTGTCTTTAATATAAAACTAAAACCAGAGATCTACAAAGTATAAATTAGAAGTTATTATCAATTAAACAAATTGTAACAAAGTTAAAAGTAACAGCTATTTAAACTTTGTTACATACCTATAATACTTATATTTATTATTATATTCTTTTATATATCTGCACCCCATTAACATTTCACTCCTTTGCTCGTCTGTAACTACATTTGTTTACACCAATACATTAACGTATTTACTTTAGCTACCAACCTCATATGTTAGAGGGAATTAATAATTCTCATTTAGTTTGTTTCATTTTTCACATAAGTATTCTAAGGTTGGTTGAAGTAGTTGCGATTCGAGCGCTCTAGAATTTGCCACAAACTAAGACAGCTGATCTTACGATATAATCTGCCTTGTTCCCAAGACATCTGATATTGTGAAATCAGTCACTGTTTCTCTGATACTCGGAGCAATTCCGAGGGCGTCAGGGCGATACCTTGCACAGCGACTTCGGTTGACTGTTTCGGTCACAGCGGCTTCGGCTGACTGTTTTGGCACAGCGGCTTCGGCTGACTGTTTTGGCACAGCGGCTTCGGCTGACTGTTTCTCTTAGATTAAGTCTGAATTTGTAACCTAGATTTAAGGAATTGTATTATTTAAATTAGTATTCGTAAGATAGCTTTAAGTATCATAAACGATCCGGCGTAATACCCGAGGGAACCGAATCTCCGATCCAGCATCTACCAGTAATAAACCCGATTCACCTGAGAAGTACCCGACTAAATCCCTGCGTATCATCGTGCTGCTAGTAATTTATCTAACACAAAATATTTATAAATACTACCGATAACCGAAACATTGAATTATTAAATAAAGATATACTGTATATTCGAACCCCGGAAAGGGTAAACAAATTGTGTTCTCACTTAAGGTTCGTGGATCCCGTAAGTCGACCCTGGACGCAACTGAACGATTCTAAATCGCAACGCGAGAAAAAGGAAACCGTCGCCAACGAAAAAGGATCGGCCCAAAATTACGAAAGCAGCAAACACGATCATCCGACAACAAGTCAAAGTCTAAATAAGGATTCTGTCGGATGGATATACCTATTACGCAAGGAGCAACTGATCGAACAATGTAATAACGCAGGAATACCAACCGCTGGCTTCACAGTCGAGCACCTTCGCAAGCAACTAGCAGAGAATCTTCGTGCAAAACGATTAAGGGCTTCGGCTGAAAAGCTATTACTGGAATTAGAGAAAGAGTTAACGACAGCAGAGAAGAGTATAATATGCGAAGGAGAAATATCATTAGCTGTTCCCCGATTAGTTACAGCCCAAAAATTTTCGGGGTTTGACATTATGAACATCGTACAACGGTGGAACCTTAAGTTTTCGGGAGAGACTGACGTAATAGAATTTCTAGAACGCTTAGAAGAGCTAGCCGATTGACACCAGATATGTCCCGATCAACTCCTCCCATGTATGATAAGTATGCTCAGTGGGAATGCACTCAAATGGTTTAGGGTAAAAAGGGAAACTATCAATACCTGGCAGTCTTTTCGACAAGAGCTCGAGAGATTTTTCCTTCCGACTCGTTACCTAGCAAATTTAGAGCGGAACTTTTACAGCCGCAAACAAAACAACAGAGAACGGGCGAAGGATTATATTTTGTCTATGCTTACCCTGTGCAGACGGCACCCTACTCTGCGGAAAATTAATCATCTAGATCGTATTTACGATGGTCTCCGTACGGAATACCGGTACTATGTTCGTCGTAATGACTTCACTGATTTAGATGAACTTATAGCTATGACCGATGAATACGAAGCGTTAAAACAAGAAGAACGCTCGCAAACCTCGCACATGAATTGCCGAATATTACCGCAACCCGCCGTCATAAGAGCAGATACACACCCTCCGCTTCATACGATAACCAGCCGAGGTTTTCTATCTGAATATGAGAAGGATGAGTTGAACAACCCCCTGCGAGAACACGATGGAAAAGGGCTAGGTACAGTCGACCCGACCATGATGCAAATAATTAACGAAGAGATTGATAAACCCTTAGATGATGACCGTATAGAAACCCAACGTAGTGCATACAGTGCCCCGATAGAGCTAGCCCGAAAGAAACATAGTGGATGGATAACGTTAAATACCGCCATTAAACCCGACGCGTACCCCCTTCCACAGATTAATGCGATCAGGGATCAGCTTCGCGAGACAAAATTAATCAGTTCTCTGGACTTAAAACATGGGTATTGGCAACCACCTCTCAAGGAACCTCCCAAGCCTTATACAGCGCTCACTGTTCCAGGTAGAGGTCTATTCCAATGGAGAGTTACGCCCTTCATGTTACATTCTGCACCAGCTACTTTTCAACGCAAGCCCAACAGTAGAATAACTTATTTCATTCGTTCCCCAAAGAGGGGGGGAAATGTAACAAAGTTAAAAGTAACAGCTATTTAAACTTTGTTACATACCTATAATACTTATATTTATTATTATATTCTTTTATATATCTGCACCCCTTTCACTCCTTTGCTCGTCTGTAACTACATTTGTTTACACCAATACATTAACGTATTTACTTTAGCTACCAACCTCATATGTTAGAGGGAATTAATAATTCTCATTTAGTTTGTTTCATTTTTCACATAAGTATTCTAAGGTTGGTTGAAGTAGTTGCGATTCGAGCGCTCTAGAATTTGCCACAAACTAAGACAGCTGATCTTACGATATAATCTGCCTTGTTCCCAAGACATCTGATATTGTGAAATCAGTCACTGTTTCTCTGATACTCGGAGCAATTCCGAGGGCGTCAGGGCGATACCTTGCACAGCGACTTCGGTTGACTGTTTCGGTCACAGCGGCTTCGGCTGACTGTTTTGGCACAGCGACTGCAGTTGTCGGGTTCGGCACAGCAACTTCGGTTAACTGTTTCGGCACGGCAACCTCGGTTGACTGTTTTGGCACAGCGGCTTCGGCTGACTGTTTTAGCACAGCGGCTTCGGCTGACTGTTTTGGCACAGCGGCTTCGGCTGCCTGTTTTGGCACAGCGGCTTCGGCTGACTGTTTTGGCACAGCGGCTTCGGCTGACTGTTTTGGCACAGCGGCTTCGGCTGACTGTTTTGGCACAGCGGCTTCGGCTGACTGTTTTGGCACAGCGGCTTCGGCTGACTGTTTTGGCACAGCGGCTTCGGCTGACTGTTTCTCTTAGATTAAGTCTGAATTTGTAACCTAGATTTAAGGAATTGTATTATTTAAATTAGTATTCGTAAGATAGCTTTAAGTATCATAAACGATCCGGCGTAATACTCGAGGGAACCGAATCTTCGATCCAGCATCTACCAGTAATAGAACCCGATTCACCCGAGAAGTACCCGACTGAATCCCTGCGTATCATCGTGCCGCCGAATCTCCGATCCAGCATCTACCAGTAATAGAGCCGATTTACCTGCGAAGTACCCGACTAAATCCCTGCGTAAGATATCTTTAAGTATCGTAAACGATCCGGCGTACTGCATAATACCCGAGGGAGCCGAATCTTCGATCCAGCATCTACCAGTAATAGAGCCCGATTTACCTGCGAAGTACCCGACTAAATCCCTTCGTATCATCGTACTGCCGAATCTCCGATCCAGCATCTACCAGTAATAAACCCGATTCACCTGAAAAGTACCCGACTGAATTCCTGCGTATCATCGTGCTGCTAGTAATTTATCTAACACAAAATATTTAAAAATACTACCGATAACCGAAACATTGAATTATTAAATAAAGATATACTGTATATTCGAACCCCGGAATGGGTAAACAAATTGTGTTCTCACTTAAGGTTCGTGGATCCCGTAAGTCGACCCTGGACGCAACTGAACTACCTCAGCCGACGACAAAACCACGTTACAAAATATACCTTTGTAAAGTTTTTTGCTTTTTTTTAAACCTTAGCGAAAATGGTATCATCTTAGGGCCCGATTATAATATTATGTCGTATTGCTGAAAACTATATTGTAATGATATTGCAATTTCGAATAATTTGTTTCCAAATTAATAAAATAATACAAATATTTGGAAAAACTTTTCAAAAAAAAAAAAAAATATATATATATATATATATATATATATTCAAATTACTTCCACTTTACTTTTTTCAACAAACAGACGACAGACTACAAAACAGACGTAAAGTAATAATCAAATACAAATACATAATGAATGGTCCAAACAAACTTACATGTAAGTGCATAATTTCAAAAATATATGACTAACAAAGAAATATGCATGTGAACATATGAACGTTTTTTATTTATTTATGATTTCGTCCCATTTCAGCTAAATATTTTACACATCCTTAGAATAATATCTAAACGCTAAAAGTATCACTTTTAGTATTAACTGCATTCGGAAGAAAACCTAGATTACGGTGAATTTACTATCGCCATATTTGGAAATTACGATACTGAAAACTATATCATAATTTCATGGAAAACGATATATAAGAAAAGGTACACTTTAGTTCGTAAAAGCTATCGTTTTAGATTCGAAAACGATTATCATACTTTTTAGCACTTATATATATGATACCGTTTGGATATCGCTATACTATCTTTTGGTTTATTTGAACTGTAGAAAAAAAAAAACGTAAAAGTACTTGTAAATTAAAAAAAAAAAAAAAATCCTCTTTTTTCGGGATTTAAAAAAAGTTTTTTTTTGGTACTACTATTTGAAATGTTTGTTGTTAACGCCGACGTAATGACGTCTACTGAAATTTTTTATAAATTTGGAGTCGTGGTATGTAAAAGCGTTTAGAAAAGCTACTTTTTATATCTTCTGGAATGTGAAATGTGAGAACAAAACTTAAATACATAATTTTCTTTTCAACTTCAAAAAAAAAAAAAAGAAATAGCTGTATATTTTATGAAATTCAATTTTTTAATTGGGTAATATCTATACTTCGATAGTTTTTGGTACCCTGTGTTTTTTAGTAAGAAACTCATAAAAGGTTACGAGTAGTACCATATCCCAGTACTTAGGTATTACTTATTAAAGTATACGCCTTAAGTCATGAAATTATAACTATTAGGGAGTGCTATTGAAATCTGTGTTATTTATTTTCTAAAGATTCCAGTATTATAACATTTCTCATGGGAGTTAGGGGTTATAGTTTAATTTTTCGGGTTTTTTTTTCACTTTGGCAGTATATTATTTGTAGCACTAATTTTAAAATAACTCCGTCACTATTGAGTACATAGAAAATTAATACAAAAAGTTTTGTTTATCTAAATTAGACAAGCCGTTCTCGACCTAGCAAAAAAAACTGAAAAAGTTACGATTTTAACAATGTGCTGACATTAGAAGTTAGTACTTAGCGCTAAAAAAGAGCGCCGACTACCTGTGACTATCATTTTAAGGATGTTCATTTCTATGATTCTTGTTCACTGCTTTTGGAGTTCTCTTAAAAATATAAAATATGTAAATAAAAAAAAAAAAAAAAAGAAATTGTAATTTTTTTGTCATGCTAAAAATGTATTATGTATACTCTTTTGGAAGTAATTATTAATAACATCCAAAAAAGTGCACTTAGTTATGTGAATGTGAAATTGTGAGAATAGTATGTTTGCTGGAGAGTTTTACAAGTGTGATCGCTTTATTAGTCATCATTAGTGACAGAAAAGGAATAAAAGCAGATTCTTATTTAACACGTCAAATTCCACCTATATTCATTTAAAGGAGGATGATGATTTTGGCGCACTTTAGAACCATGACTTTTTCTTTTAGAAATATGAGATATATATTTTTAAAAGTTATATATTATAAAATTATATATTTTCTTGAAATTATCACTTTTATATTTTTGCTTCTGTACGATGCACCGTGCTTTTTTGCATATAACGAATCTTCAAAAATAGAGGAATTATAATGGAAATGGCTTATGACAAAAAAAAAAAAAAAAAAAGGAAAATTAAATTTTCAACCAAATCGGGTCAAGGACACGCCAACCTCTCTGATTAATTTTCAATTTCTTACAATTATACTTGTAGGAATAACACTGCCATATACTTGGGTTATCTACATATGCGTTGAATTTTATCCACACACTGAACTTTATAATAATAATAATTTTTCTGCAATTATAATCAGATTGCGACCAAAACACACGTTGACATCTATTTATGTTATCTTCATATATGCCAAATTTAAGCTAAATCGTTCATATGATTATTTTAATACACGGACCAAGGCCATTAAAATTGCTTTACAAACAAAATGCAAAAATTGTAATCTACACATAATTATCTATCAAATGAGACATAAAAAGAAAAAATCGCTTAAAAAATGTTAAAGTTATTACAAATTCCCCGGACCATTAACTTGTTTTATACCACTTGTGTAAGGACAGTACGAAGAAATTTTGAATTTTTTGTTTTTCAAGTTAAAATAAAAAGCTACTTCTATTTAAATTTCAACCATAATTACTTAAAATTAATTCTTTACTTTTACAGAATAATTGAAACTCCAATTTCAAAGTTTTAAAAATTTTGTTAAACAGATTTCAAAAAAGTTAAAACTCAAAAAAAAAAAAAAAAAAAATAAGGTCAATACCTTGTATAACTTGGTTGTGTCTGCTATTTTAATTCGGCGTATTTCGGCCAAGGGCAATTTTTGCAGTTTTTTGGTTATAAAGTAAATTCTTTAACTGATATTTATAATTAAACAAAATTATCACATAATAAGATAAAACATATCTCAGAAAATACATTCTGAAAATTTTAAAAAAATTGGACAAGCCCAACATTTAAAATACGAAGGTAAAACGTCGAAAAGTGGAATATTTCAAATTTTAAGGAAAAATTATTTACTTTTATCTGGATTTGGATATAATGATTTCTGTGATAAAATTTAATGGCTTAACATAACTTTACTTGTTACAATGAGGTAACTATAATTTCATTTGTCCATGATATTAATAAATTCCACATATTTAAGAATATAGGCGTTTAAAAAAATTCTTTCCCCCAGCTCAGTTAAGGGTTAATTTTTGCTTTTTAATATTGCAGTCAACCAAAATTGTAGAAAATAATGCAGAATTGAAGAAAAGTAGGTTAAATATCAAACCAACAAAATCATTAGAAAATTCATCAGAAATTTTAATTAATTGTTTATAAATAAGTTAATTTGATGAAAAATGTGACTCAATTTGACTTATTGAATTAGTCAATTAAAAGGTTAATTTGACAAATTTTTTTATCAAATTTAATAAAATATTACTCAAATTAACAAAATTTTTTCTTCATATTGAAATTTTTTTATTCAATTGAACTACACTATTTTATTTAATCTACTAAATTTGAATAGAATTGAAAAAAAATTTATTCAATTAACTAATTTTTTTCATATTAAATAATTTATGTATCCAGCGAAAACTTTGAGATTTAAATTTGAGCACAAATTAACCATTCGTTTTTAATAACTAAAGTCTTACTCTGTACACCATCTCGTACTTAATTTTCTAAGTGACAAAAACTTTTTTTAATATATAATATCTTTTTAGACATTTTATTAAAAAAAAAACAAACTAACGACATCATAATGATATATATTATATTATATTATATTATATTATATTATATTATATTATATTATATTATATTATATTATATTATATTATATTATATTATATTATATTATATTATATTATATTATATATATTATATTATAAAATTATATTATAAAATTATATATTTTCTTAAAATTATCACTTTGTTGAACCAACAACCTTCTGGTTGTTAATTCTGCGCCCTACACAGAGAAAACAGATTTGTTGTGGCAACCAAATTTTTAGCCAATCGAATTCATTCGGTTCCACCTACTATCTCTCAATTCGTTCACAACAACTAAAAATTTCGTTTCTCAGCACCATATATTAATTAATTATTAATGTAATTATTATTACAATTAATAATCCCATATAACATATTCTTCATCATTAGCCGATGTAAAATATACGTTAATTTTATTTCTTCCATATTTATAATGAGGAACATTTCCGTTTGACTATTGATTCTATATATATATAAATGATTAGAACCACGTTTCAAGAACTTTTACATAAAGAGAAAAATTATCATTGTCACAAATAATTTGTTCCACTAAACCAAAAACTAGTTCATAATTTTTGCAATAGTTAACGCAAAAAGCAGGAAATTTTTGTCAATATAAATCACTATACTTTGGGTATGTTATTTCTTGTGCAGTCACACTTACGCTATCATTTTGTATATATTTATTTTTAGACGAACCAAATAAAATTTCTTTATCAAAACTGCATGATAAAATCAATTTTACTAATTTAAGTTGATTTTTTATATGCAAAGACTTTAAACTATTGATTCTATTAATTGAATTATGAGCAGTTTTTTTTTTTTCAATCTGGTATTCGCTCTCAAATATCATAGAATTTGTTTGAAAAAGTGGTGCAATATTTTTGACTATATTTGGGTAATGTATTAAAAAATTAAATCTTGGTTTTAAACTGCCATCTAAAACTTCTATAAATAATTTATTATGAGTTTTTATAAGATATTTTTAATAGATATGTGTATCGGATATGTTTTTTTTTTTTTCTTTAAAAAACTAACAGATAGTAATAGTTCCCATTCTTTATTATATCCAACAATATCGCCAATTAATAGTGGTAAATATTTGATAATTAAAAACTTTTATGAATCCGTTAATTTAAGTTTTTGCTTGTGTAGATCAAATAAAGGTGGTTTAATATTTTTAGGGCCAAATTCAATACCTTTTTATAAAAGTTGAATTGAAAGAATCCTTTTTTCAAAATAAACTTTTTTAAAATATTTAGTAGGTCATAGTGACAAACTCTTTTCAAAAGGTCGTGCATTATGTCAACTGTTAAAAATTTAATTTTCCTTAATGCCAAATATTTCGGAATCATAGGTGAACCTTTCTTTTGCTTCGCTTGAGTGACAATTATAAAAACGATAGAAATAATTTGATCTAAGTGATTCTACGAATCCAAAAATTGAATTAATTCCTAAGTTGTCACCGCCTACCACAGACGGAACAAGTTTAATATTTTTATCATTTATTGTAATGCCTTTATTTTGTAAAACATTCAATTTTTCAATAAGATTGTTAAATATTTTTTTATTGCCAAATTTTTTTTTTCTTCTGTAAAAAAAGAACATTGCTATAAATATTGATGATGATTTAATTTCTTAATTTTTTTTCTTCCACATTGGATTATGTTTCAGAATGAAGTTGACAATTTTACATGTTCTATATAATTTAAAATTATATTTAACAAATTTGTCTTGGAAAAAAGAACAGTAAAAAGTTGTCGAATATAAACTAATATATTATTATGTTATTGCATTTTGAATAAGAAAAATAAAATTCATTCCTATGATCAACAATTTCATAAGTAATAAAATTATTTGAACCCTTAAATGCTTTAAAAGCAAATATTCTTATTTTATTTCAGTTCTTGATTTTCACAACCGCTTTTTGCAACACAACTCATTGTCTTATTTATTCCTACGTCACAAAGCGAAAATAGTTTTTTTAATGTGTGTTAAATGGAGTTGATCGCGGAGTTCTTTCGTCACTAACAATTTTTAAAATAACTTTTAAAAGCTCTTTTGAGTTCATATCAGAAACAGTAATTTCTTCAATGATTCGTCAATGATTTAAATTATCTACTAATTACTATTAAGAGACAAACTTCTTGCCGAACTAGTACTTCTGTCTAATGAAAGAGAATTGATTGATATTTTCTTTAAAATGAAAAGTTTTTATATGTTTCAAATGGGCGTAAATGTTAGAGACGATTCTAATGCAGTGTTTATGAATACTTAAATCTTGTGACACTTTGATGATCATTTCTTCAATGTAGAGAATACAATTCAAAAGTTTTATAATGTTTATCACAACATGTGCATTTCGTTATAAAATAAATATTATTTTTAAAAAGAATAACTGCTTTAAACAATGAGTTTTAAAATGTAGAATACTTTTCAGTTAATGTAAAAGTTTGTAATACACAGAACTTATACTATTGCTTTTTGGATAAAATTACAAATCATTTTGGTTTCTTGTGAATACTAAACAATTAAAGCCATATATAAAGGCAGCTTTCCGCCGCTTCCAGAGGATTTTAAAAATTGTAAATTTTATCAAAAAGTGTGACGTATGCCTTTAAATAAATGGCACTAACAAATGTATTTTTGAATGCAGCTCGATGGAATTTCTTTCATCGATATTAGCTTGCTCTAATGTCTAAAGTTCAAAATAAGTTATTAAATAGTAAACAGCATTTTCTAATACATGTTATACTTACATCAAAATGCATAATAAATTTTTTTTGACAGAGTGTTGAGTTTTGGTTCTTAAAACCGTTGAAGAAAACAAGTATGGCAGTAGAAGAAACGTTACTTTCATTTTTGTCTCTGCAATTGAACAAGAATTACAAATTATAAATTAATTTATCTATATTTAAGCTGAAAAATAATTTAATTTTTGTTTTTTTACCTTCAATTAAATTTTCTGAACATTTTAAGAAATGTTTCTCATAAAACAAATTCAATGTTTCTATATCAGAAAAGTTTAGATAGATGGCTGTAACATCTGTACTTGGAGTTGAATTTGACTTTATGTAGAGGGGTTCGTCAGAATTATCTGAAAAAATAAACGAACGTAATAACATGCGTTTTGAACAAATTTCCGCTTCTTACCTTGACATGTATTAGAATTTGCTTGTTTTGTAGCATATGCTCTCCTTCATAACAATCCAATATCTGATAATCTTTTTCGATAATTGTTATAAGCATCGTAGTTTTCTTGACGCTTTTTGGCCGTGCTTAAATATAAAAAGTTTGTTCACCGTTATAGAAATAATTAAAATTATTGTTGACGCCAAGATCACATAAAATTTGAAATTAAAAAATAATAAGAATATTTAAATATTTCAGTAATACATGTTTATTAGTAATTTTTGAAATTTTAATACGATCACCATTCTCTAGAAAATGTACTGAGCTATTTCTTATTAAGATTTTAATATCCAAGTCCTCAAAATTTTCTAATATCTAGAAATATATTTTTAATTAAGAAAGAGCATTGAACAAATGTTAAATTATCGATTTTAGAGATTAAGACTCAAATAATTACATTTAAATTTATTATAGAAGAGACTTTTTTACCATTATTTTCTTCTATTAAAATTGTTTTGCTTGAAATATTTTTGTCGAAAATATACAGAGAAATAAAAAAACGGGTATTAGAATTTTGCGACTTAATTTAGTTTTTTGGTTTTATTTAGCTCGGGGTTTTTTTTTTCTTTAATTTTGTACGTAACGTACACTAGGGGTTTACAAATGTAAGTAAGTATTACAAAAAAATTATGTGTAATATGGAGATGGAAAAACGTCAAATAATACCGCCAAAGGGTAAAACATAGAAAACAGCCACTGAACAATAATTAGTGGCTGTTTATACTATTCGCGTAAACAAAAATATTTTATAAACTTCTTTGTGAATTGCTGATACCAATATTATCAATTAAAATTTCATTAGAATCTTACAAAAGTTTCTCTATTACATATTCTACATTTCTATTATCAACTGGATCTGTAAATGAATAAAAAATGTTTTTTTGATTGATAATTTCTCCAAATACGGGTCTCCACTTTATTTTTCCTTTAATATTAAAAAAAAGACTAAAATTAAATATATGAATAAAAAAATACATCTGATTTAAAACTATTTATTTTAATGTTATATTATCACAGAACATTAATAGAATAAATATGAATATATAATATGAAAATGTGATATTTAGTCTTCACTATTGTTACGTTTTTGTCCCCCACAAATGTTGCTTTGTTTACATTAAATAAACAGATTTTGTTAGATTTTTTTATAATTTTGAAGAACAATATTATTTATCAAATAAAGATAAAAAAGCGGGACAGTAAATAATGATTATGACAAATTCTTTGACCAAAATATCATATACCAAAAAGAATATGATACAAAATCTTTAAGAACACTTTCAAATATGAAAAACAAAATTATTTTTTGTTTTTTTCAAAGAACTAGAGTCCGACCGAAACCGATTTTTTAAGGCCGAAACCGAACCGAACCTAATATTACATCAAAAAGGCCAAAATTCGGTACTCGTATTTACTGTACAAAGGTATTATGTAAGATTTTAATTAAATAAGCCCACTTTTCTTAACAAAATTGTATGCAAAATATGAGTGGTCACATTTTAAGTAATTTAAGTAATGTTTTCAAAATATATCTTCAGACTTAAATTGCTCTAAATTACACAAAAACTTGAGTTATTGTGCTCAGAACAATTTCTGTGCACCAGGTTTTACAATAATTTTTATTGATAAATTATGTTCAATATTTAGAAGGTATTCAGATAATCACTTATTATTGCATAAATATATACAGTTTTTAAGATTATTCACTCATATTTATATTTAGTGATGCAGTAATTATGTTTAGTTCAATTTTGTGTAAAATTATTTTACAATTATTAATTTCTTAAGTTTGGGTTTAAGGTTTGGTGTCGGGATTTCCCGACAAAATGTCGTCGGGAAACCCGAATTTTTTTTAATATTCTCGGGAAAACAGGAACTTTTATATTAATATAATATGTAGCTTTAAAATCCTATAGCAAAAATATTACTGTTTTACATTAATTTACATTATTGAACACACAGTACTTACTGAAGGCACTTTTAGATGGTAATACTGAATATTCAGATTTGTCAAAAATTCGATACAAAGATTGTGTGCCAAACTGTACCAAACTATGTATGAAAGTAAATTTTTAACAGTTTTGGAGTGAATAAAATTCCACTAGCCCATAGGGCTACATAAATTATTGATAAATGAATAGAAAATTTTGACAATTATAAAACAAATAATAAAATAAAATATTTTAAAATCATTGCACAATTTAATGTTTTATTTTTATTTTATTTTTTTATAAAAACAAATAATTATTAAAAATGTACATATTTAATTTTCTAAAAGTTTGTGAAGTTTTATTTAAAAAATATGTCAAATTTTAGCACTTTCATTTGGCACAGCAAAAGTATAAAATTTGTTCACCATAGGAAAATTAAAATTTTCCATAGAACTTTGGTACCATTTGCACACGCTCAAAAGTGATTTTCTAAATCATTCAAAAACATTTTCATATGTATCAATAAGGTATTTTTTCCATATTATAAAAAATAAGATTACACAAAAGTTTTCTAAAAAAAAAAAAAAAAAAATAAAAAGAAAAAATATTGAAAGAAAAATAAAAACTAAATTAAATATAAAATCATTATATTACCGTCTGAAATATTTCCTATCGAATTTTTTGACATACTGATAAAATACGGAGTCTTTTATTTTTCAAAAGAATTAATACTTTTCGCCATAGAGTGTCTTAAGAATTTAATGACATTTCAAAACAATTTTACTTTTGGCAAGTTAAATTTTTGATTTTTTAATTATAGTATTATTGGTTTGTGGAAATAAATATTAAGTAAGTAGCACTTCACTATTATAAAAAAAAATTATTAAGTTGAGAAATGAAATTGTAAAAAAAATATATATAAATGTTAACGCATTAAAACTTAACTGAGGATTAATAGAACCAATTTTTAATATTTTCCAGAATTATCTAAATCTCTAAATTAGAAAGAATTAATTAATAATGTAAGATGAAGATAAAATGGAAATAAAACTATAAGAAAAACTATTTTGCATCGAATCCATAGATTAGGATTTATTTTATCTTTATTATTTTAATTTTTGGCATTAACGTAAAAATCTGAGAAATACAGTTTTTAATATAACATACAGTAGGTATTTATTTTATTTGCATGAAATATTTAAAATTGTTTAAATCTTGAAAGATGTTTGTAGTTTTCCGACTAAAATGCTATTGAGTTTTTATATTCATATTCTCTATATCACTTGCGAATATTTGGGTTGTTGCCTGTAATAGTGACAAATTATTACGTTATTTGGCTCAAAATTTGTTGTTCTATAAGTCGATATTAATCGATTCAAATTTCAAAACAGTCACTCATTATTTTCTTACCGTTTTGGTGATGGAAAATTAAAAAAAGTGTATTTTTAATAAGTTATATATAAATATGATAAATTTTGCTTAAATAAGATATGTGTAGGTAATAAATACTAATAGGTATGTTCTATTATACATTTCCTGGAGTAATTTTTTTATCTTTATGTAAATTAAAGTGATTTGGAACAGCAACTAGTTTAATTTTATACTTATCCTAATAAAATTCGATACTGTGCTCTCTACTTATATAAAAAACTTTCTATGCCCAATATTATATTTATACTACATGAGGATTATGCATGCTAAAGTGATTTCAGGAATGTCTTATACCGATATTCGCAAACTTTAATGAAGTAGTGATATAATGCTTTTTTCGGAAGGCTTTGGGCAGTTATGGATCTATATAACAGTTTTTCAGCCAAACATTATCCTGACATTTACAAAGTGTTTATGCACTTTAAATTGTTTATGTCGGAAATGGGGCTTAATGGGATCTACGGTGAATTATGGACCGATCCTCGCAAAAATTTAAAAAATTATTTATGTTTATACGAAACATAGTTTTACCAATTTTTATTAAAATAATTATTTATTTAGAACATATATGCGCAGGAAATTTCATTCCTGGAGGACTTTTGTTTGGGAGCTGGGGAAATAATGAACCGATCATAATAAAATGTATATTGTTTTCAATATTGAAAGCAACGTATATTACAGACGTAAATTTACTTATGCGAAAAAAATATTTCGAGATAGAGAATACCATTTGTGAATGTTTTCCGTCTACAGGCGGAACGTAAAATCGAGATAGAGAATACGGGCATAATATTATTTTATTTTTTGTTAAATAATTATAATTTATAATGTTGTTTAATATTCGTTATAAGAACTCAGTGCTTTTTTCTTATAATTTAAATTTGTAGATATGAAAAATTCAGTTTCTCCGGTATTCCTGAAAAATTGAATTTTTCATTCCCGTTTCCCGGGAGAGAAAATATCACAGGAAATTCCAAACCCTATTTCTGAACAATATCGGTAAAAAAAATATAAAAAATTCTCAAATATACAATCAGTTAAAACTATCTATTTTTTTTCTATTTATTTGTGAAACTTATTGCACTTTTAAAATATATAATTATTTCTCCAAATGTACACGTAGGAATTATAATTTGCTCATAATTTTGACCCAAAAGATCCTAAATTGTTTTTTCATTTCTTCCTATTTTTGTTAAAACTTAGTAAATACGACTCCGACCAGTATAATATTTTACACGCATATTATTTGAACTTATATTAATTAGGATGTGAATGAATTATAAAAAATATCGTACAAAAACCCCATATTATAAAAAATTATGAATCTGCTATTGCTGTCACATTTTTTAATTTCGCTTTGAACATGAATTCACCTTGCCTTAAAACCTATTTGTATTAATCACAATTCAGCTGTTTTCGTACATAATGTAGCGACGTTTAACATGAAGTTAATGCAAACCAATGCTAATTCAAACAGGTGACCTCACTTAATCAGCTGACTGTCAAAGCAGCACAAATAAGCACAATTTGCTTATCCGCTGAAGTGTCAAACTCCATGTATAAAATAAATAATGAATTGGCCATATTATTGTTTTTGTAGAACTAATGACACTTGTTTCATTTCGCCATGAATGCAAACATATATTGATGTTTAGCCTAACAAATATTTAAAATAACGTGAGTCAAGGTTTAAACCGTAGATTAACATATATATGAAGCTCCATTGTCAAGTTTAAGAATGTGTTAGTAAAAAATTTCATTGAAGATAAAAACAATGTTAGTAAATGTGCTTTTGTGAGTAAATTTTTCAATTGAGTTTCTTTTTTAAGCGTTATATCTATGTTTTTAATCTATGGTTTAAACATAATAAATTTAATGAAAAAAAATATCAAATTATTAAATAAATTAAAATGTATGCTGTATAGATCCTGCTTATTAATTTTACAATGTTGTGAAAAAGTATCTCGAAAACTTTTCAAAATAAAGGTTATAACTTGAAATATAATTATGATGTTTTAAGATACTCCTTTTATATTGCATGGATTCCATGATATGATATGATAAAAATACAAACAAATGGTAAATAAAATAAATTAGATAAGCAAAACGTCTCTCAAGTTATTAAATAAAATGCATAACAATATCACAGGTGGTTGCTGAACTATTATTGAGATTTTAGTATTCATAAATAGTGCATTATTTTTTAACTGTGCAAAGCGAATACATATTTTGGAAAAAAAAGTGCGTACAAGATTTTCTTTCGAAACAAATTAAGGATACCGGCTCAATTAAAACAGATGTATTAAAATACATTAATATTAATAAAGCTTTTCCCTTGGTGTCATTCTACCATTGGTCAATCGTTTTTCTTTTCAACTTTGTCTAAAACTTCTGAAAGCCAACAAATAATTTTGGAATTCCTACATTGACAATACATTGTAATATTTTCTTGCGGCTAAAAAACTAATTCACTTTATTATTTAGTTATATTTATTATTTATTTGATAAAAATTGTGAAAACAAGAGATGGAAGTTATTTTTAATTACCCAGCAAAAAAATCAAAAATAGAAGTGTGTGCTATTTTCATGACTTCTTAATCTACAACCAAAGTCATTCTTGTTACCTTTTTAAATTCTAAATTATTCGTAATTTTGGAAGTAGTTAAAATTAACACCCCAAAAAATCATTAATCATAATTTAAAAGTAGTTATGTTTTACTTATTTTCAAATATATAAAATATATAATATTTATTTTTATTTGTATAATAAATTAGTTTTTTAATCTTAACGAAAACACTGCCTTGGTAGCGAAAATGCAAACATTTTTAATAAAAATTTTAATTTATAATTGGAAATTATTCATTATTCATTATTTTTGTTTACAAATAAATATCGTTTTCGATCATGAAACATTATTATGTTCTTTACATTAAATTTTAATATTAACAAATGGTTTCCAATGACACACTCATATAAAAATCAATTAGGATTCGCCTAAATTGAACCAAATTGTCATAACTTGAACCCTGAGGGCTTCAAATTATTGTTAAAAATTATTGCTGGAAAACTTTTCAAATTCAAATATAATTATATTTGTTTCAAAAGAAAGTATTTTTAATAATTTGATTATCATCTGCCATCCTATGAAATAGGATTATCATTTACTCTGTTCCAGTACTTGTCAAATTTACAGGTTTTAGTCAGAATTTACAGGGCATTATTTCCATACTCTCAGCCTCTTTGTATATTTTTGTTTTTTCGACAATTATTAACTAATAAATATAGTAGTAGTAGATATTAAAAAAATATAGTACATGTTAAGTTTGTTCTTATATTAGGATTTGTTACAAGTTTGATTCAAGGATAAATGAAAAGTACTTATTTACACCACTTGTAAAATAGCAGAATATTTACATCTGATAGTGAGATACCTTCACATATTTATAGCATACTATAAATTATTTAATGAGTGTCTTAATATTCTCACACCTTTTTGTATATATGTAACTTTGTGTACTAAGTACACTCATAGATCACTTTTTTTAAATAGTAAATATTTTTATCGCTTTTTAAATGATGGACATGTAAATTGTCATAAGTCATAATTCTTTTTCATGATCTTGAAATCATTTTTATTTCAAATAAATAAATTAATACATGTGTTACCGAAATAAAAATAATTTAAGGACTCTCAACCATCCACATCCCAGGCAGCGCAGGAAAGAGCGAAGCGAAACCGCTCTCAAACTGAGGGTAGCAATTCGCCGAAGAGGAGAAAGGTCCAAGATAAATCGAGCGCTCCGGCTCTTTCCACAATAACGTCAGCAAGAAGGCCGTTTAACGAGGTGGTTAAAGATCACTTGCTGATGGCACTGTCCAACGACAAAAGCGGCTATCTAACTCCTGTGGTAGCAGAATGGGGTGCTATAGAGTCTAAATTGGCTTAACTCGTGATGGAACACGTACTCACCAACAAAGACTCTACAGTTCCTCGTTTTGACTCTTGTGAGATACACCGGGGCTACAGGATAATGAAATGCTTGGACGTGTTCTCTAAAGAATTCCTCAGCAAATGCATCGCAAAGTTTAGCGATGCATGGAAGGCTGCAGAACCCCAGTATCCCCATGGGTGACTGGACAGTCATCCGTTCAGAAGATCATGGGGACAACAACAAGTCTATTATCTTCGCCGTCTCAGAAAATAGCGCAGTTGAGATAGAGAAGGCGGAGCTAAAACTGTACTTTGGGGTTAGGGACGCTAAGGTTAAGGTGTTCCATCCCACAGGTGCAGGAGCTAAACGAACCTGCAAAAAACCCCACAACCGACGATGAAAATCGTGCAAATTAATCTGCAGCATTCAAAATGTGCTGCAGACAATCTGAGGCTTCTTTTAGCGGAAAAGGACCTCGACATCGCTATAGTCCAGGAACCCTGGGTTTCAAACTCCCAAGTCAAAGGGTTCCCGACTTCAACATATAGAACACTATATATAAAAGATAAAGGTAAGCCAAGATCTTGTCTTATTGCTAAAAAACACATAAATATATTTCTCTGCTCACAGTATAGCTTAGCAGACCTGACAGTCGAATTAGTGCGAAACAGGAGTTTCCTGATCGCCTCCAGCTTTATGGCACATAACAATCCAGACCCGCCAGACGAAGTGAAGGAGTTTCTGGCCTCTATAGAGGCTCAATACGACATTATCCTTGGCTGTGATGCAAACTCAAGGCATACAATATGGGGTAGAACTGAAATCAACGGCGGAGGTGAGTGTCTATTTGATTTCATTAATACTAACCACTTGACCATATGCAACTCTGGCAACGACCCTACATTCGTTTTTCCGAGCTCGGTGAACCGTAATGGATGGGAAGAGGTGCTAGATATTACACTTACGAAAGACAGATCTAATTTATCAGTTGATAGGTGGAGAGTATCCAAAGAGAAATCCTTTTCGGATTATTGCTGGATACTTTTCGACATTGGACTCGTCTGCAAAGAAACAGCGTGAACTTTCAGAAACCCAAGACGAACGAACTGGACTAAGTTCAATGGGATTCTCATGCACAAATTGAAAAAAATACCTCCAGTCGAAGCAACGACTGAGGGTCTTGACCGAATTGAGGGCACATTAAGCAAGGAAATTGTTAAAGCTTTTAATATATCCTGTCCAATGACGAAGGCTAAAAATATTTTCCCTCCCTGGTGGAACAAGGAACTCTCGAAGCTATGGTATTATGCCACGGATGTTACAAAGTGCAAAGATATACATCATACCCTGTTTGCATAGAATATTTAAACTCTGCCTATGTTCCCCGGAATTGGAGGAGAGTGAAGGTAGTGTCCATTCCAAAAACCGGAAAAAGAAGTCATGAGAATGCAAAGGACTTCCGTCCGATTAGTCTCTCATCTTTTCAGTTGAAAACTCTAGAAAGACTCATTGATTTACATACATGCCTACATTAAAGGTCGCTCCACGGAGACGGCTCTTTATGAGGTCGTAAGGGTCATCGAGCGATCCATTGAATTTAAACAATACGCTATGGCTGCCTTTCTGGACATAGAAGGCGCCTTTAACAATGTCACGACTATGGCGATACAGAGAGCTCTGTACGAACTAAGAGTTGGGGATTATATCACCAACTGTCTGGTGTCAATGCTAGAGACAAGAATCGTCATTGCGAATTTAGATAACAGTGTTAATACCAAACAAGTTTTGCGTTTAACTCCACAAGGAGGTGTGATTTCTCCGCAGTTGTGGCTTATTGTCATTAATACCATCCTGTGCGAATTGGAAGACAAGGGAGTGAAAGTCGTGGCTTGCGCGGACGATGTGGTAATACTAGTATCAGGACTGTTTCTGAACGTGATAAGTGATATCATGTCAACTGTTCTGACTACACTCAGTGACTGGGCCAAAGAATGTGGACTAGGAGTGAATCCGGGCAAGACAGATCTGGTACTTTTCACCACAAAGACCAAGATTCCGAGCTTCAGACTACCACGTTTAGAAAACTGTGAACTCACTTTGTCGGACAATGCAAAGTACTTGGGCATTATTTTGGACTCCAAGCTTTCTTGGAAGCTGAACATTCAACATAAGGTTAGTAAGCATACCACACCTGTAAAAAGATGTTCAGTGTGAAATGGGGTCTGAGTCCAAAATTGAGAAAATGGCTATACACTGCAATAGTACGTCCCATTGTTATATATGGATCTCTTGTGTGGTGGTCCGCTGTTAGTAAGAGATATGTGGTGGATCAACTTTACAAGATAAAAAAAATCCCCCCGCAATTCAATCAATTTACCGATTATATGATTCCCCAGATGGACTTCAGAAATACTATTAAAGTCCTATTGCCAACCAGGAGTGAATGGAGAAGGGGAAATCTTCTTGAACAATTTGGAACTAGGATATACACTGACGGCTCAAAGATGAACTGCGGTGTCGGCTCTGGTGTCTTCTCAAATAATCTTGGAATTAGAGACTCATGTAGACTCCCTGACGAGGCAAGCGTATTCCAAGCGGAAATACTAGCGGTCAGGGAAGCGTGTAAACTAATTCGCGATAGAAATATTCAAGGAAATATTGGACAACCTCTGTGAGATACCAATTAGACAACCTCTGTGAGATATCTGACACTAGACTCAGTGACATCATTAAATATATCAATGCTACAGGCTGGATCTAATTCATTTATGTTCTCATTGTTCTTCCCTACACTTCTATCTCGTTACAGACTCAATACAACTCATTCACCTGGCGAGTAGTGTGGTTCCATCAAAACGGACTCTAACGAGTCTAATTGATTGCCCGTAAGGTTACGGGCTACCACGTAAACCAACCAACCAACCAAATGTAAACTTTCTAAAATTTAACAACATATCTATATCATCAAAACGTTTAATGATTAGATTTAAATCAAATTCACCTAAACATATATTACCTAAAACAAATATAAAAATAATTAAAATAAAAACTAAAATTTAAAATTGCACTATGTAAAAGGTATTAAAAAGAATATTGCACTATGTAAAGTATTCTTATATTAATGAAAATTTTAGTTGTTGAATTCAAAATTAAATGGAAATACTCTAATTCAAAAAAAAAAAAAAAAAATACGCTACTTTTAAACTTTTACAAATATTCCTATATCGGTCCAACTTTGAACTATTAAAATCTTATTCAAAATGATCGAAATTTTAACTTTTTGAATTCAATTTCAACTAGAGAATATTTATAAAATTACATATATATATATATATATATATATATATATATATATATATGTGACACAAGAAAAAGTACCATAGAAATACATGTCTTTAAATAAATGCATAATTTTAGTATGACAAAATATGTATATTTTTTATTTCTTCAGGAAACTAAAGCCAACACTTTGAAATTTGGTTGCGAAAAAAATTATTTTTTTCTAAACTTTAGTTTAGGAGATATACTTAATTAAAGTTAAAAAAATTTGATTCCTTATCCGATTGACAGGCAGTATATATATATATATATATATATATATATATATATATATATATATATATATATATATATATATATTATTTTCATTCCATTTTCTTACATTTTTATTTCAACAAATTTAATTAATTAGTCGCTGTATTTTTATTTACATAAATTTCTTAATATTATATTAATACATTATTTTTATATTATATTTATATATTATTTACTGATAGTACAAACATATAAAATAACATATTATAGCTAAACATCATAAAAAAATTACTTCGTTACTTGATATACAATAACATCACCATTTGCTACAAGTTGCTGGGCCCATCAATGAAACATCAGTAATAGAACATCAAACATTGTAAATTTATGAGTAATTATGAATTATTGATATTTATTATTTTCCTTTTTTTTTTGGTATTACCTTTCGTTTGTCGGTTGGTCCGTTTTCCAAATTATTCTTACCCAATAATATGTAGTTCATAAAAAAATTATTATATTCTCATTATTATTGTTCTTGTATGATTTGCTCTCAGAATTAATAATAGCTCTGTTTCTTTACTTTTTAGGTAAAGCTCGTGAAAATGAGAGCAAGCATAAATTTCTCTCATAAATAGGTAAAATTACACATAAGTACGGGAACAAAAAAAAAAAAAGAACACCAATTTAAATAAAACGTCAGTGTTTTAACAAAACAATAAAAGTTTGCGGCACTTTTGGAAAAAAAAAAACAATAAAAGTTATAAAATAATAAAAATGGATCCTTCATTAACCATTTGTTGTTCTTCAGGAACGTATGAAGTAAAAAAAAATGGTAAGCACCCATATAAATTTGTTTAAAAAAGTTTTTGTTTTTTAATACCTATGAATATTCATGTTTTAGATAAAAAATACAGAATGCTGGTGACTCAGGATGTGTTGGCAGAGAAGGGAAGCTCATTTAGTTAAATAATTTTTGCAGAGTCAGAGTCGCATTCATATCAAACTAAAGTTTTCGTATTTTGATTATTGATTATATTAAAATAAATAGTGTCACAATCATAAGAAATTATTTCAAGAAAAGTAAAAAAAAATGGTAAGCACCCATATAAATTTGTTTAAAAAAGTTTTTGTTTTTTAATACCTATGAATATTCATGTTTTAGATAAAAAATACAGAATGCTGGTGACTCAGGATGTGTTGGCAGAGAAGGGAAGCTCATTTAGCTAAATAATTTTTGCAGAGTCAGAGTCGCATTCATATCAAACTAAAGTTTTCGTATTTTGATTATTGATTATATTAAAATAAATAGTGTCACAATCATAAGAAATTATTTCAGCTTTGTCTATAATATCAGATGGTGGCCAGCAAATGAATGACAAATGGAAGAATTCGTATGACGCTCCAACAAAGTTAATGTTAACTTCAATGGAGGATCTGCATCCAAAGCTTGGAAAAAGTATACATGTGAAATCAAAAGGTAAACCTTATAAGCTTATTCCAGAAATAATGGCGGTTGAAGGGAACGCTTTCACGTCACTGCAAATAGAAAATAAATTTAGAGGACTTGAGCGTACCTATAAGAAAACCGTGTTTAACAACAAGCAAACGGGTCGAAATAGGCAGACTTGTGACTATGAAAGGTACGTATGTATATACACTCATTTTAATTGTTTGCAAACATTATAAAAAGTATCTTCAGCGAGTTGGATAAAATTCTTAAAGACAGGAAGGGTATCAATCCAAAATTGTTATTGGAGAGTGGTGAAGACAACAGCTCGAACACTCATACCTAATTTAAGGGTAAGTTTCGTTTGCCATTGAATTAAAATATGTATTAAAATAAATAAGTACATTTTCTTTTTACTAAAAGATTATGAGTTCAGTCCAAGCAACAGCTGAAAAAAAAAAAATGGAAATTTGGCCAAAATGGAAGAAATAGCAAAAGAAAAAAAGGAATTCAATGCAAAATTTCTAGACCTTATGAAAAATAAAGGATGAACGTGCCCAAAAAAAGTAATAAAGGTCCGAGAGGAAATTAGAGCTTTTGAAATGGCTTTTTAATCAAAGAAAACAATAAAATATTTTTTTCAATAACTTGAATAAATGTACAGAGTTACTAATAGTAAGTTTTGTATGCAAATACTGCATGTTTTTGTAAATAATATAAAAATTTTCTTTTTTGGAATTTGTATTTAAACAATAATAGAAAACTCATCTTTGTTTTCAATTCAAAACACCAAACGAAAATTTGTATATTCTGAATGAAAACAAGTTGTAATATTAAGAACTATGTATATTTATTTAAGTTTTCTTAACATTAGAATTCAGAAATCGATCACTCGAAATTCATCACAGCTGTTAAAAACGATCGTTTTGAAATCGATTGATATTCATCAATTACCTGATTGTTTTCTTTTAATTATTATTTTATTCAGTTTATTTCTTTTAATTTGTTAGTGAGTTTTGTGTTACTTTTTATCAACAAATGTTGTGTGCATGGATAAGCTGAATCCCATAACAATAATAATCTGAAAAGAAATGAATGAATGTACTTGTATATAATAGTTATAATTCTTTTTATAATAGGACGTAAATTACCTCTATATAACGTTGACAAATTTTTAAATAAAGGTGAACTTTGATAGACCCAACTATCATGAAATGACCCGGGAAAACCAACAAAAATATTAATAAATTTTTTGCTTTCACTGCAAACTACTTGCATCGTAAGCGTTACGTTTCTCTTACGCTTGATGTAATTAATCATCCTTACATTCTATTGCGGGATCAATGACAATGTGAGTACCATCAATAGAAACTTTATAAAAAAGAATAATTATATGAATGCTCTAACTGTTAAATTTCGCTTTTGCTTACATATAGCTTTCGAATAACTGCATTTATTTCCATTTGGCCATTTAATGAGACTTAGGCTGTTGATAAACATTGTAACTTTGTCGATTAATCGGTCCGATAAGTCCCGCAAACTGCATGCTTCATGACCCTCAAACCACAAAAAGCAAGCCAACCAAGTGTTCGCTGACAATCGTTTATCAGATTTAAATATAGATCTCTCGAAAAGCGAAAGTGTTGTCTAAATGTATGTATATAAAGGAACAACCTCGTCCAAATAGTTTTTAATGCTGTTCCTCTTTTGCAATTCGAAAAATTCAAAAAGGTCCAACCTTAGATACTCTTCTAATTCAGACTCTTGTTCTATACAGTCTAGGATGTCGTCATCATCACTAGACTCACTTAAACTCTCCACCAATTCTGCAACAAAAGTTTCAAATATGTCTTCATATGACATTGTATATTGTCTGTAGAAATAAACTACTTAAACCGAAAATAAAGCAATATAAACACTTTACAAGGACTATTATTATTTTTCTTAATATTTTAATATAAAACTTTTTTTTAAGTACACTGTCTTATTCCACATTTTTTCCAAAATTCTGCTAATGAACTTTACTTTTTTTTAACTTAGCCTTTTTTGTTTTGTTTATGTTTTACAGCTGTTTGGCAATTTTCACGAAGAAAAAGTTTTGGGTTGTTTAGTGCAAGAAGAAGAATAATTTTATTCTCTTAAATCCGCTCTCATTTATACAAATTTACGGGAACGCTTAAATTTGCATACACTGATACGCAGACAGTGTATGTTATATGATTTCGCGCGAATTAAACGGATCAAGAACCAAAATTATGAGCTAGCCAGAAAATCTTATCATGCTTTATATCCATTAAAATTTTCAGTAAAAGAAAACAATTTACAAATTTATAACAATTTTTATTATTTATCACCGACGCGTAACACTTTCTAAATTTCAAAATGAAACAATTGCTATTACACTCATACATTGCTGACTTTGAATATAGTAATGTAAACAAATAAATACTCGAAATAATGTGGAATAAAAAGATTTTAATTTAATAAAGCATTGGCCAAAAATGTTACTAGCTGTAAAGTTTATCGTTGGTAAACCGTTTTACTATATTTGTAATCAAATATTTGCGAGCGCAAATAAAATAAAAAAATAAATTTTACCTCTGAATGATTTAATGAATATGGTCATATTATATAATTAGAAAGGAATTTGAACGTCCTTTTAAACGGTATTTAAATATATATATATATATATATATATATGTATTTAAATTTAAATTAAATAAATACCGTTTAAAATAACGTTCGTTATTTATTTTATTTTATTTTATTTTATATATATATATATATATATATATATATATATATACTAGAAATTAATTATTATTATTTTTTTTAAGATGAATTTATTAAGAAAATGTAAATTTTTTATAAATGCACACTCAAATGCACAAATGAGATATAATATTACCATATTCATATAAATATATATATATATATATATATATATATATATATATATATATATATATATAATATATATAATTTATGAATATGATCATATTATATATAATTAGAAAGGTATATATATATATATATATATATATATATATACAAAAAATTCAAATTTAATGGGGAATGTTTCTTATCATTTAAAAGATAAGATATTTGGCATTTATTTTTTAAAGATTATGTCTATCAAATATTGGCCGTTGCTACGTCGCAGATGGTCCATCCCTTGAGTCCAATTTTCGATGACTCGTTCGAGCATTTCGACTGGTAACTGGCGAATGACACGCGTGATATTTTCCTCCATGGCTTGAATCGAAGCGGGTTTGTCCGCATAAACTTTAGACTTTACATATCCCCTCAGGAAAAAGTCTAACGGTGTGATATCACACGATCTTGGTGGCCAATCAACCGGCCGAAAACGTGAAATTATGTGCTCACCGAAGTGTTCTCTCAATAAATCCATTGATTGATGCGATGTGTGGGAAGTGGCGCCGTCTTGCTGAAACCAAATGTCGCCGAGATCACGAGCTTCAATTTCAGGCATCAAATAGTCGGTTATCATGGCACGAATGTCAGCAGCAGACTTTAACAACGTAAAAACACCCTCAATAAATTTTTTAAAAAACATTCCATAAAATACATACAAACTTTTTGCCTCTCCACGCCGCTTTAGCGCCTTTCTATTTATACTAATATTGCCATGAAATTCATAACTTTGTAACAACTTATACATTTACATACATGCATACATACATACATACATACATACATACGTACGCACATACTTACATTCATCCTTACAAACACATACAGACATTATGAAAATATTTGAAATAGATTATTATAAACGAGTATGAATGTATTTGTGTATGAATAAATTACTTCCCGCTCAACATCATTTGACATTACAAAATATTTTAACTTTGTTAAAAAAATCTTTTTTTTTTAATTTCAGCAACAAACGTGTGTGAACCATCGACCAGCAGTGACACAGTCTGAGTGGCTATCGCCATTGACGGTTACGTTCGAAACGGCATCATTTTTAAAGAAATATGGACCGATGATTCCACCGGCCCACAAACCACACCTGGATGAAGTGACAGTTCTTGAGTCTCTTCAGGTTGCTCTTCGACCCAAATGCGGCAATTTTGTTTGTTTACATACCCATTGAGCCAGAAATGGGCCTCATCGCAAAAAAAAATTTGTCTCGAAAACGTCGGATCTTCGTGGAACTTTTCAAGAGCCCATAGAGCGAAACTATGTCGCTTGGGAAGGTCGAGCGGCTTCAGTTGTTGCACAAGCTGTATTTAGTACGCTTTTAATTTAAGATCTCGACGTAAAATGCGTCAAGTCGTTCCATACGACAAACCGAGTTGCTGCGAATGGCGCCGAATCGACCCTTCATGGTCTTCGTGTACACTCTCAACTACGGCCGCTATATTTTCTTCACAGCGTGCTGGACGTGGTCTCTTTGGTCGAATATTATCCAATAAAGAATGCTGGGTCTCAAAATGGGTGATGGTGTTGCGAATAGTACGCTCAGTACGCCGATTATATTGACCATAAGTTGAGCGAAGTGCACGAAACACATTCCTCACAGAACGTGAAATTTTCGTAATAAAGTTGAACGATTTGTAAACGTTGTTCAGGCGTAAGTCTTTTCATTATGAAATGCCCAACAATACTAAACAAAAATAACATGACAGCATAACACGACTCACACGTGATCTGTCATAAAAAGGTTATTGAAAAAAGTATCTCTACTTGAATCACCCATTATATACATATACATACACTGCCTGCCACTTGAATAAGGATCACATTTTTTTAACTTTAATTAAGTATATCTCCTAAACTAAAGTTCAGAAAAAATATTTTTTTGTGCAACCAAATTTCAAAGTGTTTTTCTTTACTTTCCTGAAGAAATAAAAAATATACATATTTTGTTATACTAAAATTATGCATTTATTTAAAGAAATGTATTTCTGTGGCACTTTTTCGTGTGTCACTTGAATAAGGAATATTTTAAAACTATGCAAACTGTAATTTATTTTTAAATTTTAGGTTATAAAAATGAAAGTTGTTATCTTCTAGCATTCAATTAGTAATGAGTACCGCCACCATTTTTATAAATAACCTCAAAAATGCGATTTGGCATCGACTTGTATAATGACTCTAAGTAATTTAGCGAAATTGAACTCCATGCTTCCGTTATTGCATCCTTTAAGGATTCTATCATCTCAAATTGTTTTCCTCCTTCATAAACTTTTCTTGCAAGCCAATCCCAGATATTTTCCATTGGATTCAGGTCTAGTGAATATGGGGGCCAATCCAAAAGTTGAACACCTTGTTGATTAATACATTGTTTTACTGCTCTGGTGGTATGAATCGGAGCGTTGTCGTGTTGGTACGTCCAAGGTATGGGTCCAAAGAAATCATTCAATTTTTGAAATGCTTCCTGTAGAATGGTTTTGTATGTCGTTGCAGTCATTTTGTTGGATACAAAAACGTAAAATTCACAAGCTGTACCATAATATGAAATGGCACCCCATACCATTATTACGCCCTCTCGGCTGTGTCTGCGGCTCAAAAATAATTCCTCTTTATTTAGGTCATGGAAGTAATAGTTATACCCTTCGGGACAATCAATAGTAAACTTGTTTCATCGGAAAATACAACTTTAAACCATTTTTCGGACCATGTCATTGTATTTTTGGCAAACTGTAGACGTTGTGATTTGCGTTTTTCATTAAGTGGTGTTTTTTTTTTGCAGTTTTAGTCGGACTATGTATGGGCACGACTTTAAAATACGGTGCACTGTTCTTAGATACCGACATGGCAGAATTTGATGCAATTCTAAGAATTTTTCGTCTTTCTTTTGGAGTTGTTGCCATTTTCTTCCGCCCTTTCACATTTTTCTCATATCTTTCCACGTTATTTGAATATTGGTACACAACGGTCTTTCCTCTATTAATGTTTTTCGTTATTTGGAACGGCTTCTGACACGGAGATTTCATAATCAGAATTTTTTCTTTTTCAGAGTTATTAAGAGTTTTAAAAACTATCAAATTAAAAATTCTCTAGCCGTTTATATTGAAAGAAATTTAAATCATAACGAATTTCTTATTCAAGTGACACACGAAATAGTACCACAGAAATACATGTCTTTAAATAAATTCATAATTTTAGTATAACAAAATATGTGTATTTTTTATTTCTTCAAGAAACTAAAAGCAACACTTTGAAATTTGGTTGTTCAAAAAATTATTTTTTTCTGAACTTTAGTTTAGGAGATATATACTTAATTAAAGTTAAAAAAATGTGATTCCTTATTCAAGTGGCAGGCAGTGTACACATATATATATATATATATATATATATATATATATATGTATATATATATATACTAGAAATTAATTATTTTTTTAAGATGAATTTATTAAGAAAATGTTAATTTTTTAAATGCACACTCAAATGCTTTCAACCGATACCTTAATCTTTGCAATCGTAAAAATAGTACGATTTGATGTGAGTTAGGGATCTTGATCAATTACTTTCGATGATTGTCTTAACTTTCCTTTGTTAAAATAATTTTTCAGAATTATTAAATTTCAAAACCCGGAGCACATTGTACGAAGGGTATCATTTACTAGATCTCTTTAAAATCCACAGATTTTAATATCTCGCACATATAGTGAAATACATGAATAATATTTTTGTGTACATATTGCTAGTTTATGGAATTTATTACCAAAAAATTTGCGCTCCTTTGTTATGTCAATAATAACTTATGAGATATATAAAGTAAGTAAGTGGCTAACCTTTTTTATTTGAAGTATTTACAATAGTATATACTTATATGTATTTAATAGGCTTTCGCTGTTTTTTTTTCCTTATTTTTTACAAAATTTTTATAATTTTCACAAATGGCAGTAAAATCTTTTGTGTTCAGTTTTTTTTTTATTTTTTTAATTACAATAAAAAATTGCTACGATGAACTTTATTTTTGATTGTGAAATTCAATCAATTTTTTAAAGTAAAATTTCTTATATTTCAATTGCAATTATATGCTTAATTAATAATTAACAACAACAACCTAAAATATATTTTTAATTTGGAATGAAATAATATAAGCAATTATTTAAGTATATGAACCAATAATTGGTACTGTGATCAAATACGCATAACTAAATTTGGTTGTGATTTATATAATTTCAAAATTATTTTCATATTAGTTTCCTTAACTATTAAAATATATGTGAAAATCATATTTTCAATACAATTATGGTTTTACTTTCATTAATATTAGAGAATTTGTTCATTTATAAAATTGGGTAATATATTGATCTACTTTATTACACTTTTATTATCATAACCATTTTCCAACCAATTCTTTTTCTATGTGTAGCCAACTGATTAACGTGATTGCAATGTTACTGTGCTATTATACTATTGTGTACTTATTTATGTAATGTAGAGTAGGTAAATAATAATGACACCTCATTACCAAGAAACTACTTTAATAAGTAGTTACCATTACCGAGAACCAAAAGGTTTTTGCTGGGTATATATTGTTTTAGTGTATAATGCATTAATATATAAATGACTATTTAGTATCATCTAAAATAAAACAAATAAAATATATTAAAAAGTTTAATAATATTTATTGTATAAGGAATATGTTTCACACTAGAAATAAGCATATTTAATTGTACATAAAATAAACCATTATTTTTGTAAAAAGTGTATTTAAATTAATATATCCAGCAAAAAACGAACTAAAAAAAGAAAATAGGAAGTACATAGTGCTGAAGAAGAACTACAGAAGTTCTTTTTTTAATCCATGGTTTGATAGGATGTTCTTCTTTTAAGCTTGTTGCTCATTGCTTTAAAAGTACTTCTCTTAAATTTATGTTTATAATTTTATTTTTTTATAAAAATTCTGCTTCGCCCTTATTAAAGGATAGCAAAAATACTTTAAAATTTAGAAATTTCAATTTTCTTAGAAATTGTTAATATATTTTGCCGCTAAAAATACATTTATTTTCACTTAGTTCTACTTTTGAAGTGGTGAAAATGTTTTTTATCTTTTTTTGCTGGAATATGTATAAAAAATATAAATCAAAAATATCTGAATATTTAGTATACTTAAAATACTATTATAAAAAGGTAAATTTTAATTAAACTTAATTTAAACATCTATTAAATTAAAGTAACACACACAGAAAAAATATACATATATATATATATATATATATACGTATGTACTAAATACTAATATTTGAATGGAAGTTCAGGAAAAATTTGTTAACTGATTAATATTCATAAAGTTAAATTGAAATTAATATGTTTAATTTTAAACAAATATTAAAGTAATAATTATGTTGAATGAAATATGCATATCAATGGAATTAGATTTTTTTTTCTCTGGTAACACCTGTAACATTCTTAAAGGTGTTTCTTAAAAAGAGAAATTTATTATACTAAACAAATAACTTTGTAACAAAAAGAAAATGGTTCTTTTTCATAACTTTTTTCCAAAACTTTAAATAGCTTTTGACTTATCAAAATCGTGCATTTGTTGATACATTGTTTTGAATTTTGTTAATAATCGTTATCCTTGGAAAGTATATTTCACCAAAAAGTCGAATATGAAATTTTTGATGTTACGTTGTTTTGCATTTTCGGTGACGACGTGTAATAATAGTTTACATTTTTTAAGGAAGTAGTATCTGAACCTGCAAAATCGATTTCGAAAAAATGGAGACACGCTTTTTTGATCATATTATGTAAAATTTAGTCTCATTATTGATGATTATGTTCTTACATTAATGAACATTTTTTCTTGAAATAATTATATTTAATAAAATTTAACTTGAATATTATAAGATTTGTTGAGTTTTTTTTAGAGAAAAATAGTCTTTTGATGTAAATATTTACTTCTACAAAAAAACTGGTTAACCAGTTTTTTCGGAATTTCAAAACAGCTGAATGAATTCAAAATGTATTTCAAACATAATAAACATTGTGACTTCAGTAGATACATTTTTTAATGGTTCTTGTAATTGTAAAGTAAATTACATTAATCAATCTTGATTTTATAAAATAAACTGAAATTATTTGGTGTAATATTGATAATGTGTAATATTGTGTAATATTGATAATTAATATCGAAAACTATTTGTAATAAATTAAGTTAAGGTTTAACAATATTTTCATTTGTAGTATTTAAATGTTTTAAAAACACGGTTATATTTAATAATAAAAATCAATACGGATATCTCAACCGAATAAAATTTGTGTCAACTAAATTAATTTGCCTTGAACAAAATTTATTTATTTTGACATTTTTGAAAATTAAAATAGTTTAGATTTATAAATACGCAATATATTTAATGTAATATTCTTATATTTAAAACGCTAAGTGCTATTTAATGTGTAACAAAAATGTCCAATTGTATACTGATAATTTATAAATATTTTTATAAATTATCAGCCAAATTTTAACATTTAACATCCCCAATCCCTTACTCATACTACTTGTATTTGTCGACGCATTTTCTGTTTGCTTGAAATTACAGTCATAAATTCTGGCGCATAAGTAATTTCACATTTTACGTAAGTAGTTATGCATTGTCAGGAAACCTCCCAAAACTATAAATTTGGTGATTTTTCTATCTTACATCACCATTGAAAGATATGCATTTGTATTTTGTAATTAGTCCCATAACCACTTTAAGTATGTAAGATATGTAAGTATTATCCTATCGATTTTATCATTCCATCCATTTAATCTTTGTGATCAGAAGATCTCAATATTGAAGATACGGCCATGGAATTGCTAGACTCATTCGTTTGCATGGCTTAAAGACTGGCTGTTCATGTAAAACCTTTTCCGCAATGTACATGTCGCAATTTCTAGGATAATTAAATTAATATATATGACTTTTCGATACAGTGGGCAAGCCCTTTAAAATTGGTTATTTTGGTCTTCAATTGACCACAGACCCAATAGGAAACCCTCTATGAAAATCACTTAAACGCATATACATACACATATTAGGGTGGCCTGTTTGTATTCAGAGAAAATAAGATATAGGTGTTCCCATCTCAAATGAAAATTTAATTCCCTCTAAAATACCGTTTCTCAAAATTTTCGTCCTGACATTATCCTTTCGTGAGCTGGATAAAATAGAAAGAAGGTCTTTTTTCGGGATTTTTTGATTTTTCTGCCAAAGAAACAATAAATAATAAATTTGGTATCGCTAGAAAGGCTTTTGAGACGCACATTTAATGACGTAATGAAAATTTTGGGACCAGGTTTAAATAAATCCAAAATTTTGCAATTCTTCACATTTGAATTTTTACACATAAATATTTAAAAAAAATATATCATAATTATAAAGTATTTTTTTTCGAATTTTACTAGATTTTTTCTGAACATAATTTTCTTCATATACAAATCTTTCTATGTGCTAAGGAATTAAATAGATTTAGATTTATAATCTTTTTAATGATATATAACATTTCATACTTCTATTAATGAACGAAATAAATTATGTTTAAATAATATACTTACAAAATTTATGCTAATAAGGGTATATGATTATAATTTTACAAGATAAGTAACACATATAGAACAATTTTTTCTTATGATTCAAAATAAAAAATTATTCTCTGTGTGTAACAAATTGTAAACATATACACTTCTTAGCATAATTTTTGTGGGTATTTCACTTAAACTTAATTTATTTTATTTTTGTTAATAGAAATATAAAGTATTATATATCATTAAAAAACCTATAAAAATACACGTATTTTGATGCTAAATTCATTTAATTCCTTGCATACAGAAACATTTTAATATAAAGGAAAATATGTTTCGAAAAATTCGAATAAGTTCGAATTTTAAAAACCGGAAAAACATTCCGGTTAAATTATTTAAAAAACCGACCTTTTTTTGAAAACTGGTTTTCGGCTTAACCGAAAAATTTCATTTTAGGAAAAACCGTAATTATATTATAATAATTGTAATTTTTTTTAAACAAAAGCCTAAACTTATATTTGCATATAAGTTTTACTCTACAAAAGTAATAAATTTTGATGTCTGTAATTTCAAAATTAAAGTTTTTTATTCACGTTATAACTTAACAGAAATAATTTTTTAATTTAGAGGTGTTCTTATTTATTTGATTTTCTTATTTAATAAATTTTCTTTAATATTTTATTCCTAATCCTGGTATTTGAAAATATGTTTTTCCAAAATAAAATGTATTTTGTGATTGAAATACTTAAAGTGAACACGTAAAAACTAGTGCATAAAATTCTGGCTATAAAAATTATACCAATGGGGCCACCTATTTATATTTTTTTAATGAAAGAAAGTTTTAAATTTTAAATAATTCCTTACTAGTTTTAATAAAACTAGTAAGCTTTTCTGCAAAAATGTTACTATGTATTCGGTAATATCTTTGCTGTAACGTGTGTACTTCTTAGCTTTTTGTATCCTTTAAATATTTGTTGAATAAGGCACAATACATTGTAACTATTCGGAGTTTGAGGCTATTTGGTTGATGTCGCTCATTTGGTACATATACAACATCATGATTAATAATGATAAACAACATCATGATTAATAATGATAATGATAAAACTGAATAGTTCGATTTATTTCAATTATTAAAGAGAATGGTCCAAGTTAAATAAGCTATCTGCTATTTTTGATGCATTTAGTAATTTACATAAAACTTCTTATTTTTAGTCATAAAATTTTTACTTTTTGAAGTTTTTTTCTGAATAAAATAACACAAAAAGTTTTATAAAATGCTGTTAAGACACCGGTTTTGGTTTTAGATACTTTAGTTCCGTTATAACAGCTAGGGGATAATGTTTTATAATTTTGGCCTTATTTTTATAAACATTTTATGTGTAAAAAATTCAAATATCTAAATATTGCAATTTGGTAGCGATACCAAATTTTCATATTGTTCCTTTGGCAGAAATATAAAAATATATGAAAAACCCGAAAAAAGAACTTTTTTTCATTTTGATCCAGTTCAGGAATTGGTAATGTTTTACGAGTATTTTAGAACATTTTAGAATGGAATAAATTTTCGTTTGAGTTGAGAACATAGGTACTTCTGATTTTAGGACCGCCCTCATATATATAATAGTATAAAGAATCCATAAGTCGGATTTGATCGACTATAATTTTTTTACTTGCTTAATTATTTTTTATTTTCTCAATTTCAGTCATCAACTTTGGATTCCGCTAAGATTTCACATACATCAGTCGTTGTGGAAAGTTTTCTAAGAATTTTGTGCAACTTTTTTTGGCTAAGAAAAGAATCATACTTGTGCCAAATATTGAATAAGCATCCAATTTTATACAATAAACTTACTTAATATGCATAAATACTTTTATTTGCATTTAAATTATAATAAATTGTATTAAAGTTAAAATACTTTAACATATTTTTTTATTTGGATAGGCCTAATAGAAAGTGTATATATTTAGCTTTTTTTAACAGCTGTACCTATTAAAAAAATTCCGCTATCCCAATTGAATTAAAGGATAGTACTCACAAACGACCAAATTCGATTGGCAATGAATTCAGTTACCATAACGAAACTGTTTTCTCTTTGTATGGTAATTACGTAAAATATACCGAATTTTTGTTGATATACTTTTAGTTACCATTAATACAGTTCTTGCAATTATAAAATTATTATAACAACATATTTGTATAAATAAAACATGCTTACATTCACAACAGCCGGTTATTTATGGTAAAAATATGTTATATTCGGTTACTATAAAAGAAACCCAAAATATAAAGCCACTTCGGAACTCTCAACCTATAAATAGTTGTGAACTTAATTTTTCGTTATGAAGTTCTTACTTAGTTTTAAATGTTTAACGTTCAAATTGTGTTGCAGGATTAAAAACAGAAGAAGGTAAGATTAATACATTTATGTAAAAACTATTTCCTACATTTTCCATTTCTACTATTTCTGTATTTTTTCAGATAAGTTATCTGAAGTGTCCAAAAGTTGTTAAGGAAGCCGAAACATCCTGCTTAGGGAACAATTGTTTATCAGCAGTATCGCCGCACGCAAGCAATCGATTGTCAGCAAGGTAGGTTTGAATTGGACATTGTTTTATAATAATATTAAAATATAATATTTATAATATTTTATTATACTTGACATTTTTATACGTTGCAATGTCTTCGAAACTGTGAAGTGTGTGAAACCAGATTATCTTTATGGAACCAGATTATCCCAGTTGCAGATATATGTACAATATCAAAATGTAATATTATCAATAAAAAAATTAAAAATCTGCAAAAGTCATTAAATAAATTACAAAATATACGTTCATTCTAATATAAAATTCAGTTGTGACAGACGAAGTATTTTCTACTCATATCAGTTGCTTCTCCTGAAATTATACAGTAACTACAACTGATTTGTGAAGATAGTACACAGAACCGACTAAATTCGACTGGCAAAAAATTCGGTTGCCACAGCGAAACTGTTTTCTCTGTGCAGAGAATACAGATTCCTTGTGGAAGCCGAATTTGTAGCCAAACGAATTTTGTTGGTTGCATCAACTAACACATTAATCGATTTATGTTACAGAATATTTCATTTATAAATACCGAAATATTGGTAAGAGCAGCCATTGTTTCAGATCGAGTGACATAAACAACCGGTTGAGGTAAACTACACAAACTAGTCTATAAATTCGGTTCCTACAACTGAATCCATCTAATTCATTGGAAGAAAAATATCAAAAATTAATAGAAATAAACAATTTTCTTTTTTATGTGAACTATTTATAGCAAATTTTTTTAGCACGCAAATAATAATTTAAATATGATATACTGCCTTAAAACCAGTGCAGCCAGAAGCGTCACACAAAAAAGGCTAAATAAGTTGAACTTCAAAAGAGATCAAAGAAGAATAAATGCCCTAAAGAATAAATTCCAGAAACACTTTTCAATTTGAAAACTTATTTTTTCTCGTTCCCATTAGATTTTGATAAATTTAATTGTATTGTAATAAAACCTACTCATATTATTTTATACTATAAAATCAAGTGAGTGTGTTTTTTTACATATTTGTTTGTTTGTTTGTTTATGACGCAATCACGCCTAAACCGCTAAATAAAATTTTGTGAAATTTTAAATATAGGTGAATTTTAAGGCGGAAGGAACTACAGGATATAAATTAATTACATTTCTTTTTCATTTTTTGATAAAACTGGAAGTTTTGAAGAAGCATTGCGGGAACATCGATATTTGAGAAATGGTGGAAAAGTTTCAAAATATTTTTTCATTCAACTTTTAAATTTCATGCAATGCAGTGGCACACAGTTAGTATATATAAAGTATTCGAAATAAAATTGCAAAAAAATTAAAATTTTTCTAACTTTTCCGAAAATTAACATCAATATTGTACAATATCTTTAAAAAATAACTTATTATGTTGGTTTAATGTGTTAAAAATTTGGATACGTTTAATGCACTTTTAGGGCAGTTCCGAAGGACTTTTTAATCGTCAGTTTACCTTGGAAATCTGTGGACAAAATTCTACTAACTCTCCTCTGTTTAAGTTGACCCAAAATTTATTAATATTTTGTGGTTTAGAAATATTTGATTAAATTTAGGGATTTTTCCAACCCCTCAAAATCATAAAGTTATTAAAGTATTTTTGAAGACATTTCTTTGTTGTATTTATAATACACCTCGTGTTTTCATTTTATGGATTCAATCACCTTTAATATATTAACCAATAAATGCAGTCAAATCAGAATTTTTAACAGTTAAAAATTCGCCACAAAATGACTTAATTTTTTATCTTTTTATATCAGTGGATTTATATCTATAGAAAAAATTGATCTCTTTGACACTCATTACCATCTAAGTTAAAATTATATCATTTTATGTGGGGTAAATATAAAAATTATCCAAAAAATTACAAATTGTTTTGTTCAAGGTAGTTGTTTTTTGCTTAATGTTTTGAAGAAACGATTACTTCGACTTTCATGCAAATTTAAACATTATAATGAGAAAACATGTAACTATCCAAAATGAATGATAAAATGTCTTTATCGTAAGTAAACTGTTATTAAAAAAATAAAATCAAATTAGAGTTTAGAATTGTTCCAAAAAATTTTTCGCCACAAAATGAGTTTTAACCAAAACACATTTCTTTGCTTCGAAAAACTTTTGACCACAATTTTTCTATTTTTTCTATCAATGGGGGTATATCTACCGAAAAAAGTTTTTTCTTTAACTCTCCTTGCCATCTGACTTAAAATATAAATAATTTTGTGGTGGTGTATGTACACGAGTAGAAACATTCCAAAAGTTACAAATATTTTTTCAAGGTAGTTAGTTCATCTTTTATTAATATTTTGAAGAAACAAGAAGCACTGTTTTCATAAAGATTCACAATAATATGAATAGACATCTGGTTATCTAAATTTGATGATAAAAAGTATTTATCGTAAGTACACTGTTTTTAACCAGCGCCGAAATTTTGACACTACGTTAAGGCGTACATGCGTTCATGTTAATTTCTTGTTTTCTCATTGTTTTGTTGTTGCTTCCACGCACATGTAATTATTTCTTTATTTGTTTAGTAAAAAACATTGGTGTGAGGCTTGATGTTAAACATTTTTTTCTCACATTTGCTTTAAAAATTATGTTTAAACATCAAAAAATTAACATTAACGTCAACATGAATGGTCTACATTTATCATTATCATGATGTTAGTGTTATGTTAAATATTTTATGTTAGGTGAGGGCCACGAATTAAAATACACATAATTCTAGAACTCTATTTCAAAAATGCCGACTTTATTAAAGAAATTAAGAAAATTAAGAAGGAAGCAACAAGTAAAAAGACGTAAACAAAGATTATTCTATATACGTCTAAGAAAACTTGCCAGAACTCTCAACTTCAAATGTTATTTTATTTTATTATTTTTTGTGTTGAGATGTAGCGATACCGTTTTTAAGAACCACAACAGTTTTCAACTTATTAAGAACTCTTTAAAAAAGCGTCTACTAAATCAAAACTTCTTTAGGAAAATATAAATATTTTATTTATTTATTTATTTACATATGGAGATCAGTCCTAAGAAGAAATATAATCTAATTTCTTAAATCTAATTTCTTAATAGATCTAAACGATCTATTTTGATTTTAACTTTAGCCAATATGTTCTAAAATTTAAAAGTTGAAATTGAAAAAATAAAATACGTTTTCAGCAATGGTAATATGTTTAAAATCGTTTGTAAGTATGTTTTTCCTGACTTTTCGCCAATTTTTTGGGAATTGTAAAAATTTCTTTTATCGAAATCTAAAATTTTATGCACAGCGTTATTTCACATAATAAATAATAATAGGATATCCAAAGTAACTAACAATATATGACAAATACAATATTTAACTACTATAAAAACCAACAATTTACCCAAAAATTTCCAATTTTCAACAGTTAGGCTTAAATATCTTCTAGGAAAGTAGTCCTCTTACATTTTGGGATGGTACTTTCCTTAATAGTGTTCTTCTGTATATGTATTGACGAAAACGCTGTTCGTCGGTAAATATCTGAAAAATTTTAAGGAAAACCCAATTGTGTATACAAAAAGTGTATATTTAGCAACATATTTTATTTACCTCATATCTTTGAAATTCCCTATCCGAACATTTGAAAAAATATTTTTCAGTCACGTTATAAATATATATATATATATATATATATATATATACTATTAAAATTTGATTTTAAGGGATAACTACTGATCGGAAAAATAACTATAATGGATAAATCTCTTTGCATGAACACAAATTCAGGTTTATTTAAATTTGTTTTCGGAAAACCCGAGAAACGCCGGCTAGAAATAGCTAATATATAAATAAAATATAACAAAATCGTAAAAGAAAAGCAGTAGAATTTGGGTCATATTTCATATTAAAAAGATACAAAATTTTTTTAACTGATTTTTCGTAATTTTTAGATTGTGATTCGTTTTTGACTAAGCATTTCCAAATCTTTGTGTGATTCTTCGCTTTAATATATATTTTTTTAATTTTTACAAGCATAAGTAATTTTTTAAAATTATATTTATAAATATTTTTTATGATTAATTACATATATTAAAAAATAATTATAATTAATTTAGTAGTTAAGTCATGTTATATTTAGAGAAAGAAGCACCGCAGGCGAAAATTTTCGTTAAAGAAAAAAATCGTGGGAATAAATACACAAAAATGCTTAAACGGATGATTCAGTAAAAATAAAATTAGAACTTCAGTGCGCAATTTTTTTATTTTTGAGCGAAACAAATTTATATAAATAGGAAACAATAATAATTTTATTTTTCAAACTTTTAACAATTTTTTTTTTTTTAAATAAATTTAATGAGTCATATATGAATCAGAGATCAAAAAATGTTTTCATAAACTAAACTATAAACTATCACAAAAATACTGACTTCAAAATTTTAGGAACTGATAATATTTGATGACAGTATTATTCGATTAAAATATTACGATAGATTTATATATGATCACCGCGCATTAAAAAAGCAAAAAAAAAAAAATTGTTGTGAAAATATTACCTTTTTAAGGTAATTTTTAAAACAAAAAAAATTATAAAACACCTAGAACCTAAAACGAAAATTTCGGGGCTAAAAGTAAAATAAAAAGGCTACATTTAGCCTTAAAAAGGCTAAAATGGCAACACTGTTTAAACTCTCCAAAAGTCATTTTATCCCAACTAGACATCGTGGATTAAAAAAAATCTTGAGGCACGAACTGAAAATTAAGTGACTTTCAAGCAAACGTCCTTCTGCTTGCAACGAAAATAGGTTTTAGATTCCTTAGTAAACGTATGAACTTTAGAATTCAAGACACAATAAACTTTTCATCTTAAAGATCCATTGTAATTTATTCAATTATGTACGTTCGTCCGTCCACTAAAATACCAAAATAGTTGTTATATTTTTCCGTCATTCTTTGCAAATTCTTCGATTTTTAAACTTACCGGTATTGCGAAAAGGTCCTCTTATTCTTTACTGCTTTAAAGCTGAATTATTTTTTAATATTTACTTATATTTATTAATTTTATAAGAATAAGAAGAACATTACGAGGACCTTGGACATAAGTAGAAATTGCCAATATTTTTCATTCATTGTAGGTATGTATATATTTATTACTCTATTAAAGTACATGCTACGAAAGTTAAAATCCAACGAAATTTTAAAGTTAAATTTAACATACCCAAGCTCTCACCACAACTCCCACAAATTCAATCGGATTTGTTTTTTAAATCTATGTCAAATTTTATTATAATTTGTGAATTGTAACTATATTTCCCGTTTACCCTTCCCTAGTGGTCCTTAGAGTAGAACGTTTTCCAAGAAAGGTAAGAAACCTGCCGCTAAACTTTTTGGTAATACTTTTTTTATACTTTTCATTTAAGGATTAAAATATAACTATAGATGTATGGTGCCTTTCCAACGAGTCGACCAACTTTTTGTGTTTATGAAATTGTCTTTTCCAGCTTCATATTCTAAACAATATGAAGGAGAAACATTATCAGAATGCGTTGCTCTACTATTTTTAAAATTTCTAAGTACATGTATATATTCAACTTTTTGTAAAACTTTAATTATAATTTACTTTTTGTTCTTTAAATAAAAGAAATAAAAAATATTTTGTTTTGTTCGTTTATAATAGGTTTGTAGATATGTTCATCCCTTGCAAAGAATTGTTTTTGAAAATAGTTACGTAAAAAAAAGTAATACCAACCGAATTACGTATTGGAACTTGGAACCGACAAGATTCGATTGGCAAAAAACTTGGTTCCAACAACGAATCCGTTTTCCCTGTATAATAATACAAACTAAAATTATATTATTAACTTTTTATGATAACAACCGATTTCCAACAATTTTTTTTCTGTGTGTATGTGATTATAAGACAAAGGCAACGATCATCTGAAATATATTTTAAAAGAATTTTTTTAATAAGAAATTCTGCTACTACATAAATAGTAATTATATAATAAGTAGTTACAGATTTTGTAATAAAGGTTTGGTTGCAGGGTCCTTAATACGATCATCAAATACGGAGATTATCTTTGACGAAAATGCTTCATATTCGTATAGAATTGTGAAGCATATGGGTAACAATATCGATCTGTGTACATGAAGAACATATATTTATTAAAAATTCCATTCCACTTTTAAATTCAATTTGAAAATGTTTAACAAATTTGATGAACCAACTTTACTGTCATTCGATTAAGATTTTGAAGTAATGAGTTCAACAATAAGAGTGCTCCCAAATCATAAACAGGGCAACCAAAAATATGCAAAATAATATTTTTTTCTTGAGCTTCAAGTGAACCAAGATGTTGATTATTTGTTCGTTTCAGACAATTTTAGTCATTTTGGCATCGATTTTTTATATAACATTTTGGTCATAATAGTATATTTTTACATATTTTGGGTTTAGCTGCCAGATTTTCATATAAAATTCTTAATTTAGAGCATATTTTGGCAATTTCAATGGCATATTTTTGCATATTTTATACTTAAGAGCATAATTTTTCATTAATTATACTAACGAGAAAAATTCTGAATATTTGGTATCCAAAAAATATTTTACATAATTTACCATTATTAAAATTTTTCTTATTACATACGTTTTTCAAATCTGATTCCCTCATAATTTTCATCATGAGTTGATAAAAATATTACAATTCCCTGATATAACGTACTAGGTTTGAAAGTTTTTGAGTGCAAAATTAATTTGATTAAAATTATTTATATTTGCTATGGTAATGAATTATGAAATAAACAAATACGCACGCATATCGTAATAAATATGAATAGGAAAAAAGCTTCTCAATTTTCACCCGTTTAATAGCTGCTTCAGTTCTATATTTGTAGTGTACACTGATTTTTAAACTTACTTCAATTTACCTAAATAAATTAATTTATTTTAACTAAATTTCTTCAATTCTACACGCCTTTAGTAAATATAAAAATATTTAGTCAAATGAAGAATTTTATTCAATTTGAAGAATTTTATTCAAATTGACTAAATAAATTATTTATTTTAACTAATTCTAACCACTATTCCACATGTCTTTAATAAATTTGAAGATATTTAGTCAAACTGAATAATTTTTTTTAATGTTATTTATTAAATAACCTCAACAAAAATTAAATATTAAAAAAGAAGGGTTTGAAAAACTGGTTCTCAAGTAGTCGTAGCAAAAAATAAACAAAAATTGTAGTTAAAAATGTTTACAACTTGTAGTCATTCATCGTCTTAAGCTACCGCTATCTTCACTTTTTTGTAGTAGTAGTTTTAGTTATAGTAGTTTTTATAATTTTATAACTACTTTGTATATAAATAATAATAGTTTTACCTATATTCATAAAAGAAAACTACTACCTTCTTTGCTTAGTATTAAAGGTAGTTAATAGAGTGGCAATAGAAAACAGAGGGAGCAGAAGAGGTAAAGGCAGTTGAAGTAGTTTAATAAAAAATGAAGTAGCTTTAAAATATTAATACAATTCAAAGTAATGATAAATGATTATAAAACAATCAACAATATTGCAACGATGTGCACTAATAATATGCAAAGTTTAATCTGTTTGTTTTATTTGCCCTCCTTTTACAAATATACTAAAGTTGTTATCTGGGTTGTCAACATTTTATTAAACAAAACTGTAGTATACAATTCAGAAATAAAATAAAATCGGACTTACAAAATGTAGAGTTCAAAAGTGATGTTTATGTAATTTTTTTGTAAAAATATTATTTTTACTTTGGTAAAAGTAAATAAAATAATTTTAAATTTATTAAATAGTAATTTTCTTAAGAACAATTATTTTTTATTTATATAGTTATTATTTATATTTCTTATTATTTTTTTTTTTTATTATTTTTATTTATATTGTTATTTTAGCATCTTGTTTATATTTTTATTTCAATGAATATTTTAAACTTTACACAGTATCAATATTAGACAATTTTATTAATAAGGCAAATTCATTAATGTTTTATATATACAGTTTGACTGCTGCAGCAACCAAAAATAATAATTAGCTGTTTAACTGAGGTTACCTTATATATGTTTGCACCAAGGATCCAAAATATTTGTCATCCCTATTTTAAAAATCAAAAAAATTGCGAGTTTTTAAGAATTATTTAAAAAAAATTGTTTTATAAATATTATTGAATGACATATAAATATTAATTAACACCAACTATTATGTTTTAAATACAAAAGTTAAAATTAATAGATAATGATTATGAAAGATTTAAAAAATAAAAGTTGTTTATAATTATTATCTTATGTTTTCCATTTATATGTTGATTTCTAATCATAACCGAAGACGATTTGAATAATAATTGTGGTATTATAAATAATCTCTGCATATTTAAAGCGCTTTTCATTTTATTAAATTTAGCATGCAATGATGGCGCAAGGGTTAATATCTGGATTGCAATGCAAGGTGCCCGGGTTCAAATGCAGGTTTTGGAATTAATTTTTTTTTTTATTAAATTTTAATATAATTTCAAATATTATTTAAATAAAAACAGATTGTACATGCAAATTTTTTATTAAAGAAAAATATATGAATAAAAGTAACCAAATTTATATAGACTTTTAATTTTTCTGGGCTCGAATATGGAATTCTAAGTTCCAAGCTCTACAATCTTCATCATTTCCCAATTTTCTTAATTTTGTAAATTAAATAACTTACATTAGTTACTGCCTTAAAGGAATACGTTATTTATTTTTCTTTTGCAATACTCAAATAAGTATTTTACATATGTTTTTTACATATATAATTCCTGCATTATCGTTGTGCTATCTTTAAGTAACTCTATATATATGTTTTAATACTAAATTTAATAAAAGTTCAAATTAGCATATTTTGCACATTTGAAAATATCTATGTATATTTGTGGTCCAAAATTCCATTTTGCGAGTTATATTTAAAGGTATCTTAAATTATGAAAGGGGACGTAATTTAGAACAACTTTTCCAAATGGACGATACACGACCATTTACGTCGATGATGCTAGAAAAAATTTAAAATTAATGATTTATACATCAAACGATAGTTGAAGAAAAATAAATGTATCCATATTTTTAATTTTTCAAAAATACCTAACAGGAAGATTAAATTCGTCATTTTCATAAAAATATCTCATAATAAAAAATTTCTTAGAAATAAAAAGTAAAACTTTGTTAACAAATTTTAAATAAAATTTTCTTTTTTCGAACATATTAACTTTTTGGAAAAATTACGAAATAAGGGTATAATAATTTTCTAATAGCTATTGTTTGATGTACATATATATCACTAATTTTGATGAGAAAAAATTTTCTAATATTTATTCTTGAATCATCAACTTAAATATCCATGGAACATCCAGATTCAATCATCGTAGGAAGTTCAAATTTCTTTCATTATTTTAGGTACGTTTAAATGTGCGATACACTTCACTTTTCTTCATATAATGCTAGACCAGCTTAATGTACATTCACGTATACATGTAAACTAATAACGAACGTAAACAGCGTTGCGTTTGCTATGCTCTTTGTTTGCTCAGGAGCGATTTTATGCCGATTAATGTTTTTGATTTTTTTTTTTTAATTTTACCTTTTAATACTTTAAGTATCAAATTCTAACGGATTTAAATCTTTAGTCGCCAACTGCAAAAAATAATTTATAAATGAATTTAAACTGTTAAAAACTAAAGCTAATGATAAAGTTTATGAACAACTATTTAAAACATCTAATGCCGAACCTTTTTGTACCGGATTGAGAAATTTAAAAGCAGATTTGATGAATACTTATATCCTAATTTATATTTTTACTTTGGATCGGTGGAACGCCTTTTTTTAATTATCACAAATGGCAAATAAATTGCGCAGCAGACTTAAGGTCAACAATTGTGAATCCATGCTTTCAGTTCTAAATTTGTAAGACTGGAATCCGACTGAAGATCTCGTACAAAATTACAGAAGCTTAATTAATAAAAAGAGGTTTTTATTTCAACTATTTTTACTAATAAATCTTTGTTTTATATATTTGTTATATTATATATTTTAGTTTTTATCAAATAATTTTAATGCACTTATTAGGTATTGATGTAGTTGGCCCAACCCACTTTTTTTGCAAAAAATCACCTTTTTGGCGACTTCTTTTGGACACTTTTGAAAAATTCTCAGCGGGAGCGCTGACTATAAATTATAAGTAAAAAAATTGTTGTTTAGTTTTCATGCTTTATAAATAATATTGAGGTTTTCCCGAATACCCGGGAATTCCCGGGAAAGCCTTAAATAAAATCTCTATTCTCGGTCGGAAAATTGAAAACTCTAATAAATGATCAAAATTATATGAAACAATTTGTAAGATCCTGAGGATTTTATTAAGAAATTGAAGAAGTAAATGATAAATGCTATACACAGAAAAACAAAATGTATTTCAATTACGAAATTGCTTATATGAATTAAATTTTTATTTGATTGTGCTACAGTCATCAAAATTACAATATTAATTAAGTGAAAGTAATTGAGTTTTTGAAAATTTTTAATTAATTATTTTATTATATCAATTACATTTATTGTCAAAATTGTACATAAATCTAAATAATGAATTTATTGTTTCGATAAGAGAATTAATTGAATCTGTATTAGTAACAGAAATGCTTCCCTAAATTAAAACAAACAAATTCACGCAAATTTATTTATTTAAATTTTTTAAATGAGCCATTTATTTTGAAAGTGGCCCAGTCCATTCACAAAAATTATGAAGCTAGGTATGAAAATATTTAAATGTTTAAATTATATTCTTATTAAATTTTTTTATTTTATATTAAAACTTTTTAAGATTTCTGAATGAATATAAAAAACTTAAATAAAAAACTTATACGTAAAAATTTAACTATTTTAATGACTTACTTCATTTTTTAAAAGAAGGGACTTAGGCCACTTTCAAATATGTAAAGAATACATGAAATTATTTCACATGTAATATACGTATATAAATAAAATGGGTATAGTTTTTGTAACACAGTGAATATATTATTTACTATATACGTAGTTATTAATGTAATGTTTCAGTGGATGCGTGTTTTAAATATAGTAGATACAGACTTGTGACTTTTGTCAGAAAAATTCCTATTTGAATCAAATTAGCCAATTTGAAAGAATATACTATCAAATACTTAGCTCTGTGAATTTACTTTCAAATGATGAAAGTAGTGATAGTGACGATGATGGCCTGAATGATTCAGAATTATAAAAATACATAACTGTTATATCAATCAACGAAAGTTTAGTTAAATTGATAGAAACTCTTCGTAAGTAAAACAACACAACATTTAATTTAACACCCTCAAAAGAATTTAGTTTGAATAAATTTTTACTAATACATTTTAGTCAATTACTGAATACATATAAATTTGAAGAAATTTTGAGGAAATTAACTAACTTATTTTATTCAAATTTAATAAAATTCATCAATTAGAATAAATATCTTTACTAAACGCATGTAAAATTTAAGAAAATTCTTCAAAATCAGTGTGCACGTTTTTGCTAAAAATTTAATTTATGTTGAGATTATGAAATAAATACAATTACAGTTTTTGACAATATTAAATATATATACAATATATTGACAATATTAAATATATATATTAAATATATATATATATATATATATATATATATATATATATATATATATATATATATACATGTCTTTTAATTTTATTATTTAGTTTTTACATATATGTACAAAAAAGATATTTATAAAAATTTTATAAAATGTATTAATACATAAACGAATTTACTTTATTTAAAGATTAGTAGAATTAAATAAAATACAGTAGTTAAATTTGATAAAAATTCATCAATATGAATAAAAAGTTTAGCTAATTTGAATAAAGGTAAGTAAAATTGAAGAAAGCTGTTTTTATTTTAGTCAAATTGAATAAAATTCTGCAAAGTGACCAAATGCATGCAGAATTGAAGAAATTTTGTTTATTTTAGTTAAATTGAATAAAATTCTTCAATTTGATTAAATATCTTCAAATTGATTAAAATTAACTAATTTGTTTTAGACAAATTGCATAACATTCTTCAATTTGACTAAAGTCACGTAGAATTGAATAAATGTCTGTAAAATTTACTAATTTATTTTATTCAAATTGAATAAAATTCTTCAGTTGACTAAATATTTTCAAATTAACTAAAGTCATGTAGAATTGTAGAAATTTCGTAGAATTTAACTAATTTATTTTAGTCAAATTGAAGAACTACATGTAAGAAATTTTTTCAATATAGAAAACGAACATTGAAAGTGGTCAGTTGAACGACTAATAACATAGCGTGTGCATGTGGTTTTGGGTCTATATACTTATTTTTTTGTTTAAAAAATTACTATAAATACATATTTGAATAAAAACTAGTACAGATTATTCAATCCATTGTACAAACCATCCGGACGGTAAGGCACATGGTGGTACTGGTATACTACTTAGAAACCGATTACGACATTATGCCCTAGACGAATTCTCGAATCTTTTTTTGGGTATTTAATTCTAAGCTCAATTTATTTCTCACAACGATTTTCAATGACCAAAGAAAATTTTGAAGAATTCTTTAATGCACTAGGTGATCGTTTCTTGGCATGTAGCGACTACAATGCGAAACAGACTTATTGGGTTCCAGATTGATGAATCCTAGAAGTAGATAGCTGTATAAAGTTCTGGTTGATCGTAAAAATGGCTTATATTTTGTGTCCCCTGGACAACCAACTTACTGGCTGGATGATCTTAGAAATATTCCTGATTTCATTGATTTTGCCATATCTAAAAATATTAATCAAATGATCTATTTTCCTATCATTCTTAACTAATAGTAACTAATTATGGAAGAACTACTATATCAAAATATCCCATGAATACTTCATATACTACAAATTGGATGAAATATAAAAAATCATCAGTAGTCATATCCACACATACCCTTCTTTTGAGTATGCGGAAGGTATAAATGTGTCAATGACTTTACGTCATTAATTACTTCAGCTTTGGAACATTCTATGAGTCAAATTCTTAAGAAATGCCAAACGCATATTTCAGATACTGATATCGAAAAACTTCTTTTTGAAGAAGAAAATATAGAAGACAATGGCCACAAACTAGATCACCTGCTGCAAAGCTGAGGTTGTCCACAGCAAGTAAAAAACTAAAAAAAGAATCGTTAAAATAAAAATTACACGAAAAATTTAACGAATAATAAGCACACAAATTTTTCGCTATGGAGGGCAGCAAAGGATATTAAACCACCGGTAGAGGTCCAAAATCCTTTAAAGAATGCTGACGGTACTTGGGCCCATAATGCAGAAGATAAATCCAATTTTTTTGCATGTTATTTAAGCTCAGTCTTTCAAGAAATCTCCAAACAAGTGATTTTGTATTGAAGGAGACACCTGGCATTAAATTTGACTATGATGACATAATTGTTGTTAGCCCAGAGTATATTAATACAATCATTAAGGGAAATATAAAAGTAAAAAAATCACCTGGACATAATTTGATACTACCATCAATGATTAAAAACCCACCCAACGTGGCAATAATTGTTTTATCTGCAATATTAAATTCGATCTTGAAACTGGGAGTATTTCCAAAAATTTGGAAGACTTCCCAGATTAAAATGATACAAAAGTTTGGAAAGGATTTAACTGTGCTTATCTTCTTATAGACTTATAAATCTACTTCCCCTTAAATCTAAGCCCCTTTTTGGACACTTTTTAAAAATTCTCAACGGCAACACTGCATATTTCTTTTTTTTATAAATAATAATTTTATATTTTGAGCGACCAGACGCTTATATGTATATATATATATATATACAAACCTTTAATTTTTAACAAAATCGCATAGTGAATAAAAACACGTCTGTTTGTCATGAAAACAAAACAGATATACTCAATAAATTGGCCACAGTAAAAAAGCCGATACGATTTAAATTGGTACGGAAATTTGCACTTTATTTAGTTAAATGGAATTTTTAATAAATTTATATTTTTTCATTTTCTCATACCGATATCGATTTTAAATATTTGTACTCAAACGCGGCTTATTTCCATACGAATTTTAATAATATTTTTTTTTTTTTTGAAATCATCTCCGTATTTGACGATTATATCAAGGATCCAGCAACTTTATTTGGCTAATTTAACAGTGTACTAGTTCGTCTCTTCTTCATAAATGTAATTACTGCTACGTAAGTTTAAACTAAGTTTAATTAAAATATTCCTTTTTTTAGAATTTTTGTATTTTGGCTTAAGTTTATTGAATAATTATAGAAGAATACATTGTAAAAGTTTTATTAGACACTTGACAGAATGGAATACATTTTCTAGTCCGCCACGACCTTCATCAGCACTCTTGAGCGTCCCACCGTTGTGTTCTCTGTAAACATCATCATAACTTACAACTTTTCGGGAAATTTAATCCGTAACTTTTATATATGTTATTATCGTAAACCATTCCTGTCTATATTAAAAATTCTTTTAATATAGACACTACGTTAAATATAACTGAAAAAGTAAAAATATTCAGCTAAAAAAAATTTCACATAAAGTTCAATGCTTTCTTGTCTGATTTATAAAATATTTAAATATAGTAAGAAAAAATATTAAAAATCCTATACAAGGCTATAGGTAACAGTAATTATCTTTATGATATAAATAAGTCTAAAGATTTATGTCTTAATTTAAAACTCAAATTTTATTGATATATGTGATTAGTAAAGAATTTAACGTAACGTATTTATATGTAGTACAAACTAAAAAATTAGTCCTTCATATTATAGAAGAAAATTATAAAATTCAATAGTCCAATTAATATATAACATAATAACATAATATGGCAACATTCACACATATTTTATAAAACGGTTGCTTTATAAAAATACAACACAAGTAAAAGCAAAAGGCTTAAGTCTCACTAAAACAAACAACGTATCTGTTAACTTTTATTTATATCCGGTTTTCTTCTACCTATGCTCTGCCAGTTTATTGCTATCTCTTCCATTAGTATAAACTACCTATTGAAGATAGCAGAAGAAATAATTATAAAAATTAAATCACAAATGGAGTGGTAGCTAAATATATTATTTTTAAAACTACTGCTGCATTTAAACTACATTCTATGTAGCTTCTGTTCGATTTCGAGTTTTACTTTTTAGAAAGTTTTGGAAAGTTATAGACTACAAAAAATTATTTAAGTTTTTGCTACCACTACCTACAATTTTCAGTAGATGTAGTTTTAGCCAACCCAAAAAACTTGGTAACAGTTAGAGTTTTTTAAATGCTGAAGAAAGACTTGTAAACTGATTTTGAAGAATTTACTTCAATTTTACATGCCTTTAGTCAATTTTAAGTCATATATTCAAATTGAAGAATTTTATGCAATTTCACTAAAATTAATTATTATTTTCTTCCAAATTTCTTGAAATTTTTTGTCTTTAATTAATTTAAATATTCATAGCTAAGTTGAAGAATTTTGTTGTTGACAAAAAGAGAGTTAAATTAATAGATAATTTATTCAAATTAACTTGTTTTAAGGATGTTAAATAGAATAAAATTGGTTTTACTTTTTGTTGAACTTTTTTATAGTTTTTTTATAATTTTGGTATTCGGGCTTAAGTTTATTGAATAATTTTAGAAGAAAATACAATGAACTTAAGCCCAAATATAAAAATTCTAAAAAAAACTATAAACAAGTTCAACAAAAATTACAAACTAATTAACCTTCACACTGGGCACGGTGTAAAAGTGTTACTTAACTCCCCTGTTAAGTATTTCTAAAAATAGAAACAAACAGAAGGGACAAATAAAATAACACTGTTCATTGCAACTTAATAAGTGGCCAAATCCGTTCAATCTAAAAGACCATCTGATATCCGTTTCCATAAAGTAGATACCGGCCCCTGTGCCTACTTCCATCTTCGAGCCATTTGTGAAGATAGCACAACCTTCATGGAACTTCTCCGCTCTGGCCCGGAGTGTCTACCGCGGATTTCAGTAACGGATGTAACCCCGAATTCAATTATAGTCCCGATATAATTTGTTTAGGCGACCAAGGATAATGTCCGACCATCAATTCAACTTCGTCAACTATGCTAGCATTCCTCTATGTGAAGTTCCCTATTAATCCTAATTCCTTCTGAACTCCTCAATTGGAAGAATATGGAGAATGCTCTCCAGCTTGAGATGAGTTTCTCGCGCCACCTGTAGTGCCAATTGAAGCATATCTCTGGACTTTAGAGAGAAGGTTTCTATAAGTTCCCTTCCTGAATGCCTCCCATCAGACCGAACATCCATAAGTGAGGAAAGGCCTAACAACCGGCGTGTATATCCAATATACTACTATCGGTTTGAGACCTATAGAGTTCCTACATGCTAAGATACATTTAGCCCCTTCCTGGTCTTTCCTCCAAGACAATTTACTGTTCAAACAAACACTCAGATACATGGTCTCCCTGATAATTTGAGTTTTATCTCATTCAATATTGGTAGACTAAATGCTTCATCCTTATATCACTTACTGTTGGCCCACAGGGACAGTTCTCGCAGATCTGATTGCATGACTTTGCTGATCGTAGATAAAAATTTACCCGAGACCAGCATTACTACGTCGTCAGCGTAGGCTATGATCTTCTGTCTCATGGCATTGAACTATCTCAATATGACATTCACTGCCAAGTGCCACAATAATGCGTTATGCCCCTTGTCTCGAGCTTCCTTATGCAAGTGACTCACATGTTCGAGTTGATAACTCTGCTGATTACCATCAGGGTAATCCACTTAAGTCGGAATTCACTGATATCTAACTGAACACCTCTATACTAATGTTATTAAAGGCTCTATCTATATCGAGAAAAGCTGCAAAGGTGTATTCCTTATGCAACAGACTCCCTTCAATATAACTCACTACATCATGCAGAGCACTTTCAATAGATTACCCTTAAGAAAGAAAAGATTACCTGAGTTTCCGTACGCCTCCTTAGATGCAGATCGATCAGTATTTCTATTGTCTTACTCGCTTTGTGTATGAAAATGACCCTTATCACTCTTCACCCGCTAGGAATACATCTCACCTTGAGACATTATCTGAGTAGTGAGATGCCTCTAACATTGACGTTGTGCAGCATGGCCGGAAGAATACCATCTGGGCCGGGTGAATTGTATGGCCCAAATGAGTTACCGCCCATATTACCTTATCTCCAGTGATCATTTAATCTATCGTATCAATATCACGCTCGTCTGATCTGGACTGTAGGTTATCGCTGACACTACTTGCCTTCCCATCAGATCCTATATCCTTAAAGCCAGGGAAGTGAGTATCCATCAGTAAGCTGAAGGACTTCGAGCCAGACTCTGTCCATGAGTTGTCCGCACGTTGTATGTAGCCAGGTGCCAACGGTTCCTTGGATAATATCGGTCTAAATCTAGATATAGATCGTTGGTCATTAATTCTATCGGATGCTTTCATTTTCCAGGATAAATCACCGGGCAACTGAGCTCAAAGTTATTCTCAATCACGTCCGTGAATTTGTTCACGACTTCCTCGATACCCTCAGCTGAATTTCTCCAGCCCTCAGTATCCTAAAAATCTCATTTAATTAACTCGCCGAAGTACTTCCAATCCATCCTTCTGGATTTCCTATAGGACTTTCATTTCAATTTCAGAAAATTCAGACTTAAATATATTAGGTAGGTCATACGAAAAGGAATAATCCATAGCTACCTCTAGTCTTTAATAAATTCACTTCCTTGGCTCGCTAGCGTTATGAATATAACTGTTTCCCTATCTTTCGTTCTGAATGCAGGATCGTTACTCCCATTACAGATATGAAGATTATAACTAGTTATAAATTCAAATACTAACTCACCTCTCATATTGATGTTTATGCTTCCCCATTGGTAGTGGTGAGCATTCGCATCACACGTCCACGTACGCTCCTCTACACCAAATGGTGCAGAGCGATGCCTGGTGGATCGGCCGCCTCGTATGACTAAAAAAATGAAGAAGATTAATGTGCAAATCATTCCTCGCCAATACACATGCGTACCTTCCCCAGTGTGGATGGTATGATATAACACTCTAGGATGGGAGATAATACACGCGCTCTGAACACTAAAATTATGAGCCAGTACGCATCCGCTACCAGAGGATGCGTCCGATAAACGTAAATGCAGCAAAAGACTCCATACGGAAATATTATAATTAAAAAACTGCAAAAAATGCCTTTTTGTCGAAATCCGTAAAATTGAAATCCCAGGTACGGCTTAGTCGTATAAGGTATTGACTTAATTCTTTTTTTGTTTAATTTCCTATGCTGTTGTCTATATTTGAAATTAGGACTTTGAAAATAAATCCAATTTTTTTAAACCTAGCATGAAATTGCGTTTGAATTATTCTGCTTTTTTTCAGTAATTATGTTTAAAATTTAGTCAATAGTAGCTGTTTGTTAAACATTTCACAAAATTTAAAAATTTGGTCTAAAATATGTTAATGGTCTGGATAGTTTGTAATATCTTTAACATTTTTTAACCGATTTTTAAATTTTTTATTTTTTTATAGAGAATTATGTGTAAATTACGATTTTTAAATATTTTGTTGCAAAGCAAAGTATTTAATAGCTAAATTTTTCTAAAAACCGTAAAAAGTCAACTTTTTTCCATATAAACACACCCTTAAAATTTGGTTATAGTATATTAAATTCATCCATATATTGCACTGTAAAACAGCATTTTTCATACATGAACGAAACCATATACACATGAAAGAAGATATATTTTATGATAGGACTGCGTACTCACTTTTTCATTTTGTATTCAAATATCCTTTTAAAAGGACTTTGAAATTTCTAAATTAATATTTTTTATAAACTACTTTAAAATCTGTCAGTTGTTTCTAAATGCCGATACGTGTATCAAATTAAAATGGAATATTATTAAAAAATGTTAGTGAAATTTTTTGTTTTAACCTTTTGAACCTTTATAATGTACAAAATGCCCTTCAAGTATTTTATTCTTAAATATTCTTGAGGTTTTCTAACAAATTATTCTGAAATTTCATTAATTTTAAAAAAATTATTATAGAATTTCTGAAGTCGACATTTTGTTTTTTATCTTCAACAGTTCAAATTTTGTACACTTTTTAAAATGTCCTGTCTGTGTTTAAGTAAATATAGAATTTGAAATATATACTAAAATTTTAAATATTATTTAATAATAATTGTCTCAGATTTAAAGACGATTATTTATTGTCGTAGACTTAAAGACGAACCTTATAGAAAATTATTGAAATTGGTTCATTATTTCACATAGGTTCCAAATACCCCACATTGCACGGTTTTAAATTCCGGCCAAAAATCAATAAATATGTTTTTTTTTCTACGAGGGCTAATTTTGTTTCCTAACGTTACTTAAAAAATCGTATACGTCAAAAAATTAGATTTTACAATAAAATTTTTTCATGCAATGATTTTATATAACTTTCGATGTGGATTAATAAAAAAAAAACAATATATTTTTTAACTCTAATCGAACTTTAGAAATGATGCTCCATTGAGTGCTACCTTATATCGCTGGTATACAGAATCCAATCATGGACACTGTTGTCTCCAGCATGAATTTTGCGAAGACCTTCTAAAAATGGTTATTTTACTCAAAAACAATATTGGTGTCTGCGCATTGATTATGCAACATCGACACGTAATATGATTGAGAAATTTCTTAGCATTAATTCCACTAAAAGGTATTCAATATTGCAAAAATATTTGAGCGTCCAGAACAATTTTTCCCTTTTAACCCCATATGAGTTAAAAATTTTTTAAAAAAGACGCGCGTTGATTTTTGCAAGGAAACAAAAAAAAATAATAATAATAATAATAAAAAATCGGCCTATATTCTTGAAAATATGTGTAGGAGAAGGCTATAGGTAAATAAATCTGGATCTATTCGTATAATTTCGAAACAAAAGTTCTGTCAACAGTATTGATCCCTTAAAGCTTGGCTATCCCATAAAAGTTGCATCCAGTCGAAGCATTGAATTATATGGTTATTTGCCATTCAACCTTAATTTGCTAACGGATATATTCATTAATTTACCCACTATCGAAATAAATTGCGTTTGCAATTTATTTTAATACTTAGAAAATTTGTTATTGTAACAAAAATACATGTTTTTAGGTGCTTCATGAGTACAACTCTGTAAAGCATTTATGTCGTTTTCAAATATAAATAGTTTTGTTTTAAACTTTTTTCGTAAAATATAAAGGACACCCCTCGTACTTTCATAAGGTGTTTATATTTTTGTTTGAAAACTAACAGTTTCTTTGTTTTCTTAGGTTATTTTTAGCACGTTCCCTTGTATTTTAGGAAAAATGTAAATACACCATATATTTAAGTATTTGGTGCCTAGTAAAATTCGACAAAAAAAAATATCTGTAGAACATTTTAACCTATTTAGCCCAAGTTTTAATTGACTTTTATGTTATTTCTTAAAAACGGACTACAAATGATCCCTTAGAATGGGAAATAGAAAAATTGAAAATTCTAATGAAATATTGCCCATTAAATGCTCTAAATATTTATGCAAATATAATTGAGCTTCGAACAATATTTATATTATTTTTTTAATTTATTTATTTTATTATTATTATTATTATTATTATTATTTTGACTTATCTGAGACTATATTGATTTTAAAAAAGAAAAGTTTAGAAGGTCATAAATCAAAAATTTTGCCTACCACAGAAAAAATGGAATGATTCCGCCACCAAAATACTATCGCATGGTGATAAAAACTTATAAGAAAACATACTTAGAAATTAATTTTTGAAAATAAACTAAATGAGTGTCTACCTTTAAATTTTACAAGAGTTTATATATTTTTCCAAAAATAGAAATTTTTGAGATATAATGGTTTGATTTTTATATGTTGAACTTTAACCTTTGAATTTTCCATATAAATAAGCTTTATACATATCCTTATAAAGGTAATATCTTTGTCTTTAATATGAAACTAAAATCAGAAATCTACCTTGTATATTTTAGAAGTTATTAGCAATTAAATAAATACACCTTTGTAAAATTTATATCTTCTTTTCTATTTTCAAAACGTCATGTTTTTGGACCGGAAAGGGCCATGAGCCTAAAAGTTAAAGATTTGAGAAACACTTCCAATAGCCAATATCTGTAATGAATTTCATTGAAATTGGAAGTGTCAAATCCGATTGCAGTACGTTTTGACATACATAGTTTTCATTTAAAAAAATAAATTGTTTTTTCAATATTTACTAATTCTATTCCGGCAAGTTCAAGGGTAATACGTCCACTATATTATATTTCAAAAATGGATTTAATAAACTTTTAGTAAATTTATTCGGGCTCAAAATTCGGACGAAAAAATTTCATAGACTTTTAACGAAAAAAATATAAATACCAATAAAAATATAAAAATAAATTTTTCTTCAAATCAGTTAAAAAATGTTTGCTAAATATATTATTTATAAAATATGTTGATTTGAATAAAATTATAACAAATAACTCAAAATCTGTTAAATCAACGAAAATTTAGTTAAAATGGCAGTAACTCTTCTTAAGTAAAACAACACATAACTTTATTCAATAGTTTTTTATAATTTTTGTATTCGGGCTTGAGTTCATTGAATAATTGTAGAAAAATACATTGTAAAGGTTTATTGGACACTCGGCAAAATGGAATACATTTTCTAGTCAGCGACGACATCATCTATTTAATTCACAACTATTCGGGAAATGGAATCTGCGACTTCTTTCCCCTATATGTTATTAAGTTTGACGAATGATTTCAGATAATCTTTTTACAATTGCTTATTAAAGATAAATTAATCTGATTCCAAAACATCATGTTTTGTTATTACAAATCAAGCTTCTCAGAGATTTTATCGGTATCCATCAAAATTAATTTTAAATACTAAACATTTTTAGATTTCCCTTTTTTCTATACATCAGAAATCAAATTTTAAAATCCTCCCATGAGGTATAAAAAATGATCTTCAAAATGTCAAAATATGCTTTAAAAGGGTTAAATATGCTCTAAAAATAACGAAGTATGTCATAAATATTCTCTAAAAATCACTATATGCCGTTAAGGGAGAAATGTGCAAAACATGCACTTCCAAATCGATGCAAAAATGCTTTATTTGTTCTGAAACGGATAAATATTTTATCGATGGCTTCACTCAACGTACAGGAAAAAAAACATGCAATTGCATATTTGTGATTACCCTCTTTATCACTAAGTAGTGAATTTAAATCAAAAATCTAAGGCTTCATATTTTTGTGAACAGTTGTGAAATCACTGTATATTTTTGTGTTTTATTTCGTTTAGTATTTTTATTTTTTAATGAAACAAAGTAAAAGAATTGTAGCCAGAGTTTTTGTAAATTTTTAATTAAATTAATTTTGTTTATTTAACTGTGAGTGAACTATTCTCGTTTTCGTAAATAGGAATAATTAAAAGTAATAACAGAAAAGGCTCTAAGTGAGTCAGTCACTGAAATCTTTTGTACAACAAATATAAAAGATGAATTTGAATATTCAACAATGGGTAAAAATGACAAAAAGTATCTCGTGTATTAGAATCTTTCAAAAACGTTACGAAATTATAAGTTGAACAAAAGAAGAATGAAATAAAAAGTTTGAAAACAATTTCATATCATCAAATATTCATTCGTGATAGTTTATGTGTATGAGTATATTTTAGTATGGGTATGTCTATGTCAGAGATCTATGGGAAATGTAAAAAAGAAATTGCCCAGGTATTTATCATTATACTGAGATATTATTTTGATGTTGTATGTCAGCAACTTTTAAAAATTCTTGTATCGTTCTATTGTACAAAAGGATGTAGTTGCAGTATAAAACGTAACTTAAATAAACACATATATATGTATGTATAATTTATAGATATACACGTATTTATATGAATGACATAAGCACTGGGGTTTTTTGCAAGTTAAAACTATAGATACTGCATCTACATATGAAAACAACAACCAAACATTATTCTATGGTTTGTATTCTATTGAAATAATGACACAGATTCAGCAAGGTTACAATTAGTTTCATTCTAGTAAACACATAAAAATACCTACCTACATAAACTCCTAAATCCACACGCATGTAGATATATACGTATGAAAACATAAATTTAACAATAAATCTCTGTTGAGTTAATCCGAATACATATGTATATGCATATACATATGTCTGCATGTACAAAGTACGTACCACAGTAGTTTCTTTGTTTTTTTTTTTTAATTGACGGGCTTAATATTAGCCATCAATTTTTTTAAATATTCATCGGATTCCTTACAAAATTCCAAATAATTTCTTTTTACGTTTTCAACGGTCAACGGTCTCCCTATAAGTCCTATTCAAACTTTTTTAAATTTTTCACAATTTTTTTTTAAATTTGTTTGTAAAATTCTCAAATCGCAAAGCTGAGATCGAACAAGAATTATGTTAATTAATTAATTATATTGGCTAAACACTCAAAAATTATTTTCTGACAGACGCCTCTTATAACGAATGAAAGGAAATCAATTTTTAAAACACATTTTTTTCCCGGTTGGGATTTTGGGTATTTTGGTATAAAACCGTTTGTGTCTGTGATTTTAAGGAAAGGTCTATCTATTGTGTCAAGATATCATTTGAATATCTCTACTTGTTTAAATTTTATTTAGGTCCAAACATTAACATTATTTCTGAAAAATATACTTAAAATTTAAATTTTTAAGTCTTTCAGGTCATGGTTTGACGAAATTTTGCGATGTAATTTCGTAAGCCAGTTTTCTCTTTCAGAGCTTTTTGAAGCTCCCAAACCACATAGAAAGTTTAAACTTGGCTTATTTATATAACTATTCGTCCTAACGGAGTAAGATTTTGAAATTTCTATCTGGGAGCGCACTGTAGTCACAAAACTATATATATATATATATATATATATATATATATATATATATATATATTGGAAATAATTCTGTAACTTTAGAACTACTAGATTTATTCTAGTTCACAGGTTCTTAACGGGTCTGTGGGTAGCGCTCCAAAGTTGGTCATCTCGGGTATGAATTTTTTTTTTAAAAATCGCAAACATTTTTTTTTATAACTTGATTGAAGAAAGATATTTACAAATAGATAGCCCTCATAATTCTGTACAAAAAATATGTGTGGGATATCTCTTTCACTTAAAGAGATATTTAGACCGTAAAATTTTGACCCATTTTTTGACATATTTTTTAGTTTTTAGCCATATATTGCAACGTAAACCGGACTACAATTTTCAATTGAATGTTCGATTGTATCAACAAAGTTTTGTGTGCATTGCAGACCTATTTGGTCTGCAATATACTTTTGATCCTGGAGTTGAGATTTTCCAAACATATTTAGTAGCATTAGTTTACACAGATGGTTCATTCGAATCCTTTCTTAAGCGAAGTGAAACTAGGTATGCCATAAAAACACTTTTGTAGTCTGTAAAACTTTCCCCTCATTTTAACACATTATAGAGGAATTAAAAATACGCCCACTATTTTGCAACAAGATACCCAAAATCAAAATTCGGAAAAAACATATTTTAAAAATTGACTTCTTCAATTCAAATTATTACATTGTCGTTACAAGATGCGTTCGTCAGAAAATATTTTTTTTGTGTTTACCCAAAAAAGGAGGTATTTAAATAATACAATTTTTGCTTGATCCCAGCTTTACGATTTGAGAATTTTTCAAACAAATTTAAAAAAATTTTGGTAAAGTGACAAAATTTGGATAGCACTAAGGGGAAATCGTTGCCACAAGAGCCTTCGGGTTTAGTTTACACTCTACACTAAACATTGAAAAGACTAAGAAAATATATGGCCAGAACAAAGAGCAAATTTTATAAGTACAAAAAATTTTTTTGAAAAAAACCAAAAACATATGAAATTTTTTTAATGTTCCAATTTCAGATTAATATAACTTTTTATCTAATCTGTATATGATTCTTGCAGCAGTATTATTTAGAATTTTGTAAGGAATCCAATGAATATTAAAAAGACTTGAAGGCCAATGTTGAGCCCGAACAGTTAAAGAACTCTAAAAAAGGCTAAAAATGAGTAAAATATGTACTTCGACCTAAATATCTCTTAAACGAAAAGGGATAACCTGCACATGTAATCATATTTTTTGTAAAGATTTACAAGAACTATCTATATATAAGATTTTTTCTGCCAAATCCTAAATGATTTTTTAAATCTTTTTAAACAATTGCATACCCGAGATGGCCTAATTTGGAGGTCTACTCACTCCTTTCCCTTCTTCAAATCAACTCGAAAATACCCCATCTCCGGCAGTTGCAAAATTTATTGAGATAACGGTTCGCATGGTACAGAATTATTAAAAAAGCATTTCGAAACCACTGTGCGTACATAAATAGTTTTATATGCAGTAACATTTAAATTCGAAATATACATATAAATACATATCTAACTAAATATGTACGAGTATACATTTTATATAGAAATACTGATAAATTTAATAAAACAAGTTTACAGTAAAACATGATGAACACGAACTTTTAGCAACATGACTTTTAAATTTATTGTATTTAGCTTTGTAACCCTTAGGTGTAATATAAGTTATTTTGTTTTATTTTTGTTTATTCAACAAAACTAATATATTTTAACAATTTAAAATCAAAATATTTAATTGGTAAAAAGACAGACAAATATATGTATATCGCATATTCTAACAAGGGTTTACAAAAAATGTCATATTTTTACACAGGCTCCTTAGATTTTTCTCACATTTGGCATATAATCTGTGGAGTTTTTTACTTTTTCCAATAACTGGGATTTTGGGTATTTTGGTACGACAAAGTGGGAGTTTTTTTATTCTCTGATTTTAAAATAAGTTCATTTGTATTGTGCCAAAACTTGAATTTGTATTTGTGTCCAAATATTAATATTATTTCTCAAAAATATACTTAAGATATAAATTTTAAATTTTTCAGATCATAGTCTGAAGAAATTATGATACTAAATACTTTCATAAAATGTTAATACTATTGTTTAAAACTGACAAAATCTTTGACTTCTTAGGGAATTTTTATCACTTTTTTCATATATTTTATGAAAAATATAAACATACTCGAATCTTTACGCTGTGCTTGTACTTGTAACATGTCTGCATTTTTAATACAAAAATATGAAAAATAGCCAAAACTTGCAACGTTTATCGTTAGTTTTTGTTTAGATGTAAGTTGTATATATAAGCATTTGGTGTCTCTGAACTAGTAAGATTGTGGAGAATTGCAGCTAGTAGTAATAAATTAAATACGGTAAAATTTATAAATTTATCCAGACGACAACCCGAAAAAGTAAAGGTTTAGATTTTGAATGGTTTTTTTTTTTGCTTTAGACGCATTTACGTTAAGATTTCTTTTTAAACCATTAAAAAAGTCTATAGTCCGAAAAAAAATATTTTAAAAGTGAAAGAATACTACCATCTTTTTGGAAATAACCCCAAAAAAATATATTTTTTTAAGTTTCAACTTCAGATTAATACAACTTTTTATTAGATAGATATATTTATATGATTCTTGCAGCAATATTGTTTAGAATTTTGTAAGAAATCTAGTGGCCCAGGGCCCAAATTAAGGCCCACAAGTTAAAAAAAAACTTTCAAATAACTATCCGAAAAATGAGAGTAGAATTTGCTTCTTCCTAAATATTACAATTCATTATAATTCATATTATGATTCGTAAACTATTTATTAATATATTTTTATGAAATAATTAACATTGTTCAATAGACTTTTAAAATAAAAGAAAAATAAGAAAAAATAAAAAAAGTCTCTTATACTAAAAGTCTCTTATACCTTAGTTCTGACCTTGAGAAATTTCATTTAGATAATAAGGTACAGAATTATTTCCAAAAAAATCGTTTTGGGACCACTGTGGGTTGTAGATGGATAACGTTGGGTTAAATCTCTAATGAAGGCCGAATGAGAAATATTTCTTTAAAAGTAACAATTCAGATTTGGTTATAAATGTTTTCCAAACCAATACGAAAACAAAAACTATTTTTGTATCTGACAATTTCAGTCAAAATAAAAATAAAATTATAAAACAAGGGATTTATTGGATCATAAAATTCAATATTTAAAGGCTTCCAGAGGTAAGTTATCTCCAGTTTAGTGAATATTTTCCAAATCTAATAATTAATATTTATGTATCATTTTTCAGATTTTTTTTGTTCTGTATAATACATTTATTTTCTTTATATTTTATTTCAAATTGTTTTTTATTGTAAGTTGACTCATTAAATAAGGTTGGCATAAGTAAAATATCTTTTATATTTAAGAACTCCATTTCATTATTAATTTGTTGTTGCTGCAAAACTCGTTGTTAACGTTCTTTCATAATTGCCGCCATTTTATGTAAATTCAAAAATTTGTGTAATCTAAATAATTATGAATTTTCATCTAAAAGCAAATAAAAATATAAAGTGAAAATAATATAAGTAATACTTTAATATTCCCTAAAACCCCATAATTATTGTGCGAGTCATTTTAACGTTGTCAGTCCGTGTGAAAGGCCGTAAGGCTAGGGGTCCATATACAGCTTATTGGTATATGGAGACCAATTAAAAATTTATAAAACTTGGTATATGTAAATATTTTGGTACTTCTAACCCTAACAATAGTATTAGTTTCGAAATATTGTAAAGCTTTGTGTCGGCTGTAGTTTTTTAATGGACGCGTTTCGCTTTTATAAAAAAATATAAAATTGATTTATGTTTCTGTAAGGTATCGTTGCGATTTATATTTTCTGTGGAAGATAGAATTTTTTGCAGTTTTATGTAAAATAAAAAATAAAAATATAAATAAATAGAAATTCACTTGAAATATTAAAAGCTACAATTAAAAGGGGACATAATAAGTGAGAGGATAAATGGATATGTTTTACGTTTTGAATGACTTTTATAAATTTAACTAAAACAAGTGTTTTTTTTTCGAAAAATCTTTAGCGCTCATTAATGTTTTAAATACGTTTATGTGTGACTGAATCAAGATACTCATACTATTTTTATATTTTCTCCTACATCTATATCTATTATTATTCTCATATAAAAATTGCACTTTAAAAATTTTAAAGAACTTGTTTCAGTTTCCTGATAATATTGGACACTATTATCACCCACTTTCCTCCAAAATTTATATTCTTAGCTAAACAATGAAATCACCTTTCACATAAATAGAAGAAAACTATGTCATTGCCTTTTACTAGTAAAAAAAATAATTTTGAATATGATATTTACAAAAATTATGGGTTTAAGTCGAATACCCGTAGCATGTTTTCTAAAAGTCTTGATGAGACCTTCAAAATGAAATTAGGATAGATAGTGACAGAGAGATGGGTAGTCCCCATATAAAGCAAATATTCATTTTCCCATATCTGAAGGAGTAATTTACTGAAAGCCTTATAAATAATTTTGAATAGCGCGGATAGGTCAAGTGGAAGTAGTAGCTCCCATATAACGTAAATATTAGTTATCGTAGCGAAGCTCACCGTGAAAAGCTAGTATATTATAAAAATGAGGTTTGAGTTTGCTTCTTTGTTTTTTTTTGTATCAATCACGTCTAAACGGCTGAACCGATTTTCACGAAATTTGGCACATAGGTAGTACAAGTTCCGAAGGTGGTTATATGCTATAACAGATATTTGGATATCACTACCACATTTTACGCCTTCTTTAAACAAAAACTACTTTTTTCATATTCTATGCACAGATAATGCTTGCACTATATAACGTTATTAGATTTGTTGGCTTTTGACCGGATGCAACGCCCACATTTTATGACTAATTATTTAAAACCCTCAAACAGTTGAACCGATTTTCCTGAAATTTTCACAGCAGCTTTCAAAGTGTCCCTAAATTCAAATAAGATATTTTATTTTTCGATTGAAGCAGGGGGATTGGTACCCCGTATCTAAGAAACTATTATAGTCAGAACCCTCAAGCTTTGTGGGTATACTATGTTATAATATCGCATTGATGAAATAAAAATAGGATGGATAGGTCCAGGGGGAGTGGTGGTCCCCGATATGAAGTAAATGTCAGTTAACTCATCAGAAGGGGAAGCGCTCCGGAATAGCTAGCTAAGTAATAATTATCTTGAAAGAAATACTCATATCTATAGAATTAGTTTCTTCTCTTATAACATCTGCAACATTCTTACAAACAATTTAAATATTTTACTTTTTCCTTTTTAATTCAATGTTTATATAAATAGCTAACTCTATTTTTTAAAGCTGTTGTATTAGAAAACGTTTCTTTTCTGGTAAAATAGTAGGTATAATTGGAACTAAAAATAAACCACTTATTTTTACCTGAATAACTAGTTCGAGTTATTCACAAATTCATATAATTATTTTTAGACTCTAGGAATACTTAAAAATATATACCTAAACGAAAATAAAAAAGAAAAAAATTTTACCGTCAGTTAGATTTGAGCTTGGGCACAAATTAACCATTCGTTTTTAATGACTCACGTCTTACTCAGCACACCATCTCGTACTTAATTTTCTAAGTGACAAAAACTAGTATAAAACATGTTTTTAGACATTTTGTTAAAAAAAAAACTAGCAGCATCAGAATGGAGTTGAACCAACAACTTTCTGGTTATTAATCCAGCGCTCTAGACAACCGATCCAAATGATTGCAATATTACTGTGTTATTATACTATTGTGTACTTATTAATATAGAGTAGACAAATAATAATTACGCCTCATTACCAAGAAACTGCTTTAATAAGTAGTTGTCATTACCGAGAACCAAAAAGATTTTCTGGGACTATATTAGACTTGGTTATCATTTTGTCATTGTCACAAAGTTCGGAATAAGGGTATACTTTTATTTTTTTTATTTAACCTTTTTCTAGCCTTTTTAAATTTTTAAAATTGCTTGAAAAGCCTAAAAATATAGCACATCAACAACGAAGAAAATTATTTCTTATTTAAAAGTTTTTCCTAAAAATATTATACGTAAAGAAAATCTAACTTGAGTATTCTTTAAAAATTCAAATTATTCGAAACCCGGTTTCTCCAAAAAATCGAATAATCGATCATCATAGTTATAACCTTCACTACGTCATTTTAAAACTTTTTCTATTTGGTAATACAGTGTTTCTGAAGCTTCACTAAAATTTAAAGAAATAAAATAACATAGATATTGCATTATTTGAATTGAAATATAATAAATATATAAAGTACATATCTATCATACCTATATCTATCTGTCTATATCATATCATACCTAATATAGAAAAGGCGTACCAAGAGTAAAGGAAAAAACTGAAAAAAAAAATCTAAGAAAATTTAGAAATAAAAATTACACTATGCGACTGTTCATATAAAGTTTCGCTACATAAGCAACAGTTTCGCAGTTATAAATAAATGTATTAAGAAAAAAACTATTTTTTGCCTAAAAAATTGAATTTTTTTATTTTTAATTCATAAAAAATCCAAAACGGTAAAAAAAAGTGTCAAGTCCTATTACTTTCACGTAAAGTCACATAACCTTTAAACAAAATGAGACATAGATCATGAACATCGAGGGACGCGTTTCGCTTTTATTCGCAATTAAGTGAAGGAATCTCATTTTGACAAGAATATTGATTTTATGTTTCAATGAATTTGGATAATATTTATTATATATTATTTATTATAATTATTAACACGTAAAATTAAAAATTATTACTGGTAATTATTAGGTTATTACATAGATACATAGGTTATAAAAATCGATGAACGCAAAACTTATTTTCGTTTGTTTGCGCCTTTTACTTTCTTGCGTGGTGGTTCGCCCACTTGTTCAGAGTCTGTATCGGATGAGGATCTGTCTTCATCTGGAAAAAATCAATTGTTTTTAATCAGTCAGTTAACTTCATTTTTGTGACTTACCCTTGGAGGAAACTCTCATTGTATATTCTTCTTCTTCATCTTCATTGTCGGGATCGTACGTCTTTTGCGACCACCAACAAATTTCATTCTTGCTTGTGATATTGGAATTATTTTGTTCGATGGGCCGGCTTCTGGTGTTGGTTTATAGGTGAAATCCGATTGATCCATTGTTTCAATAGAAAAAGAAGTTTCTCTATCAGGACTTGTAAGCGGTGGAATTGATATTTCATCCGAATGCGGTAGAGGTATTTGTGCATTTTTGACAGATATGTAAACTCTTCGTTTAAGGCCTTTACGATTTACTCCACATATTTTGTTTGCGAAAGCGTAACAGTTGTCGGAATTGTGCTCTCCTGGATCAGTCCAAATCATTGGTACATCAAAACGAAGTGAACTGCGTTTCCCTTGGATCCACATATTAAGACCATTGTAGCACATTTTACAAATTTTGTCTGGGACCCACGAAACGCCGTGAATTATTTCGCAATCAAAATAAAGTTTAAAAGCGCGCTCCACTTGCTCAGTGAGTAATGCAGCATTTGTTGAAAAAGCTCTTTTGCCATAAACGTAACAAAATAAATTGATATTTTCTGGACAATTTGCACTCATTCGGTTTTATACTTTTATTACTTTTTCGTCACTTTAAAAAAACCGTACTTTACGCGTTCGGAGACATTTGTTGAATGACAAAAATCGATCAGTGAACACCTATAAATACTACGTAAGTTTCAATATTTTACTGAATTCGCGCATCTTTTAAGGGTGGCTATAAACCTGATTCGTGTGCGTTTTAAATTTTTCGAAACGTTCTAAAACATGACCACTCATAAATGTGGGTGCAATTTGTGTAAAAAAATCATGCAGGTAGCCAACGGAAAAAACCCAAATAATTAAAAAAGTGCACTTTCCTTTTTTCCTTTTAATTGTCCACGCACATTTATGACTGTTTTTTAGTTTGTTACCGCTACCATAAAAATCAAATAACCTTTTGTTTATTACTTTTTTTTTAATTCTGACAATCATAAAAAAAAGTCATCAATGTTTTTTCCAAGGAATTTTGAGCATATCTCGAGCAAATTTTTGAAATTCATACCTTCACTTAATTGTGAATAAAAGCGAAACGCGTCCATCGATTTTCATGATCTATGTCTCATTTTGTTTAAAGGTTATGTGACTTTACGTGAAAGTAATAGGACTTGACACTTTTTTTTACCGTTTTTGATTTTTTATGAATTAAAAATAAAAAAATTCAATTTTGTAGGCAAAAAATAGTTTTATTTTTCATACATTTATTTATAACTGCGAAACTGTTGCTTATGTAGCGAAACGTTGTATGAACAGATTAAAGGAATTGTAATTCCTAATTTTTTAAATTTGTTTCAACAAAATCGGACTGGTGGTTCTCGAGTTATGTCAAAAAAAGACCACTAAAGATCATAATTTCCCCTATATGTTAGTTACTAACTTCAAATCGATATATCTCGAATCCTAGACGTGACCCAGCGAAACGCCGGGACACGTATAACTTCTTTCTTACCGATATAACTTTCCCCGGTAGTTCGAACCCTTCCCGATCACTGACCCCTACCATTTGTCGCACAGTGTTATTATACAATTGAATTCAAAATAAGGAGCGAAATTAATACTGGCTTTTTTGATTTTTTTCTTCTCCTTAGAAAGTTATCTTTGAAAAGGCTTTTTGTTACCGAAATTTTTGAAAATAACGGTAAAGTTAGGGCTTCTTCAGTTATTTAAAATTGGAATATACTAATGCTATAATTGATGTTGTAATTAACAAAAATTAATGTTTCAATAGACTGCTGGAAAAACCTATAAACATTATAATTTATAAGATAAATTTTTACAAAAATGGTGACAATCTGTTGGCAGAATTGTTTTTAGATCTTGAAAATCGTCCCATTTTTTAGATAAGGCTATTTTTGCTTTAAAAGTGCAATCAGGGGAGATATAAATAATAGTAGATTTCGATCTTGCATAGACTAACTAGTATTCATTAATTATAGTAAATTTGAAATAAATTATTCCTTCTAGAAATTCTAGATATTGTTTTTGATGAGAGATGAACATGACTTCCCTAGTTGTATAGAAGACTTGTTACAAAGACTACTACTCACATACGGCGAACCTTCAATTCGCTATTTAATTTTCATTTTACTTCTGCTCGACTTTATTTGTAACAGTGTATATCTTTCTAACATTATTTGCGAAACTACTTTTATTAAAATCTTTAATACAAGAACTCTCCAATACAATATTTTGATATACGAACGTTTCTCAAAAATTATATTAATTATAATTTCCAGGAAATTTCTTAAAAAAACATGAAAATAATAAAAAAAAATACTTCAAATGAGTTTGAGGTTTTTCTTTCAATATATATTTGAAATAATTTAGGACTTTTTCTAAATACCTTTAAATCCGTTATTTACAGTCATAGCGCACTCAATTTTTTAAGAGACGTGTATTAAATTGTGGTCTACAAGCATAAGTTAAAAACGCGATTTAAAAAAAAAATGAGATACGTATTTTTTGATAAGCCTACTATGGATTCGTAGACCACTTTTCTTGGCCAATATTATCAATGTAAAAAAAGTTCTAGTTTGAATTATTTTTTGGATGAAGATTAAAGCAATTTAATGTAGTTATTTTGTGTCACATGCCTTTAATCAATTTATGCACTTTCTATGCGTCACAAGTAGTTTTTTTTTTTTTTTTTTTTTTTTTTTTTTTGATAAAAAGTAATTTTAAAGGAAGTTTGCTCATATTTCTTTTACAACTCCTCTCAAAGGCCTGAATTTATTTAGTAGCAATAATTTTGATACACAAAGAAATTACATCAACAACTGTTTGTTTAAAATCTACCTTTATATTTTTAACTTTGGTTAGACCTTTGAAAATGGTGAGAATTGAAAATGCTAACTTATTCGGAAAAAAATTGATTTTTTCGAAAAACGCAAAGAATCGCTAAAACAGGCAGTATGAAAAATATAGCCCAGATATCAGTCTATTTGTTCCTAATGAGTTTTTTGTTTACCAATTTTCACCGAAAACTTGTACGCCTATTAAAATTTAAAATCTTTTACGAATATAATTTTTTCCGAGTTACGTAAAATACACACATTTTTCCCATGATGCCAACAAGTTCTTAATATTTTCGTATTCAATTGTGAAAGTACTCCAGAATAAGTTTTTATAAAAGAATGTTGTATTCAGTAATTAGGGTTAAGATCTTATATGTTTTTTATACATATTTTAAATTTGTTTAACAAACTCAACTTTGATCTGTGGTATTATGACAACAAATCAGCAAAAATAAAAACAAAATTTATTTTTTGGCGCTTTAAAGTGTTTACTATTAAATTACGATAACAAAAACACAAAAAGAAAAAGTGACAAGAAATTTATTTCGCCCAAGAAAAGTTGTTAGTGAAACTATGGTGTAACGGTATGTATATTCCACATGAAGTTATAATTCATATTTTAAATGCATTTGAGAAATAAGTTAAAGCATGATTTTATAATAAAGTTGTATCTCATTTTGAGAAAAATACGTTTTTTGTTGAGAAAGCTTTTAAGTTTTCTTAAATAATGTTTAAAACAAACGTTTGATATTTAAAAAAGAGTTTGATATCAAATCATTCTAAATTTTAGATCTCTATTTATTTGCTGAAAGATAACTCTTTTTTCGACCTACACTAAGTATACTTGTTATAAATAATATATAATATTCAAATATTACTCATACGTTTATGCTTGAACTAAAAACTACCTACAAGTAGCAATTAACTATTATTAAAACAAATTCTACCCAAAAAAATTTAAGCTTTATTTATTTATTTATTGAAAGTTTTACTGTACCTTTCCCATTTTAAATGAATTTTATCTTTAAATAAATGAATGTATGCTCATATTTATATATGGAGATTTCTTCAAATTCGTTTACTTTTGGGGTTCAAATATTTTGACAATTTTTAATGGCACATCAACGCTATTTTGTACAAATATTAACTGGCTTTAATGTAGGGATGTCAATTTCATAGCAAAATTGTGCTGGCTACGTTCACATGTAGCGTTGCCAGAAACTTTTGAGAAAAAGTCATCATTAGAGAAAATAAAAATCATAAATTTGCTTCAAAAATCATCAAAATTATTATTTTTAATTTCAACTGTTTCTGATAAATTTTGATACACGGTTAAACATCCAATATTAGAAAACTGATTCTTAATCTGAGGGATTATTGTTTATATCGAATGAATCAAAACTCTCAATTTATAAATCGTTCGAGATTAAATTTTAAGTATTCGAATTAACACCTGTTTACAGATTAAAACATCTTTTCTGTGGAGGAGTCTTTGGAAGGACTCCTTTTAATACAACTTTGGTCCAAAAGCAATAAAAACAAAAATATATCAATCCTTAGTTTTCAAATTCCTATAAAAGTACCATATTCATAAATGAACATTGCCCGCACATTAAAGAACAATACAGGTATTTGATTGCATATTATGGTCATACAAATTTAAAACCTTTAATTCTTACTCTTGTAGGATTATTAAATTATTTTTTTTTGTTAATTGCTTGGCCTAGAAGACTTCCGTTTTTGCTGCTCCTACTTCATCATCATTGGACAATTACCGACTTAATATATGACCTAGTGAAGAACCCTATTAAACTATTTTTTTTTTTTGGCACTGGAGAAAAACATTGAACGAATAAAAACTTTTCCATGATTCCGTATAAATATATATGTCAACATATATATTACATACGCCAAATACGTATATACTCGTGCGTCAAAATATACATATAGTGTCTCACTGAAGTATCTTTTTTTTTTAATTTTTATAAAAACGGTTTTACTAAATGATTTAAAAGAATAATTCTTAGATTTATTAACTGTGTTTTGTTCGTTTATGTGTTAACTTCATAATGTAAAAACTGTAATCAAAAATATTTCCCTTTTTCCAAGAAATTCCAGAAATAGTACGAAAATATACCGAATTTTTATCACCTTTATGTTTGAAGATGTCAAATAAACCAAAAAGATGAAATTATTATAATTTTTGTTAAACTACATCATAGGAATCATTATTAAATGTTCACTGATTTACTTCCCCAATTTGGAATTAAAGTTTGGAGGATATTTAGTCCAATTATTTATTTATTCAATGGACTTAGAAGATTGATGTTTGAAGAACATGTTTATTTTTCTTCTTTAAATTACAAATATTATAATATTTTTGTTGCTTACATAGAAAAAAGTCACCAATCACCAAATATATTAGTAAATAATTCATTCAATTAAAAACTTTTTTAAATTTGCACCTCTCACCAAAATGATTATATTAATTATTAAAACTGCAAAAAATGAAAAATAGAAAAAAATTTCCAATTAAAAAATTGATCAAATCAATCAAGTAGAATTAAAAAATTAAGTATTAAATAAAATTTTACTTAAGTACATACTTTAAGTATTTACTTATTTTATATTTATTTGCATATTAAATTTAGATGCAAAATGAAATAACTGTGTTAATTGAAAAATATACGGTAATAATTTTTTTTTGTGTACAAGATTTTTTTTATTAAAATGTCATATTTGAAGCGTCCTAGTTTTATTATGGGGCATTGCTCCATTAAAAATAAAATATCTTGAATATCATTTTACTACCGTTTGTATCAAAAATTTATTTCAAAATGTTGAGAGATATCTTTTCAATATGTAGCCACTGATAAATTTAGAGACTATAACACAGGACTTAACGGTAAAAGTCCAAAATATACCATGACAGAATTGTACTTTGTTTTATTTCTCTAGTTACATATTTTTTTTTTAGACTAACAACTTGCACTCGAGAAATGCTAGAGAGAAAAATTTTTAAATTTATTTTGGTCAATACAAATAATATTAACAGGAAAGTTGACTTATTCGTGTATTTTTACCTTTTTATAGTGCCCCGATAACTTGAAAACTAATAGCTCAAAACTAATAACTCAAAAAATATCTCATATCACGTTTAATACTATGGCACCAATTCGACTTGTATTTTTGTAGCTGGTATTGAAGTATCCAATTTTATAACACAAATACAGAAACACAATCTAAAAATTTTAATAGAATATGGGGACCAATACTTCAATAAAATAGGCTCAATGTTGAAGATTTTTCGTTTTTTACAAAATAATGAACCAATGTACACCACGTGGGATGTCAAACTTTAGAACTTTTACACAACAAATTATTTTTCGAAGACATGCTAAAGTCTATTTATATTTGCAATTTGAGGTTTGAGGTTTAGCAATTCATATAGGAAAAATGGTCCGATTATTCCAATTTTATTTTGTACAAGATGTATGTAAAGAAACTTCGCTTGATTTCTCTAAAATTTGACACCCCAAATTTATAAAATTGTTAATGCTTAACAGCCATACTTAATACCAATTAATTTAAAAAAATATAACTTTTTGGACTTTTTTATTTTTTTAGTATCTTCAAAAAAAAAAAAAAAAAGAAATAATAACAATAACAATAACAAAAATAAAAAACTTCAAATATTTTTGTGAGGTACCCGAAGTTACTGCTTGTGTTATTTTTTCAATTTCTCGTAAATGATTCAATAGTTTGTGCTACTTTTTGCAGTATTTTGTAGTAGACATATTAGACAAAAACATCCCGAACAACTAATTTTTTTATTTAAAAATAAAATGTGAGTTCAAAAAAAAAAAAAAAAATACAAATCACACGTAAATATTATATATTTAAAAATTAGTTAGATGAATTTTAATTAAAGTCTTCTATAATCATTGCAGGTCTTTAAAAAAATATGGCTTATGTAATTCAAATAAAAACCATATTTTGTAAAAAAATCATCAAATCATATTTGGGTTAAAAAGTCGTCAGAAATATGATAAAATCATCATTCTGGCAACGCTGTTCGCATATATTCTTACGCTCTTTCATTTAATAATTGCTGAGAGTATAAAGAGTACAAAATTCACAGAAAAACTTTTATGAAAAAATTGTTTTGCAGTTAATAACGATCGGTTTCTTTAAATTTGTTTTAAGATAAAGTTGATGGAATGTAAATGTAATTTATATAATACTGAAGCATCATGTATAACTGGCGTTTTCCATTTACTAAACACAACTTTTCTTTGAGCGCATTTTTTTCACTCTCACTAACACAACTACATTTTTAGTCATTGAAATATATTCCTACATACAATTTTTTAAAGTAAATATTATTTAGAATTTTAAATAAACCGTGCAGGAAACTTCGATTGAAAATATTATGCTTTAAAAAGGACTACCATGATCAAATTAAAAAAAGTGGACAGCATCACACAATATAAGGAAAACTTTACGATGTGTCAGAGATACTAATAATTAAAAAGATAACCAGTCCACTTTAGCTTGATGAAACTATCGATTTTTACATGAAACCCTACTCTTATTTTTTGTAAATACATTATGTCAAGAACTTTTTTATAAAGTCCGAATTTAAAACATAGAATAACATTCTGTGGAATAAGATTGTTAAAATTTGCTCGAATGGTGCGACTTCTCAATGCTAAGTATACAAAACTTTTGTTTTATAGAGAATTTTGCGGGGTATGGAAAGAAAATTTGCGTAAACGACTTTATAATTTAAAGACAGAAAAATCTCGATATATAAATATCGATAAAATACCAGTTTTATTTTAAAATGAGTTAAAATGAAACTCATGTGACAAAATGGTTGAAATATTTCCGCTTGTTGGCTCCGAAGTCCTAAAATTATTAAAACAATTTTCATCAACATACATTTTTATGTGAAACTTTTTTTTCTCTTTTGTCAATCAAAATAAAAACTCGTTCTTTCGTGGTTGCAGGAAATGATATTGGATATGCATTTTCACAAAAAGTCTTTTCATTATTAAAGAACCCATGAAGCAAAAACAATGTTGCAATTATTAATATTATTTTTAAATAGTTTTATCTTTATATTTTATCTTTTCTCTGATTTTTAAACTAGTCAAAATTGTTCTTGTGAGAACCCCTGCTTTAGTATATCGAGTAAAAAACAAAGTGCACTTTGATCTTTGATATTTTTCTTTTTTAATTGCATTTAATACACTGATGAATTTTTTACATCTAACCACAACAAAAAAATCTTTAAATGATGTTAATAAATAAAAAAATGCAAATACTAATTACAGAACTATAAAATAAATTTTTCAATGAAAAAAATATACACCCAAAAATGTTAAAAATTGCACTAAATTAAAACAAGTAATTATTTTTGAGTGCCATTTGATTCCGGTATAAGCTATAATAACACCTACAGATTGGAATACATTTTCACCGATTTCAATTAGCGATCTCCAGTCATTAATACTTTTTAACATTTTGCAAATTTGCTAATTTTGCGGCGCAACGATTTTAAAATGTAACATGGAAACCTTTTTTGATCATGTGGTACTTTAGCTTCATTGAAATTACACTGTGAGTGAGCCTCGCGAAAAAGATCTTCCAAGATCCATTCACATTTTTTGGGCACCCCAACGAGATGTATCTCAAACAATTCATAATTATAAGAGCAATAAACCTCCGTTCTTTATTTTGCAATGCTCGAACGACATAAAATTAAAATCTTGAAAATTTTGATTTTACCACTTGTTCACAATATAATTCAACACTGGTCAGCGACAGACTGATTCAATACAATTTGGATTATTCTTATAAGTGTTTGTAGTTTACAATAGAGAAATTGGGCACACATGCTAAAATCCGCAATTACAGTAATTAAAAGACAAGAAAAAAGTTTGTTATTTTTAAACACTTTTTTGAATTTTTTAAATTTGAGTGCTTGCAAGTAGCACCAAGTGTTGTTAACGTAATTTCATCAACAGTTTTTAGAGTCAGGATTAAGATTATATATATATATATATATATATATATATATATATATATATATATATATAAGGTTTAAGGTCGGTTTCATAAAGTAAACTTAAAAAGAGAATTTCCCATATATGTATGACAACATAAGCATATTCTTAAGGAGCTGGAATAGATATAATAATTATGTCTATATGTAAGATGGTAGTAACATTAAAAGCAACAACAAGTGTCTTGTAGTTTGTTTTAAATTGTATTTTGCGACTTATACAACAGTGTAATTTAAGACATTTTCTTTAAATACGCAATTCTTTATTAAAACGATTTACAAAATGGTGTTAATGGTAGATTTCTTAAAATTCTTTAACAATGAAATTAATATTATTTTCAAAAGTTTTAGCAAATATGTATATCATAATACCCTACATCACCATAGATGGTTGGGATATTATGGATTTGTGGTGATTTTTTTAACGCACAGAAAGAATTTTCAGACTCCCATCTTAAAGTATACCGTTTGACTCAGTCCATCACACTCACTCACTTCTTGAGTCCATATAAACTTTATGAACAAGGTACAGTCGTAATTTTGAATATTTTGCATAAGTAGAAAGCGAAATGGCGCATTTTGTGAGTATCGGTCCATAATTAACTATTATAAGGCCTATTTCCGTGAATCACCTTAAAGTACATAAATAAGGTACGCGGTACAAAATGATAGTGACTTTTCTTGTTCCGTTTATGAAAAAGTTCAAATGGTATCCAAATTGCTCGACTAATTAATTATTAGAATAAAACGAATAATAATTTATTTTAAGACAATTTTTTTTTACATTTTTTACTTGGTTTTTACTTTTTGAGGATAAATTTAATAATTTATGTAAGGTTTCAGTAAGTTAGTACAAATAAAATCGAATAAGTAATTCGGTTATGTTCACAACAAAAAAGTCCTTAAAAATTATTGCATCATTGCATAGGGGTTTATAGAAAAAATTGTAATAAATCGAAGTTAAACTTGAAAAATTGTAGAAAAATTTTATTTTTTCTAGAAGTTGTTTGAAAATTTGCTTTTATTATTTGACCAAGACAATTGTATACGGTTTAAAAGCCTGTTTCTTCTACTTCCCAAAGAAGTTTGAAAAGGATAAATAAACAAAAGAATAACAGAATTGGAAATACATGAAAAGGGGAAACCTGAAGACTATGATAGGTGTTCTGACAGGTCATTGTCCCATAGGGGGAATGATAGGGAATTGGGATAGGGGCTCCTCCGGTCTTTGCAGAATGTGCGAAGATAATGAGGAGCTGGAGACGGTGGAGCATATCATATGTCACTGTCCATGTCTACAACTGAGTAGGCAGAAATGGTTAGGCAGTCGATTCCTTGACGAATTGGACAGTATATCGAGATTAGATCTCGATAGACTGATAGGATTTGTCATGGGAATAGGCTGGCTAAGAGGGGGTCGCTGGCCTAGAGCGAGCGACACGGGGAGGTAGTACTTCTTCTTTTCAAATTCTTTCTATTCTTTTCTATTCTTCTCTTGGTCTCGGCTCTTTCTCCACTATTTTCCTTCTTGCTCCTTTCTATATCCTATCTGTAGTTTATTTCTATCTTCTTCACGAAGGGACTCACAATGGACCTCATGGTCTCCGAGTGGATGCACAAGAACTCTTATGAGTGCTGTGCAACCCTTCTTTACCTACCTACCTACCTTTATACAAAAACCTTTTTTTTTGTGAATAACTGGAAATTTTTAGGGTGTATTGCAAAATTTTTATAACTGATTTATGATGTCCTGAGGAAGGTCTATAACAGACACTATGTCACTTTTCGAATAATTTTTCACTGTAACGGCGTGTAACAAACACAAGCGAACACAAAAACAAAAAATAATAGTAAATTACAAATTATTTTAATACAATAAATAGGGATCTATTTGTGTTAACATAAAAATATGCACATATATTTAAGAAATGATTTAAAGTAATATTAAAAAAAAAATGCATTTAAATGGCTTGATTTAAGCCGAAATCGGTCTTTAGTTTTTATAAAATTTTATTTTGAAAATGCTCTTTTTATGATTTTTACAGTTGGCATTGAAGAGCGTTTCCGCCGAATTTGCTTCCAAATGTCTCATTTCCAAACTCTTTAGTTTTTGTTTTGGAGCTATACTCTAAATAGTTGGAGCTGGACGGTCATGTTGCAGAATTTAGAGTATTTTAAACTCTTAAAAGTCTTTCGTAAACACAATGTTTTAAATGTGTTACTAATTCTTTAGAAAAAGAATTGTTAATCTTTCTAATTTTTTCAAAATATTATAATAATGAAAACTTTAAAAAATCAAATAATGCATGACTGATGACTTTATAAATATAAATGTCCATGAATGTTTAACATCACGTGTTAGTCTTTCTTGATGCAAAACGTAAGACTGTAATGGTTTTTGTTTATCATTAGGTTTAAATGAGGATTTTGCAATATTTACGTACGGGATCAATAACATCACTTAAAGAATGCGTTAAGTTACTGTTGATTCTAAAATCATTGAATCTGTTTTGACTTAAAACAAATGTTGGAAGCAGTTCTTTTATCTTTAGTTGTTCAAGTCTGAAACTAAGGTCAAAACAAAAATAGTTGTAAAATATTATACGAGGGCGGTTCAATAAGTCCGTGATTTTCGAACTTCCCTCGTAGTTATATGAAATGCAACACTATTCCCATCAAGTACCACCTGTTAATAGACTACTGTAAAATAATTTAAAAGAAGTATAATATTAAAAAAGAAAATTATTCGCTTTGTTTCAATAATCGACATCAAAATATTCGAATTATTCCTTACTCGAAAAATCGCACTTTTAATTTTTTTGGAATTATTCCAATCAAATTGTTGGAGTTATTTGAACGAACATTATTCGAATGGATACTCTAGTATTTGCTGGCACCACTAACTAAAATACTTATTACTGAAAGATGTTCATATATGCACCGTTTGGTATCATTTATTTGGCATTTGATCTTTTTATAGACAAAAACGCTGAAAATGTGCATTTTTAAATAAGCCAAAATTATAAGGTCAGTCCATTTTTTCCAATAAACAGACAGAATAATCTCATTTGTAGCGTCTTAAAAAAAAAATTAAGCAATTCTCAATGTTTTTCAAAAACATATGACAAACAAAACAAATGTTTCGTATACATAACTCGATATTAAACGAACTTGTTCTGCCTGGGCTGATATACCAAAAACTTTTTTCAGAGATATTGTTTTGTCGATTATTTTAGGACATCTTAATACGTGATAAATAAGGAATCTTCTGATGACGCAACTTTTACAATAATCACCGTCCTTCCGTGATTGTTAGTTTTGGAGAAATGGCTAATCACATATTAATTTGTCCATGGTATTTTTAATATTTTAAAAATTATTTTGGCTCCTCTGAAAATTTTGAAATATAGACTTAAATCGTTTTATCAAAAGTCCACAGAATTATTTTTTTTCTTCACAAAAAATAATTTTAAATTGAAATATTGCAATAATGATACAAAAATACGCATTTATGGCAAAATATGAAAAAAGTGCATTTTCGACAAAATATGCATAAATATGCACTAACAAATTGATGCCTTGCAAATAAGTTATACCAAACCCAAAACCAATTGAACTTTTTCATAAACATCAATTTAAAATTTGTATGAATCATTCTGCTAAAAAGTGGATGAGTTCTAGAAATTTAAAGTTGTTTTCGTTTCGAAAACTTTTAGCGCATCTTTTAAGGGTGGCTATAAACCTGATTCGTGTGCGTTTTAAATTTTTCGAAACGTTCTAAAACATGACCACTCATAAATGTGGGTGCAATTTGTGTAAAAAAATCATGCAGGTAGCCAACGGAAAAAACCCAAATAATTAAAAAAGTGCACTTTCCTTTTTTCCTTTTAATTGTCCACGCACATTTATGACCGTTTTTTAGTTTGTTACCGCTACCATAAAAATCAAATAACCTTTTGTTTATTACTTTTTTTTAATTCTGACAATCATAAAAAAAAGTCATCAATGTTTTTTCCAAGGAATTTTGAGCATATCTCGAGCAAATTTTTGAAATTCATACCTTCACTTAATTGTGAATAAAAGCGAAACGCGTCCATCGATTTTCATGATCTATGTCTCATTTTGTTTAAAGGTTATGTGACTTTACGTGAAAGTAATAGGACTTGACACTTTTTTTACCGTTTTGGATTTTTTATGAATTAAAAATAAAAAAATTCAATTTTTTAGGCAAAAAATAGTTTTTTTTTTTCATACATTTATTTATGACTGCGAAACTGTTGCTTATGTAGCAAAACGTTGTATGAACAGATTAAAGGAATTGTAATTCCTAATTTTTTTAAATTTGTTTCAGCAGAACTGGTGGTTCTCGAGTTATGCCAAAAAAAAAAAAAAAAAAAAAAAAAAAAAAATATGAAAAAATTTTTTGTTCAGTTATTTTTTGTTCAGATGTAAGCTGTATATATAAGTATTTGGAACCTGTGCTCCTTCAAATCACCTCTTCTGTGGCCAAATGAAACTTTATTGAGATATTTCCAACGATTCATAAGTTACAGAATTATATCAAAATAAAAAAGCGTTTTGGCACCACTGTATGGCGCGTGTTGATTGTATCGAGATCATGTACGTAGCAATCGATTAATATTGTTTATTTTTTAAAAATTGCAAAAAAATTATTTCTGAAGCTTTTTAAATGATTTTTGCAGGGATGAAATACTGATACCTATTTTATACACCACAGTAGAAATATTAGTGAAAATATTATGCTGATATACTCTTTTGTTCAATGAAAACAAAAATTGTTTAAAAAATTTACCTTTTAAGTAAAATCTTCACTCTTGCATTCGTTTTTGGCCGTGCGGGATGCAATTTAGTATCAAATCTATTTTTTAAGAATAAATATCGTCAATATGTTAAAAAAAAACTCACACGAAGTTTCCTTATTAATCAATAAAAATGAAATTTTTATCTAAAATTTACATTTTCAACCGGTGATGGATGTAGGGTGCATACCTAATTCAATTTAAAATTTCTTTGTTAACCATTTATCAGACCTTATCTTTTAAAATATTTGATAAAAAATAATTTTCGTACATCTTTCTAAATCTTTGAAAGAAAATTGTGAGAATAGTACTATATTAAAAAAAACATTTTTCATACTAATTTCAATGCTAATTTTGAACATTTTTCACGGCTACACGAATTGAGATAATCAAAAAAAAATTTCACAGTATTTTTTCGGAATATGTTACAAATTATTTTAAAACTAATTTTCCTCATATAACTTAGAAGTTATTTCTGAAAAATGAAATAAAGTTGAGACCACTAAAATTTCCTTTAGACACAGAAGAAGATTTATGACTCTATCACATGAATATAGATTTTGAAAATGAACCATATTTTTCAGAGCAAAAATGAAAGTTAACAGAGATTAGAAATGAGGTGATTAATTCAATGAACAATTGAATTTAAATTTACCTTAATATAAGAAAATTTGAAACATACACACAACTTGTACATTCGGAATTCCAAATAGTAGCTGACGGATTATTAGGTAGATATTTTTTGCAAAAAAAAACTTACAAAATACATTTCGAAACATTTACAATATTTGTGAATATTGATGCAATTACTTTTCCATTATAATCGAAATTAATTACTACTTTACAAATAAAAATACCACCACGAACAGAAATTATACAACCAATAAAATTAAACCTAATTGAAGATTGTATAATCCTTAACAATGAATTAAAAGACGGGATTTTCGAAGTAATTAAAAAGCCTCTAAAAACGGCATAACACATATAAAACATATTCAATTACAAAGATATAAACAATGACGAACGCTTTCAAAAATTATTAAAGAATTATAAATAGACAACAAAGACGAAAATGCAAGATCGCTACTAATAAACATATTTAAAAGATATCAAAATGTATTTCATTTAGATGAAGAAAAACTAACAGAAAATAATTTTTATTAACAAAATATAACCACAAACAACATTCCAGTATACGTAAAAAAATTATGGACTTTCACATTCACATAAATATATAATAGAAGAACAGTGGTAGTCGTAGACTTTAGAAAACTTAAGGACAAAATTGTTAATGACAAATTTCCCCTTACTCGCTTAAAAGACGTTTTAGACAAACTAGAAAGACCTAAATGGTTCTCTAAGTTATGGATATGACCAGTTCATTTTACCAAATTTTCTTCTTTCTGGTTTAAAAGTTTCCTTAAATAGTTTTCAGAGAATGCTTACAAAAGCACTTTCCGGATTCGATTCAGAAGCTTTTCTGTATGTGGACGACTTAACTGTTAACAGTTCCAGTTTGAATCACCGTAATCAAAATCTTATAAAAGTACTGAACAAATTACAATATTACAATCTAAAACTAAACCAAAGAAATGTTGTTTCTTGAGACAAGAAGTAGTATATTCAGGACACTCAATTACAAAAACGGTGTAAAAAGAGACATAAATAAATATGACATAATAAAAACCTACCCATTGCTTAAAAATACAAATGATGCTGGGAAATTTTGTAAGAAATTGTTATAAAGGAAAAAGATTAGACATTTAAATTTTGTCTAAAATATTTTATAAATAATGACTGAAAGCTACGTGAGGGACGTTGAGGTATATTAAAATTTATTCTATTCACAATAAATACTGCTTCGATGCTGCCAAATATAAGCTTAATAACCAATATTATATTTAACATTTTCGTCTTTGTTGTCTTCGACTTTTGAGACTTAGTAATTTCATTTGTAGTAATCTGGTCTTGTATGATGGCAAATTCTATATCGAATCCGGATAAGAATTTTTTAATATAAAAAGTATGAACTGTTTTTGTATAGATTCAATACGGTCAATATGAATGTTATAAAAGGGGTCCCAGACAACAGAACAGTATTCCAGAATTGATCTAACTAAAGGAGTATACAGCTGTCTTGTTATACTAACATCATTAAATTTTTTAGCCCAACGTTTAATAAACCCAAGGACGCCACGAGCCTAATTTGTACACATATTAATGTGTTTATTTAATATAAGCTTTGGATCGAATAATACGCCAAGATCCAGGAATTCATTTACGAACTCTAATTCGCATTCTCCAATATGGAAACATCCATAAGAACCATGTTTTCTCTAGTAGTGCATATGCTTGCATTTTTTGATACTAAGGCCAGTTAAGTTCTCTTTACACCATATAAAAAAGTTAAATCCGTTTGTAAAAATGATTGATTAAGTGGACTACTTGAGCTTATAAAAATTTTAACGTCGTCTGCATACATTATTATGCATTATTAGAAAGCGTTGTTGTCGACTTGTCAAATATGATTTTATCCAATTTAAGGTTCTGTTTGTAAATTGCATTAGGAACAATTTTTTTAATATTAGGTCGTGATTAACTCTATCGAACGCTCTACTGAAGTCAGTGTATATAACATCAGTATATTTCCTTTTCATAAAACCATAATTTATCAATGTGGTAAGTTATAACCACATTGATAAATTATGGTTTTGGTACCAACCTGTGTTGGTAGGGAGTAAGCATTGATGAAATTTGATAGTATGTAGCATGCAATTCACTTACGGCTCTTGTCTCGTCGGCTAATGCGAGATTCGGTGCTACCATAACTCGATATTAAAAAAGCTTTCTACAGAAATATAATTTTAAAATGAATGCATGCTTTTAATATTTGGTTAAAGAAAAGAAAGATTATGGAAATCGTAAACGATATTTATGTAGACAATATTTTCATTTTGTTGCGATTGATGCTAACACAACCAAAAATAAATAATAAAACCATGATCATGTATATTATCAACATATTTTATCATGATCCCAAGCAAACCTTTAATTCAACAGTAGCTTTAGAAAATCAAAATACCTAAGAATTTATAGCTTCATTCTAACAAAATTCTTTATTGAAAATATATAATTATTAAAATTATCCATAACTGTTTGTTATAGAGGAACAAGCTTAGAACTACATTCTAAATTGAAAGGAATCCAAATAAATTAATTAAATTGGACAAATAAAAATATATATCTAAAACGCTAAGTTATCTTACATATATATATATATATATATATATATATATATATATATATATTTATAAAGTACCAAAAAATTTTTTTGAGGCTCCACTGAGATTCGAACCGAGGGACCTTCACATTTGAGACAAGATTGGGTTTTAATTTATCATTAAAATTTTGTGTTGCTGAATGTATTCGTTCATTTAGTTATTTCATTATTTATTTATTTAATTAAATTGAAAGACTGGTATAAAAAACACATAATAAAAAGGAAAAACAATATATATAAGAAAAATATGACTCGCGTGGTATTCGAACTCGGATATTTTCTCAAAAAAAAAAAAGAAGGAAATTATTTAAAGTAATATTTTTCAAATGGAAATGTATTATATAATTGATGTTTAAATATTAAATTTATTTTATTTATTTTATAATTAATGTATTTAATAATTATTTTCCCCTTTCCTTTTTTTTTTTTTTTTTTTTAAATAAATTCAATAGTTTTTTTTCTCAAGAAAAAACTTTTAAACTTGGTGGAAAAAAGTTATTCGTGGTGAATTATATATAAAAAATTTGCAATTGGAGTTTATGGTGAGATCAATATTTTATTTCTTTTGATTATGTCTACTTTTAGAAATTAACAAAAATTTGTAATTATTAAAAATAACTAAATGCGTATTCCCGAATATTTTTGTTAAATTTTAATATTTTTCGGGCGTATTTATATTTATATTAATATGCGATACGGTAGTGCCATTATTTCCGCGATATTATTAATTATTTAAAAGTTAAATGCATTCATTGTTTTGTGTTTAACATATAAAATCATTAAAATTATTCTGTTATGTTAATAACATACGAATTTTGAAATAATGTTATTGTCTCATACAATTACGAATTGTTTTTACTTAACGATGAATCCAAATAAAATTTCTAACAAATTTAGGAAATAAAAAATAAAGTAAATTACTTACATATATTTGTGCTTGTTCTCCCTCGTTGAAAGATCTTTCAGCGGCTGGGTTTGTAGTTGTGCGGAAATTAAATATGTAGTTAATTTTCAAATATATTGCACAGGAACTCATTATAGATGATTTTTTCACAAAAATATTTTTATTTTTTTCTTTTTTTTTATTTGTAAAGCGAAGTTTGTTTTTATAAAGTATAAAAATTGATAAATTAAACCGAAACCTTCAACGAATTGATATTAAGTAAATTTTTGTTTTTTTTTTTTGAACTCCACTGTAATGTTAAGCTAGGCTTACATTCCGTAGATAATTTTTCCCAATTATATTGATTTATTTTAAAGCTTCTTTTCTAAAACAAATTTTAACTCTCTTTTCATTATTAATTTTTTCACTTGTTAATATTTATACAATTTTTTTTTACATTCATTTATTTTGATTAATATTTTAATGATTTTGGCACTTTTTGACACATTTTTTTTACAAAATTTTTCAAAGTGATTTAACTTAGTTTGGTGATTTTTGCTTTTACATTCAAGAAAAATTAAAATTTAAATGAAAATTTTAAAGATTAAAAAAAAACTATATATAACTTATGATATAAAAAAATTTAATTTGTGTAATATATATAGAAAATGTAGTGAAATTTTGAGGCGGATTTTGTATAGACAATTTTAAGGCCGGTTTTCAAAGAACATAAAAATGAAGTACATTTGGTAGCACAAACAAAGATTTTGTGGTAAGTTTTTTTCCGATTTTTAATTTGGCTTTTTTTGAATTTCACAGATCAATATGGGACTATTTATACACTTTTCTCTTGACGTGCAATATAATTCTGTGATATTAGTTTTAAGTTTTGTTTATATTATGATGTAGTTTTTTTCAGCGATTTTCTTTTATAGATTTTAAGTTTTAGTTTTAGTAAATAAATTATATATATATATATATATATATATATATATTTATATATTAAATATTTTTAAGTTTCTAATTGATAGATTTTAATCATTTTTTAATTACCACAAAAAAATTTTCTTGTAGACACAAATATCACTTGCCCTGCTGTTGTTTTGTTCCACTAAATGGGATATTTTACGGGATCAGGTTATTCACATACGATTCAGTTTCCAAATCTTCGGCAAAGAATTAATTTTTTCCAATGAAACGCAAATAATGAAAAGAAACTTTTGGGAGCCTTCAATTTGGGAAATCTGTGGGATAGTTTGTGGGCAGAAATTTTTTTGGCAAAATTATATGGCGAAAGAAATAATTTTGTATATCACTATTACCTTTTTGTAAAGAAAAAAAAAATTAAATTATAAGCTTCTGTTAATAAGAAAACATAATATGTTTTGCCTTTCTGAGACGCAAAGTCCACACTTAAAAAAAGAAATTTTAAAAATAAGGGAAAATTATAGAAATTTTTCTTTTCTCCGAAAAAAAATCTGCACCATAGAAATAATTATATAAATGTAATTTACTTACATGATGAAGAAAATGCCAATATTAGTCCAAGATATTGATTACCAGTATAGCGTATAACTCGGATTTTTAAAAGGAAAGAATGTTTGTTCCCACAATTTGGCTTTTTATACCCCTTACAAATATGCAAATTTTTGAAAAAATAGTGTTAGAACACATACTAACATAAATTTGGCATAAATCAAAAGCCACTAACTTCAGTGCAAATACCCGAAAATACAATATCGTAAACGAAATGTATGAACAAAACGCAGTGTGGTATTTGTACGTAGGTTTAAGTTAATTAACATTTGATGATTTTCAATCCATATTAACTTTTGAAATCAGAATTTTAAAAATAGAATATTTGTAATATTTTCCTAATTTTTCTTGCTACGATCGTCTCTACAGGTAAAGAGGTTCAGTTAGACATTGCTCAAAGGGTTTCGGGATAACACTTAATTTAGCAATACCTCTATAATTACTTGTGTTTGACTTTTTTCCTGATTTAAATAATGGTATGATAAATGACTCTTTCCATATTTTGGGAAAGTAGCCAATTTCGATTGAGGCATTGAAAAGTGTAGCCAGTGGAAAGTATAGTTTATTAAAATACAATTAGAAATTCCATCAGGCCCACAGAATGAAGATGACTTAGGAATAAGAAAAACAATAATAAAATTAAAACAAAGATATACACATATTGAAGAACATGAGTAGGATGGTTGAGAAATTTGTATCAAATGTAACAAAAAATTAACAAATAAAACACATTAAAAACTACTTATACTTAAAAATACACCGAATAACAGTTTTCCAACGAATACCGATCAGGCTACGGAAAAATTCGGAATACAAAAGAGATTTTTCGTTCTTTTTCATTTATAAAAGTTTTTTTTCGCAATATTAAAAGTAAAAGTCACATTTTGAGTTAAAATTGTTTTCTTTTCTTTTTATTTTCGCGTTACAAAAGAAATCCAAAAACTTATTTTTTCGTGTTACAAAAGTAATCGAAAAAACTTCTTTTATTTGTTTTCTTTATTTTGTTTTGTAAAGAAGAGTAATATTTTATGATCACAAGTCGTTCGCACAGCATGTATGATTGAAAAAAGGGATGATGTGTTCGTAAGTATGTATGAATGTTAGGTGTATAAAATATACTTTACAGCGGTAAACAAAATGAATAAAAAGTCGAATGGCATTTGTTGTTTTAAATTGTAAGATCCACATGTATGCATGTGCATATGTAAGTATAAAAAATAAAAAATAGGAATTATCATGCATACATACATACATACATACATAACTACACACATACATACATACATTCATACATACATACATATACATAAAGACATACATAAATACATACATACATACATACATACATACATACATATGTACATATAATAATTTATTATGTTGTTTTAATTAATATAATCATTGTTTATAAAAATTAATTTGTTTATTTAAAAGATATACCTTGGTACATTTTATAATGATTATGGTTCTACTGATGCCCTTTCGCGATTTGGACCATTTTTAAAAAAGGTCTTTTTTAGCTTTTTGACAATTTTTGTATTTTCTTCCAAAGCAATGTGGTATCACTTCAAAGGTATTTGGAAGGCACATCCAATGTTATATAAAACATATCCAAGAGTTACCTCAATATTTTTTTATTCCACAAAATATCCTATTTTTGAAGGTTTTTCAAGCTATTGCTTGCTATTTTTAATTAAATTAAATTAAATATAAGTTGTTGGTGTCTGATTAATTGTTATTGTAATATTTGTGCAATTTTGCGGCTTATCAGACAATTATTTCGACATGAAATTTTTCATAAACATACTCAATATGGGTATACAAATTTTTATTTTGATAAGAAATAACCATTTGAATTAAAATATTTACGAAAATTGCAATTATATTAAAATTTTCACTCATTTTTAGCCTCCCTTTTTAGGTTTTTTTAATTTGACGAGCTCAATATTGGTCCTACTTTTATATATTCATTCGATTTCTTACGAAATGCTAAATATTATGCTGCAAGAATAATATAAATTTATATTAAATATATTAATCTGAAGTTGGAACTTTAACAAAATGTATTTTTTTTTTCAAAAAAAAGGTGGTAATATTTTCAAGTTCTAAAATATTTTTATTTATTTATTTATTTTTTTTTTTGTTCCGGAATTTTTGTAATGGTTTCAAAAGAAATCTTAACGTAAATGTGTGCAAAGCAATATCGGAGTCGCTTTAGGCAACGGTTTCCTCCCAATCCCTGCCCAAACTTTGTAAATTTTGAAGAAGTATTGGCTATATACCCCTATATATTGGTTAAACACACAAAAAATATTTTCTGAGCCACGCCTTTTACTACGGCTAGGTAATCATTTTAATGATAAAAGCCAATTTTTAAAACAAGTTTTCCCCGGACTGAGATTTAGGGTATCTTGGTACAAAAAAAGTGCAAGATTTCTTAATTCACCGATCTTAAAACAAGTTCATTTGCATTGTGCCAAAATTTCATTGGAATACCTCTACTCGTTTAAATTTTATTTGAATTTAGGTTTAAATATTAATATTATTTCCCACAAATATACTTAAAATCTAAGTTTAAAATTTTTGAGGTCATAGTCTGGAAAAATTTTGCTAATAATGATTAAAATTGCCAAAAATTGCAAGGTTTATTCTTAGTTTTTTGTTCAGGTCTATATAAAAATATTTAGTGTCCCTGAACTCGTATGATTGTGAAGAATTACAACGAATAGAAATAAATTAAATGCGGTGAAACTTTTCCAGACCATGACCAGAAAATTTTGAAATTCAGATTTTAAGTATATTTTAGAGAAACAATGTTACTATTTGTACTAATATAAAATTTAAACGTTTGGAGGTATTCCAATGAAATGCACAACAAAAATGAAATAGAATTTTAGACAAATTGGTATAAAAAGTTAAGCAATCTTCAAATGAGAATTCTCCGTTTGCCCTTAACATCGGCAAAAGCTATAGCACAGCCACTGGCAAACTCTGCCGCAGCGTTGCCAGAAACTTTGGACAAAAAGTTATCATTTGTGTGAAGAGAAATCATGATTTAAGCTTAAAAAGCATCATATTTTATGTTCAGTTCTGACATTATTAAACATTTTATTATTTGAGGACGCACGTATTTTTATTCGAATACATTTCTTATTCGAAAACGTTTCTTATTCGAATACATTTCTTATTCGAAAACGTTTCTTATTCGAATACGTTTTTAACCCTACTAGTTAAAACTATTTTCTTTGCGAATTATAATAACTCTCCGATTTGGTTTCTTTTTAATTTTGGACATATTTTATTGGGTTCAAAGAATTTCACAATAATCATGTTTGAATTCTCCAGAAATGAAATAAATCATCAAAATCAAATTTTCAAGGCTCTAAACAATTTACTATTCATGACTTAGCAAATGATAAAAATTAAAAGAGGATTCTGTTAGGCCAAATATGATTCTTCCTAGATGTCATGTAACTTCAGAAAAAGTAATTAAAACCAAGGTTGGCTAATGTTACAGATAAAGTACCCTTACCGCTAAAAAAAACCTGTCCAACTTGACTAAAATACCCCAGAAAATACAGAAATAAATGAAAATACCGTTACTGCTAAAATACTGATACCGAAATAATTCAAATTACTACTAAAAGTAACCGAAATAACCGCTAAAATACCGTTACCGAAATAAAACAAATTATCGTTACCGCTAAAATACCCTTGCCGTTATTTCACAGTTTCAGAAAAAATAATAATTTTGAATAAAATTTTTAAAAATGTTATGATTATCCTTGTTGAATATTTAATACTTGACTCCTTTTATATTTTATGAATTGTGATAATACCATAACTACGAATATCGTTACCGCAATAATACTGAGATTGAATAGCTCGCAGTACCCATAACGCTAAAATACCATTACCGAAATAGCTGAAAACACTGTTACAACTAAAATACTAAAATAATCCAAAATACCTTGATTAAAACATCTGATAAAACAACAATTTCCTTACCTCTTAAGAACATTGATCGATATTTGAATTTTGACACAAAACTAGTCCTGATATATAAAGTTAACGTTTTGTTATTAAGAATGCTGACTAATAACAAAGGGATATTTTACTGTGTACTTAGTTTTTCATTTCGTGTTCGAAAGTCCTTTTAAAAGGACTTTAAAATTTTAAAATGAATAATTTTTCTATAAATTATTTTAACATCGGTCACTTGCTCAATAGTATGGATATGACCATCAAATGATAGAACAAGATTTGTAAATTCCAGTAAACTTATTTGTTTAAACTTTTCAGATACAAATAATGTCAAAAATGTCTCTCAAGTATTTAACCTTCCATTTTTTGAGATTTTTTCACAAACAATTCTGAAATTATAAAAATATTAAACAGATCACAATATGTTTTTTTAATCTGACATTTCGTCCTTTTAGCTTCAACAGTTTAAATTTTACAAAATTTTAAAAATGTGCTGTTAGTGTTTATGTATTTTTTTTTAGACCTAAAGACTAAGCCTGTGAAAAATGGTTCAAATTACTTATAACACCTTTTCCCACATCGTTTTATCCATTACAACAATTTCTCTGTCTCCAATTTGTAAATGGAGCATTATTAATGACTTATATAATAACGATCACTTCCCAATAAACATTCAATTTCTGTTTAATAATCGAACAACGTTTTATCCATGTGATACTGACAATCAATCATAGTTAAAAATACAAAAATAGTGTTTGAAAATAATATTTTTTTCTTTCTTTTTATTTCTTTAATTGTATATGCGTCTAATTTCTAATGTAAACCACAAACACTTGTAGTTAAAGATATAGCAAAAAAAATTATTTCAACGAAAGAACTTTTTGGTATCTGTTCAATAGAATGCAAACTGCATGAACACCTAAATTTTACTAAAAGTAAAAAAGGGATTTTGCAGAGATAAGGTACATAAATAACCTTATCTCTGCAAAATCCTCGAAAAAGAAATAATTGCAGAACTAAACTTCCAGGGTGTCGTTGATATTTACCAATACGAAAAAAAAATAGATGATAAGAAAACTCATTCCGGCCTTATTTTATTGACCTTCGACTTATATCACTTATCGGAAAATATTGATATCTCATAGTTAAGGCACGTGAATACATACCCAACCCCATGAGATGTCGTAATTGCTAGGGCACACTAGCAAACGTTATAAAAATCCTCCCTCTTGCACCAAATTCAAACAAGAAATTTTAAAAATAAAAATAAAACAGAAATGCACTATGCGCGAAGCAATAAATTTCTTCAAAAAACAAAACATAAGTATTTGATATGCTATTCCTCAATCACTGCTAAGAAACTCCCATTAAACAATCCAAGCAATCATAAAATACCTAAAGAAAACACAACCCTAAACACAAATTCTTCAATTTATTCTTACAAAACAACATCAAAATTTTCTGAAAATTTAATAACACAAAACTCCACTAATATAAGATAAACCCCAAAAGATAATATAGATAAACAAAAAAAGCAAAACAAAAAATTAAAAACTCCAACTATTAACAATAAATCTATCATAACAAAACAACAATCAAATAGCAATCGTCTCTTAAAATAAACAACAACCACAAACTCCAATTGTAACACAAAACATATCGGTAATCCCCCCACGAAATCAACAAACTCTCATAATCCAATTTATTACTCGTTTCTTAACTACAAAGCTAATCTCTCTGAATTCAGTTCAGAAATTGACGCTTAAGAAATTTATGGCTCCATATGAAGAATCATCTGATTAGAATATTGAATTATATTTACATTACATCTCTTTATAATCTCCTTTTACTTAATTTATTTTTACTCCCCTTTTAAATTTTTTAAAATTATTAATACAAATTTTTCATTAATTCAATTGAACATACGATTGTATATAAATAAACACAGCAATCTTAAACTTTTATTATCAGAAAAAAAATAGTTCCACTCCAATTATTCCCAAGAAAACATAGGATACTTCTTTAATCCAAATAGCACCACCAAGCAGGGTGTTGCAATTCTAATCAAAAGAAATTTTCTCCACAAAACTATACCTACAAGTCAGTCATTAAATGTCATTGCATTAGAGATAAAAACGAATATAACTTTTACACTCCTCTCAATTTATTTCCCACCACAAAGTCCAATTACTAATTTCGAATTATTAAATCTTATTCAAAAATATAAATTCCTAATTTCTATGGGATTCTTCCACTTCGAATAAAAGAGACACTATACTAGAAAACTTTAAATGACGGTTCAATTACACATCTAAACACTCATAATACCTTTTCCCACATAGATTTATCCATTGCAACAATTTCTCTGCTTCCAATTTGTAAATGGAACATTATTAACAACTTATATAATAGCGATCACTTTCCAGTAAATATTCAATTTCTGTTTAATAATCGAACAACTGCTATTCTAAGAAAAGTTATACGCATGTATGCCAGCAAACGAGAGCATTCCACTCACATCTATTTGCAACAATGTTCATCACACAATAACTACCTGGTGGTCGGCGGAATTGCAGTGACTAAAAAATGAAAAACCTCCTGGAAAAAATTTCAGCAAAATATGTCAACTGAAAACCTTTTGTTACACAAAAGAAAAATGCTTTGTTCAATAGATCCAAAAAGATTGATAAACGTAATTCATTTCAAGAATTTACCGAACAAGTGAACCCTGCCAAAGTATTTGTAAATTGATAGGTGATTACGTACCACATTCAATAACTTCAATTTCATATAATGGTAATACCATAACAGATTCGGTTGAGTTATCCAATACTTTGGCTAAACATTGGTCATATCACTCAAACGATGTAAACGATTCCAAAAATGTTTAGGATAGAAAAGCACAAACCCTATCATCTCTAACAATAACATCTTGACCTAATAAGTCAATTATGCCTGAAAAGCCATTTAACATGCAGAAACTAATATTCATTTTTGAAACCCCCAAAAGGTAAAATCCCTGGATTAGATAAAATATAATACCTTATGCCAGGAAATTTACCCTATGCTTTTAAGAAAGACATATTAAGATTATTTAACAGAATCTTTGAACTTGGTTTAATTCCGCAATTTTTTAAAATAGCTCTTGTAATACCTATGTACAAAAATGGCAAACCACTGGAAATCATTGACTCTTTTAGACCCACATCCCTTTTACCATGTCTAACAAAAACCCTTGAGAAAATTATCCCAAGATGCCTTTTACGGTTCATAAAGAAACATAAACTGGTTTTCAATCTGGTCTTTTAAATTTTAAATTATTCTTTAAATTATTAATAAGATTTTTTTCAATAATTCAATGGAACATACGAGGGTATAAAAATAATTACTTTAATCTTAAAGTTTTATTATCAGAAAAAAACAAGACGTAATTTGCAATTTCAGAGTTATTCTCCCTACACAACGGAATCTCACAGGGATCTCCGCTCTCTGTTACTATTTTTATTATCGCGTTTGATGAATTAAGTCGAATTTTGACAAGCAATGCAGACGATCTCTATTTAATAGGAAATTCACAATCAAATAATCAAAAATAATTTTGAAAATGCTTTACAATCAATTGACAATTGGTCCACATATTCAGGTGAAAATGTTTCGTTTGAACAATCTAAACATTTGCATGTCTGTAAGAAACGCAACTGTCATCGCATTAATATAAAATATAATAATAAAACTGTAAATAATGTAGATATTGTAATATTGTAGATACTGTAAGATATTAGGTTTAAATTTTGATAACAAACATAACTTCAACATCTGTCAAAAACTTACGTGCTGAAGCAGTTATCGATATTTTAAACATTCATGCTATTAAAAATAAATTCCGTTTTCTACACAAAATACTATCCCCCACATTCCTTCTTCTACAACAAAGTCGAGATTAAAGAAAAAAAAAAAAAAAAAGAAAAGAACAAAAATTTCCATCTACATACTTTATCTGAGCTATATAAAATAACTCAAAAATTGACGTAAAAAACTATCACCATCAGAAAACTTTCCTGCATGGTTATTCGAACCTAAATTGTTGTCCTACAGCAAAAATTATACTGCGGTCAAAATATACAAACAACTTTTCATTGAAACTGTTGCTGAATTTAAGAAAACCAATTAGGAATTTATATATACAAATGTCGGTATTTTCAGTTGTAGACGAAAATTTATCCACCTTAAGAACAGGACTTCTACCCAAAAACGCTACAATTTTTGCAGCAGAAGTCATCGCAATTATTGAAGCTCTCAAATTACAAAAAAGCTCCAAGTAGAAAACATTCGTATGCGCAGATAGTCGGTCTGTTTTCGAAGCTGTTAGAAATACGACTAAATGCACACATGTAACCTACACAAAGCTATACAAAATACAAATTGATGAATGCTCGATTAGTTTTATATTAGTGAACGTAAACGCGACCAAAAATCTGGATAAACCTCCCTTTAGAATATAGAGTGAAAACAAAGTGTACATAGATTTTTAATATTTATTTAATTGCATTTAGTTCGTTATTAATTATATAACTATGAAATAAATTTTTCAATGACAAAAGTACACACCAAAAATTTTTTTAAGTTGAATTAAATTGAAACGCGTAATTATTTTGTAAGTAACATCTACAGATTGGTGTACATTTTTATCGCTTTCAATTGGCGCCTTGGGTGTGACACTACGATTTATGAAATATTAAAGATACTGCGTCTCAGGTCATGAATACTTTTTATACAATTTTGTTGCCGAAATCTATTTTTCGCTTAACTAAAACTGAATAGATATAATTCTTGTAAATATAATTTCACAAAAAAAAAATGTAGATCGATTTTAAAGGGTTATAACGTTTTTGCAATTTAATATTTTATTGCACCACAACGATTCTAAAATGTAATTTGAAAACATTTCATTATCACGCGATACTTTAGCTTCACTGAAATTAATATGTGAGTGTACCTCGCGAAACAGACACCTCCCAAAGCCATTCACGTTTTTTCTCAAAACGAAGGAAATTTTCTAATTTAAAAAATTTCCAAAAAAAAATTTTTTTTGAAATTTTTGGTTTCGTCATCTGTCCACAATGTAATTTAGTATTGATCAAGGACACATTTATTTATTTTATTTATATATTTAATTATTTATTCAAACATTATACATTTTAAATTATAATAAATCTTAAAAATAAAAGCAATAGCTGCATAAGCTATCAGCTTATGGTTATACGTATAAAAAGGAAAGTTAAGTAAATATTGGTTGGAGTAGTATTAAAAAAATAAAATTTATATTAGATTTTATGTTTGACATTAATATGTTTGAGAAAATTGTTAATTAAAATAATATTCTTCATCGACGGTTTAGTCAGCAGATTTATGATATTATTTGTGTTACAAATGTGTAAACGTAAATTATGTTGGGAATAACATTGAGCCAAGATATGTATTGTTGTTAGAGATGAATTGTTGCAAAAAGGACATGTTGGTTGTGGATCCTTGGATATAAGGTAACTGTGGGTAAGATTATTTGGTTAGCAGCTTCGTTGCCATTAATTCCAGCTCGACTGGGTATCCAAAAAAGTTTTACTTTTTTCGTCGTTTGATATCGATGTCGGGCTTAAAATGGAATTTCCTAATTTTCTTTTAAATTTCTGATTTTTAGCTACCATAACATAAAGTGTAATTTCCTGCCTATTAATATAAATTAATAACATTTTTTAATTTTCAAATATTAAAAGTATATCAAAAAAAAAAAAAAAAAATTTATAAAATTAAATTTGTATTTTAGACATACTGATGTGGATTATACAAGTGTGGTAACTTTTAAATGTTGTTGAAAATAAAATAAAAACCTCCATAACACTAATCCGTTCAGTAAAAGCCATTTAAGCGAACAGATTTGCTTTTATTAAAGCCAGTTAATATTGGTACAAAATAGCTTTTATGTGCCATCAAAAAATATTAAAATTTTGAAAGGTAAACGAGTTTTTGTAATATATATATATATATATATATATATATATATATATTTATATATAAAATATAAATAAATATATATATATAAAAGATCATAATATAATTATACAAATGGATTTTAATGTGCCATTAAAAAAATATATCTATTGATATTTTTTTAATGTCGCATTAAAATCCGTTTGTATAATTATATTATGATCCTTTTTTAACACAAAAAAATTTTTATGGTCCATAAAATTTGTATCTTACGAAATTCTTTAATGCGCATCTACTATTCCGTCAATCATGATAAATACCAACTATTTATGACAATTATGATTAATTTCGTGCCGTTCATGCGTAATTTTCAAAAAGTTCATAAAATTATTTTATTAAATTTATTTTTAATCCTATTCTGTAAGAAACTGTGAATGTGTCTCGTGAAAAACTGACTTTCTTGAAAATATTTGCTCTTATTTTCCAAACTTTGAGACTATCTACTACGTTGACTATTTCGGGTACATCAACGAGGTATAGCGCAAAATATGAAAAATTCAAACCCTTTTTCAGAATTTGTACAGAACCAACCCAAATGACCAAAAAATTTGAAAAATTAAAAAACACATAACTTATTAAGGTTCAAAGTCAGTTTCAGCCAGGTTAAAATTTTTTGATAATGGCCCATATGCTAAATTTCACTTTACATTATATTTTCACCATAACCTCTAAACAAGAAGAGTGTCCAACGTGAAATTTTGCTCGATTATGAAGAATAGTTATGTTAACATTATATATATTTTTTTAAAATATAGTTTTTTGAGATATAATGGTTTAAGTTTTATAGATCTAATTTTGCTCTTTGAACTTTCGAAATAAATTAAATTTCTACATATCATTTTAAAGGCAATATCTTTATCTTTCAAATGACATAGAGATATAAAGATAATATTATTGTCTTTAATTTGAAACTAAAACTAGTGATCTACCATGTACATATTTTGGGAGTTATTAGAGCTATTCCATATCAAAGCGGACAGAACACCATCAATTTCGGGTTTGACATCTCCGACTTCAACGAAATTCATTACTGATATTGAATATTAGAAGTGTTACTTGATTTAATTTGTTTTTTACATGTCCGACTTTGACCTTTGAACTTTTGATCCAAATAAATTTTATACATATCGTTATAAAGGTTATATTTTTGTATTTATTGTGAAATATAAGGCAGATTTACGATATATAGTTTAAAAGTTATTAGTTATTTACCAAGTACATCATTGTGAAATTTTTAGCTTTTTTTCGATTTTTAAAACAATATATTTTTGGACTGGACAGGGACATGACTCCAAAAGGTTATGATTTGAGAAACACTTTCAATAGCTAATATCTGTAGTGAATTACATTGAAATCGGAGGTGCCAAATCCAATTGCTGTGCGTTTTGATATGGAATCAATCAATAGTCAAATTTGATAGTCTTCATGTTTTCTTTTATTTTTGGTATTGCGTGTGATAAAATCATATCAAAAACAATATGAAAAAAAAAACAGATTTTTGACAACTTGCATCGTTTTGCTTATTTCAAATTTATTTACCAGAAACACAAAATAGTCATATTATATATAATTTTAAAGAAAGTTGTGTCTTCTTTACCTTATGTAATGTTCACGTTGTACGTTTTATTCAGGAGCTTTTTTTATTTCCTTTTTTATGTAACTTTTTGTGTTTACTGATTTAAAAGGAAAATTTTAATTTTTTAAAGAATAGAAAAAATATCCATTTTAGGCAAAAAAAAAAAGAATAAATAAAGATCACTGAAACGCATAAGGGATTATCTTATGTTAGTATAACCGTGTAACTAAAGTATCAGTGTAATCGAATAGTAGTAAACAATATAAGACCATGTAGATAAACACAAAAGGTAAAGTTGCATTACTCCACTTAATCTCGAAATTCCTATGGAGTCGGAAATATTTTATATTTTTAAATAAATTAAATTTCTCTAACTATATATTTTTTTATTTAGGGAGTGTTAAAAAACCTACAATACTTTTTTGAATCAACACATATTTTTATTGAATATAAATTTTATTTTAACAACTTTATTTATTAAATTTCAAAAGAAATTTAACAAACTAGATTATTGAATTGACCATTTGCATATTTAATTGAATCATTTAATTCAGGGTACTCGAATTAGCTTTATCTGTGAGGTGCCAAGCTTGTTAAGTTTTGCGACTAGCACAATGTTATTACTCATTGTAAAAATATTAATTAAAAATAATAGTCTAACTTATTTTCGTTACATATAAAAATAAAAATCAATTTTTATAGGGTACTAGTTTTCACCGGCGTTTTTCGAAAATAATATTTACTTTTTATGGAGGCCACTATTCCTCCTGGTCCTATTCGCCCTATTCGAAATTTCATATAAAAATTATTTCTGCAACTTTTTAATACTTTCACTGTAATACTCCTTTATATATTAATATTTACTTTGTATGATTGCTACCATTTTCATTTCATAAATGCGATATGGTAAAATAGTGATTCCCACGAAGCTTGAAAGCTCTCACTATAATACTTCCTTATATACATCATAATGGATATTTTCTTTGTATGGGAGGTACTACTCTCCTGCTCCGATCGAAAAAAATATCATAGTTTAATTTAAGAATATAAAGGATGTTGTGAACATTTTAAGCAAATCGGTTCAGCAGTTTGAGAGTTTTAGAAAAGTGGGCGAAAATGAGGGCATGACAACCAATCATGATCCAGCATAGTATTACATTCTCCAGTGCAAGCACTACCCGTGTCAAATTTCGTGTAAATAGCTGAATGATTGTCATTTATTTGGTGTTAAAAAAATATTTTTAAATTTAATATAAACAGTTGCAATAAACTTTCTAATCGTAAAATATTAAAATGTTTCAAAATAAAAACTTACATATTATTTAACACTTCTAAAAACTTTTGCAATTAAAAATGCTATCTTTAATCCGTAAATACATGTACTTATATGTAATCCACTTATTTGCTTAGTGAATTTTACATTCTACTTTTTTATAGTATCTTTTGATGATACTTTGTCTAGACTATTAAAAATAAATTTCATTTTACAAATAATTTTTCGCTTTAACGACAATATGACTTTAAGCCACATACTACCGTCAGTTATGCGTAAATCCTTCGAATTAGCTATTTATTACGCTTAAAAAATGTTTGACAAAAAAGACACACACAGTTTGAACAGATTCCAGTATAATAAATTTTAAAAAAATCTTAAATCTTTCTCCAAATATCTTGTGGTAAAAGTTTACAAAGACTAAAACAAATTCATAAATAATGGTAAAAGTTGCAACAACTTTTCGTACTCGTCCTAATAACGTAATACTTAATACTTCATAAGTATTTAATATATATATATATATATATATATATATATATATGTATGTATGTATATATATATATATATATATTATACATATATAATACAGTACAGCTATTGCAAGAATTCCAAAGAGCTGAAATCTTTATATTATACACTTATTAAATTCCACATAGTTCGATTACTAATATTGCACAGAAGAGCCATTTGCAAAATTAATGGTAATAAGTCTTGATCTTTTAAACCGTTGAACCAATTTATATGTATTTTTTTTTTTTTTTTTTTGTAAAGTCGTGAATGAATTTTTGGCGAATAAAAAAAAAATGCATATCCAAGTTAACTTTAGTGGTCTACCCACTTTTCCTTTAAAATGATTTTTAGTTTAAAATATCTTTTTAGACATTTTGTTATAAAAAACTAACAGCTTCAGAATGGGGTTGAACCAACAACCTTCTGGTTGTTAATCCGGCGCTCTAGCCAACTCATCCACGTGATTGCAGAATTACTGAGCTATAATACTATTGAGTACTTACTTGTGTAATACAGAGTAGTCAAATAATAATGACGCCTCATTATCGAGAAACTACTTTAATAAGTAGTTGCCATTACCGAAAACCAAAAAGTTTTTGCTGGGAACTTTTCCATATATGTACATATATGATATAAAGAATTCATATTTAAATTTAAAAAATAAATTTATTTTACTTGAACGAAAATTAAAAACATAAACATAAATAGACAGCAGTTAGGCTTCGAAATATTGTTGGGTGGAGAGTGTAGCTGCAGCACATGCTACAGTGGGCCAAATTTGACCATCTCCAGTGTGAAAAACATATTGGAGCTTGTAAATTTATATCATTTTAAAGTTCCTTACGAAAAAAAACTGCAAGTGTATCCCTCTAGAAACGAAGATTTTTATAATTCCCAAACACCAATTCAGATACTATTGAAAATTATAGATAATTAACCCTTTAGAGGTAATAGGGTAAATTTTATACATTGTTTAATTATTATACTTAAATATCAATGAATTTATGAAAAATATAATAAATTATTTTAAAACCGTGGACATAATCGAATAAAAGAGAGTGTTTCAAGTTTAGTCGCTATTTTACATGAATTTATAGTTCTTTGACAAGTTTATACTTCTTGTGAAATTTATTTTCTTAAATAAACATTTCTTTGCCATAAAAATTAGCTAAACCTATTATGGACAGGAGAAGCCAAAATATTTTGTTACTACATTATCAAATGAATACATATATCAATAGAACTGAATGAAGCTATTCCAAATCTAAATTACGATGGAAAATGAAATATTCAAATTTTCAATATATATATATATATATATATATATATATATATAATTTTTGGTAAATTTAATTCGTAAGTGTGCCAAAATCAACAATAAAAATTTTTTAGCGACTCAAAATGTTTACTTAAAGACTGATCATTTTCGACCACTGCTGAATGTTCAAAATTTTCAAAAAATATACTTCTTCTCCTTCTTCTATTCCCTAAAAGAATATTAGAAAATGTTGAACTTTTTCAACAACTTTTTTATTGAAATATATAGTTACTTTTTTGGAAAAAAATTTAAGTATCTGAGATATGTTTCATAATTATGATTTTAATCATCTTTTTAAACTTATCAATTTCTCCGTTTTCACAAACAATCTTTACATTCAAAGTGTCTTTTAAAACATTTTTTTCATGTACATTTTGTCTCTAAAAATATTTTAAATTTAAAATTGGATTGTGATTCTTTAGCATAATTTAGGAAATAATAGAGAATTTCACCATATCTTTTAAAAAGTCAAGGTAAAAAGTAAGAAATTAAATTTTTGACGCCAAATATCCTTTAAACCAGAAGAGATAGTATAGTATTGTAAACATATTTTTTTTGTTTTCTTGCCTAGTAGAATTCATAAATATTTAAAATCGGTTAATGTATGTAAAAGCTACAAGCTCCTATATGTATTCCACATTCGATGCGTTTAATATTTATTAAGCCATTTCCAACCACTGTTGCGTTTTCGCACCACTAACTTTACCTGTAGCCTAACTTAATAAATAAGTTCAATGATAATGTTTTATATATGTAATTTAGTTTGGAACATTAACTAAATAATTGAAATAGAACGGTTGAAAAAAGGGTCTATAAATGAGACCTTTTTTTTAAATTTGAAAAAAATATTTAAAAAAAGTATCAAAAAATTCAAAAATGATTACAAATGTTAAATTTTATAAGATCGCCGAATTCATAAAAATTGGTGTTACGAAAATGCATCAATGATCAATTAAGTGTACAGTGATTTACTTCTTGCATAGTAATGCATCATTAATACAGAAGTTTTTCATCATTTGTGAAATTGTTTATTATTTAAAAATTATTTTTGTCGAGAGAAAAATATAGCCAAATTATACTTTTTTAAATTTAAAAATTTCGTTTTTATTGCTTAAAAATCGTAAAAAACACGTGAGCTTATTTTTTAAAATTATTGTTAAAAAAATGTATCAATGAATTTCAAAAGAAAGCAATACCTTGAATGAAGTATAGATTTTATAGGGACATTAAATATGACTCTTCAATAGTTTAAAACAAATTCCAAAATTTTACCTGTATCGTACATAGTTTAAATTGAATTTTTTTGTACAATTTGGTAAAGATCCCTATGAATAAATCCGCTCAATAAATTATTTTATTACACTTTTTCTTAAATTTAGGACTTGTTTTGCTTCCAAAATCCAAGAATATTGGGTTCCTTGAACCAGAGGGACTAGGTATGACAGTTTCAGAAATTTTTGAAGAAAATTTCCGTTATAAAAGGCGTACTTGCATATCATAAAATCAGTTCACTTTGATTCTTAGAAAGTGCGTTACAGTGGATAACAAGTCCAAGAAGTGTTAAAAAGCTGTGGAAATATTATGTTGATTGTCGCTTATGATTATGTTGATATCGCTGAAACGATAACAATGAAGTGATCTCCAATTGTATTATTTTGCGCTATTCTCCACCGGAGAAGAAAAAAATTCCCGTTCCTAAACCAAAAGTCATAAATAAGTGCAACAAACATATGGGAGGCGTCAATTTACATAACAATGGAGTGGATAACTACCGCATTTCTGCTCGAAGTAAAAAATGGTGGTTAATTGTATTAATTCCACAGTTGTGAATTCATTGAAAATTCACTACTTAATGGTAAAAACTAAAAACAGACGGTCCAAGAGTCAGCTGGAGAGAATGCGGATTGTATGTTTTCGAATTAAGACGTTTATAAGGAGAACCGCAAAAAATGCCCAGAATCAGTGTATCAAATCATCTCATATGGAAACGTCGAATGCCACTCACAAACAGTATATCAGTGCAGAAAATGCAACATTTTTTTACATCCTAAGTGTTTCAATGAATATCATGATATATAAAAATTCTTAGATGTTAGAATTATGTACACATATTTATCTATATATTTATTAAAAAATTAGAATATTATAATTAAATAAAAAAAAAAAAACAGTGATATATAATATTTACACAGAGAAAGCAGATGTGATGTATCTACCTAATTTTTTGCCAATCGAATTTTGTCGGTTCTGTATATTATCTTACAATTCGGTTGCAAATATCGAAGTTTTTCATATAATTCGATAAAAGCAGCCGAAACTTTCAGTGGGAGCAACTAAAACTTTAGTTGTTTTTATTTGAAGTAAATTTTAAAATTATGTAATTTTTATCGATATATTTCATTAAATATAAAAAATGATTTTATCTTATACAGATATACAGTATAAAAAATATGTTGCCATTTGGGATATAATAATGAAATGAGAACGTTGAGTTGCCTTGAAATCTTATTTTTTTCGACTTTACGACACGATACACTTTTTGATTTTTTCTTGAATATAGAATTGTTCTTGCTTATATTCTTAGCTAATTAATTTATAAAACGGAATAATTGAATGAACTTCTTTCTTGTTTTCCGCACATGTAAGAAATTGGTTTCAAGACTTTCGTTACATTAAAACTCGCATTATTTTTAATATAATAAAGAGAGTTCCATTTTTGAATTTTAGTTAGTAAGATTTTGAATTCTAAGATATTTACAAAAAAAAAAAACTCTATTAGTAATTAAGTATTAGTTTTGAATGATGTATTCCAACAAATGTGTTTTTTGGGGTAATTTTTTTGAGTCATCGGAATAAATTCAACATTATTTAATCAATAGATAACATGATAATTAGTATGGATAATGGAAGTTAATTATAAAGATTTTCAATTTGTGACAATGAAGTTTTGCCCCAACCTTTTCTAATTTCTTCAAATGATGAATTTTTGTGCTTCTTTTGTTTGCCCGACTCATACGCATTACGTGGAAGCAATTTGCATACATTTTCTTCAATATTCTTCATTGGTCGGGGGAGTACGGTAGTCACTCAAAAGTGGTAACATTTTAACTTCGAATTCATTGCTTTACTACTCCTGTGTTATGTGTAGGTGCTGGAATGGCTTTTTTAGTAGCTATCATTCTTCGGAAAAAATTCGAAATTCACATGTTCCATAATATAATTATAGCCATTGAAGCTTTCCAGATTGATTTTTTCCATGCGGTAAAACAATATATTGCATTCCTTTTTTTAGAACATAAAATCTTGGACAAATTGAAGTCGTTTTGCTTAACAGTAGAAACACTTGTTTTTTGTTTAATTTTTAATTTTTGAGGCAGAATCAATAGAATTGGAGGCATTTCGAATGATGGCTCTTCTAGCTGCTTTCGTAATTACTTTATACGTATATCATTTCATGTTTTTTTCATAGCTAGACTGATTTCTTAAAAAGTTGCCGGCAAGATTTTGACTTCGCTCAACGATCCATTATTTCACATCGCCCCCCACACAAATGCTCTCCTGAAATAGGGTTTTAAGTTTGTAAATATCTTAAATGTGAAAATATTTTAATGAAACTTGCCAAAAATAAGTTTTATATAAGCGTTAAAATGACTGCAATATTTCATAAAGATCGGTCTACAATTGACTACATCTGCCGTATAAGTTACTAAAAATCAAAGTATTTTAACAAATTAAATTAAAGTCTTACATAGAAAAATCTAAAATCCAATTTCAATTACGAATAATTAATATTAAATTATTTTATTAATTGAAATTAAACATATGAAAGAAAATGAAAAAAATATTCAAATTATCACTTATTTTTATTTATATTTGAACAATTTTTTTCTTATTGTATAGAAAAATAATTAAAAGACAATAAATTGTTTAATTTTTAGTAAAAAATACTAGAAAATTTTAATTTTGATCAACTAAATAATTGTTACAATTACAAAGGTATTTGGAATAGCTTTTATCTTTGATAAATCACTTAAAAGGCCATATTTTTTCTGTATACGGGTACAAATTTCATATAAATGTCAATATCAAAAAAATGTCTTTATTTAAATCGGTACATTATTGACCATAGCTCCCATCAAGAGTCCACTTCCGAAAATTACTCAAACGTAAGTAAACATCATAAAAATGTTAGTATCGAGATAATATTTTACACGACTAAGTTTTATTTACATAAGTATAAAACACAATACCGAGTTTAATGATGATCGGTCCATAATCATGTCCCTTATTATTCGTTATTAGACTTTTTCAATCTAACTGATACACACGAACAATATAAGGCAACCAATTTTAATTAATTTAGATATGGTAATAAATAATAGAAAGTTTCTGGGTAAAATCTGATATATCAACCGACTTTCAAGCTAGTAAGAAACAAATATATAACGAGATTTTATTGTTGACAATATTATATATAATACTGAATTTCGAGGGAAAAACTTTAAGCGCCGTATGTCTTAGGATTCATTTTAATTTTTTTGAATATTTCTTAAGTTTTGAAAATTCATTCATTAGTTTAAATGACCTTCTTTATGAATAATTTCATAAAGTACTTTTATTTCAAGGTTTTCAGAGATTTTTGGTTTTTGCACCCAGGATGGCAGCTAGAAACAGAAAATTTTGTTAATCTAAATATTGCATCAGCGCTCGATTTTTTGCAAATGTTTCAGGTCAAACCAAACTTCCAAATTATAATAATTCATCTAAGATCTTTACTATCGAAAACCACAAACGATTAGTCGTCAAACAATAAAGAAAAAATTTAATAAAAATCCATGCGAAAAGTACCTTTATTTTTATTAATTAATTTTAAATATAATTCCGTAATTTGCTGATGTAAAAGCAATGCTTTCGAGAAGTAAGGAAATATTTCCTCAGGGGCTTTCGTTATATATATATATATATATGTATATATATATAAAACCAATTAATAGAATGAAAGAAGAAGCCACCCGCAATAAATTAAATGCTACACAAATAAGAGATAAACTTGACCTTCCTGACACTTCAGAATATGTTGCAAATATTTTACAAACAGATGGTAACATAAAATGGAAAAAACCAAAGTGTAAACAATGTTAAAAGAGCATCGTAAGGAAAATCGTTTAAAATTTGCGAGCAAGTACATGAAGTGGACAGATGAGTGGAAAAAAGTAATCTTTTCTGAATAAAAGGAATTCAATTTGGACGGTCCTGATTCATATTCTTGCTATTGGCAATATTTGAGATCGAACGAAATTCGTATGTCGAAAGGCAATTTTGGAGAAAGCAGTGTTATGGTTTGGGCAGTCTTTTCTTCTGCAGAAAAATCAAAAATATGTTATGTTTCAACTAAAATTAACAGTACAATTTATAAAATGAATGAAAAATGGATGAATATTGCATATTCCAGGAGGATAACGCTGCAATCCAAATCGTATCGCAATCTAAATCGTAATTTAATGAACATAGTATTTACATGGCACGTAAAGTTTACGCAAGAAATATATATAAATATTTATATATATATATATATATATATATATATATATTAATTTTTTTAAAGATATTGTAATAAACAAAATATTGATCCGCTGTTAGCAAAATGCCCCAATGAAAAATCACCCACAAAATTTCCATATAAATTTGGTTTATATTTTATACAAAAATATCAAATTAAATTTTGAATTAGAATAAATTTTTGATTAATAATTTTCAAAATTTTTTTTATTATATTTATTTTTATATTATTTTATGGTTAATAAAAAAATAGTGATCAGTTTCTTCTCAAGTTAAATAAAATATACAGTTATCTATTCTTGCTAGTTTCAAAAATAATATATAAAAGCTTAAGGCTACACCAATTATATAAAAGTAAATTGTAAATAAAATACAATGAAATTGTTAGTGAAATGTGAGTGATTTTCCAATTAGCCATAAAAGTCTTCCACCAGTTATCCAAGAGGCTCGTGTAGATTTAGTCACGAGGCTATGAAATTTCTATTCATGTAAATATAATTGCAAGGATTTTGTTCAATGAAAATTCTTCAATTGATTTCAAAAACAGGTACTTATATTTTTATTTCATGGTTAAATTCAATAAATTTTAATAGAAAATAAATTTAATAGACTGAAAAGCATATAATCAAAGGCGTATCATTCAAAAATTCTCCTCTACATGTGCTATTTTTCTTAACCTCATTGCATGTTCAATTACATAAAGTTCTCCAAACTACAGCAAATGAGACACATTCGACCTTAGGCTAGTGTGACGTCACATACATTTTTATATCCTTTTTCCCAGTGATTATACAAAGAACATTGGGTGAAGAAGAAATAAAACACAAATAATAAATGTCCAGCATCAACAATAACCATAAAAGGAAGGTTTCCCAGGTAGCTTTCCTCGGATGGAATTATAGTTTTAATTGCAAGCGAGGAGAATAATTTATATCAAAACATTTATATCAGTTATCCTTTAACCTTAAAAATTCTATACTTCCAGTAATTATGGTTAAAGAAAAAATCTAACAAATCAATCATTCTGAAACGTTTAAAATTTTCCTAAAATCTTATATCTACTTCATAAAAAAAATATCTAAAAAATTATATATTTTATAAACAAAAAATTGATTCACAAAATTTATAATAATAACAAACCGCTTGGATTAAAATTTAAAATAATTATTTAAAAGACCAATTTATTTTTTAAAAATTTACCTAAAAACTAAAAATGTTAAATATATCACAGGTCAATTATTTGCTATCACAGTTTATTTATTACACAGATTTTTTTTCCTAACCATAATTAGCTATCTCCTAAAAATTAATCATTTTATATACCAATAGATATAATATATTAATATACCTTAACTTAAGTTGTATAATTATGTTTTTGGTTGTAATTAACGTTTAATTATAAATTTCCCAAAATAGGTTTAAGCACGTAACTGCAATTTTTCGATTCACTGTAACTACTAGTAAGTAATAAGCAAAAACCTACCTACACACATGTTGAGTGAACATGCATTTATACATCTAAATATTGATTTGTTTTACTTGCATATTCTTACACTGCGCTCAAACGATGATTTGAAATCACGATTTTAACTAATTTTTTTTTTTTTTGGTAACGAGCGGGATAGAGTCAAAAGAGGGATTGAAAAAAATAACGTTTTCTGTTTTCGTTTATGAGTGTTGTAGACCTTTATGTTGTTTTATCGAATTCCCTATTGTTCGGCTTGAGGTCTAAATAAATAAAAATAAAAAACTCTTCCTATGCTTTTTTAAATTTATTACATTACTTTTTATTATCATCTAATATTTCGACCAACTTTGTTGGTCATCTTCAGGGATGTGTTTATTATTATAAATATTTTTAATCATAACAAAACAAAAAGATTAATAATAATTACTTTTGACTATATTGCAGTGTTCTCCGTTGTTATTGTTCTGAGCTTTCGTCACTGATTGTTTATGTTTTTATTCTCTTGTTATTCTTATGTTTGTATATTTATTCTTATGTTTGTTTATTTATTATGTGAGCACATAGTTTATTCTCATTCTTCTATGCATCTCTTGCATATATCGTTTCATATGATTATTATTTCTTGTAAATATTCTCACTTTTTCAAACTCTGGTTTGTGCCCAGTTATTGCACAATGGGCTGCGAGTGCTGTTTTTTGTGTTAGTGGTTTGTCATTACATTTCAGATCTGATTTATGCGATGATAATCTTGTCCTTAATTTTGTTTTTGTTGTACCAACATATACTTTTTTTCATATGTCAGTGTCGTCACTATTACATTTTATCTCATATACTACGTTAGACTTGTCCAGATTCTTGATTTCATATTGCTAAATAGCTTATTTGTTGTGTTGTTCGTTTTTATCGCCAATATGAAATTTTCCTTACCATATATATCCGAGTGTTTAAGCCTCTCCGAAAGTCCAGAAATATTTTCAATTGATCTATAAATTTTCTGCGGTTTATCCGTATCCTTGTTGTCTATTGGGTTTTCCTTATTTGTTACATATTTAATCAACATGTTTATTTTCTTATGCGGGAAGTCATTTTTGCGGAGAATATTTCTGATTGTCTTCTTGTTATTTCTATGGAAATCCTTATTGCTATTGTCTAGTACCCTTATAATGAAGTTTGTTGCCGTATTCATATTGGGATGTTTAGAATAAAAGTTAATCACTCTCCCAGATGCCAAAAGTTTCTGATACCAGTCTACTTTTAAGATATTATCCTTACGAATAATTATGGAGTCTAAACAGGCTAATTCTCCATCATTTACCTTTTCCAGTGTAAATTGTATTTGTCTATTAAATGTTTTAACGACTCCTCTATTTGATCGTTTCTCAAAATCCCAAAAAGGACATCCACATATTCTGTCATCATTCTTGGTTTGTACTCGAGTTGTTCCAATGTAGTATCAAGTAGTTCTTCCATAATAATGTCAGCTATTTCGTGAAATGCAGGGGACCCCATTGGCATTCCCTGTTTTGTTCCTAAAACATTATTATTATTATTATTTTTTTTTTTTTTTTTTTTGTTTGTTATTTCTCTTCACACTCATTTGGTTGTATTGCTACAAACAAGAATTATTAAGGAAGATCATTCTATTAGAATTAATATTACGATTTCTTGGTAAATTTATGTTAGTAGAAATTTGTGACCGATTATGGCCAAAAGGCTAGGTTATGAAATATTATTGAAAATAAAATAAATAAATAAAAATAAAATAAATTGAATAAGTAAACACTTAATATTGAAGCTAATAAAACCATATGTATTAAATTTTTAAATGTAAATAAATAGTAGAATTAAAATGGAATACTTTTTAATTCCCTACGGATGTGATAGCATTTTAGAATAATCAGTTTTGGGTTTTAGCAAACTTACCGGCGCTAAAACATAGGGAAGGGAGGATAAAGAGGCAATGGCCCCAACAACATCCATTGTGTCCTTTATTGAAGTTTAATTTTCGTTAGCATATAGACAATTATTTTAATTTTAAAAGAGTCTTTCCAAAACCAAGGCAGGGGAGTCTGATATTATGAGTTGGTACAAATAGGTATGTGAGTTTAGAATATGTGAATGACAAGACCCCACCCCAAGAGACTGAAAGCTAGCAGTATAAAGGCTCCAAAACGTCGATTTTCGTATTCCTTAGATACAGTAGACTGAAATTAAAAAATGATCCCATACCCACAACATCCTACGTCTTCTGACCTGACTTCATTTAATTTTGTATGAAAGTGTCATTTGTACATTACAGAATTTTATGCACTAATTTTTCCATGGTAACTTCTTTGTATTTCATTCACATTTTTATTTCGGAGACATATTTTCAAATACCTGGAATAAAATATTAAAGAAAACTAATAAAATAAAATAAATATATACAATGTCCAAACTTTAAATTTGATATATTTTGTTATAAAAATATATATATAGAGAGGAAACAAATTGTTGAATTGAAATGATATAAACCTAGAAAATTTCATTTGATATGATTTATTTATGATCGAGGAAAAAATATTAAAAAGTCATAATTTTCAAGATTTTTATCGCTTTGAACCGCCTCTAAATTTTTTCAATCAATCTAAAACTTTTTATTCGAATATTTATAGTTTTATTCGAAATTTTTCTAAATTTATTTAATAAATTTTTAAAATTTTAAAATTAGATTTTTAAAACAGCCTTAAGAAACTTATAGTTCTTGTTTCCCTAACAAGAAAACAAAGTATAAAATGTAAATTAGAACATATTTGCGACAGAATAAACTTAGAAACGAAAATAAAATTTAAATGTTAACTGCACACACATTTACAAATATTCTTACAGATGCTGCCATAGTATCAACACCAGTAGGATTCTCAAAATCTAGAAAATATGTACAAAATTGTAGAGATATAAAAATTCGTCGCCAATGACAGGAGTTCCGATCTCCAAATCTTAAAATTCAGTTAAATCAGCTTTAGAGAAGATTGAGATTAGCTCTAAACATTAAGGAAGAATCTAAACTTAAAAATTATTTGCACAACTAAACCCTACTAGGAAAACAGATTATAGCCTATGGAAGGCGGTGAAAAATATATACGTATATACGTATCTCGTATCAGACTAAAAAACGGTAAATGGGCAAAAAATAACATTGGAAATGTCGAAATATTCGATACATACCTTGAAAATGTTTTTACTCAAAACCATACAAGTTCCTGCATTTCCCCTGGTGTTATTAATGAAATGGTAACCTATCCATTAAAATCTCTGCGCCCTGATAAGATTACTAGTACAATGATTACGGAGGAGGTAACGTTATGGTTTGGGGTTGCATGGCTTCATGTGGGGTGGGCAATCTTATTTTTATTGAAAGCACAATGGACAAATATGCATACCTTAATATATTTAAAGAAAACTTAAAACAAAGTGCAGAAAAATTGGGCTTGGGACGTTTGAATTGCTTACAACAAGACGACGATCCCAAACACACCTCTAGATTAGTAAAGGAATGGTTCATTTATAATATTCCTATGCAATTAAATCACCCATCTCAGTCACTTGATCTCAAACCGATTGAGCATCTATGGGACTACTTGAAACGATTCAGCAGCACAATATAACGAGTAAAGATCAGCTAAAATCTGTTATTAAGGAAGAGTGGAGTAAAATAGATTCCCTTACAAAAAAGCTGGTGCATTCCATGCATAGCCGTTTAAATGCTGTAATTGCTGAGAAAGAAGGACCTACTACATACTAGATATATTTTTATTTAATATTGGGATTTTTTTTTTTTTGTCTTAAAACGGTTACCTTGTACGGAGACTTTTTTGGTGTTATTTTTCGTGAAATTAATGAATTTATGTAAAATTTTATATTCTTAATCAAAATATTTGCAAATTTTTATGTTGTTTTCTAGTTTATAAGTTGAAATCAAAAACTTATAAAATATTTACTTAAAAGTGACCATCAAATGACACTTTATATTATGATTATGTCTGTACGGATACTTATTTAATTCAATGTATATCGAATTGCCAATCTCATAAGAAAAAGCTTTGAGAATAGACAATATTGCTCTGCATTATTTATAGAAAATACTCAGGCATTTAAAAAAGTTTACCACAAAGGTTTAATCCACAAAATCGCAAAACAGTTTCCAGAGAACTTACATAAACCACTGAAAAATTACATAGTGAATAGGTCTTTTCAGATAAGATCGAAAAACGTGATCTCTTCACGTAGAAAAATCTCAGCCGACGTGACCCATGGAAGTATTTTGGGACCACTTTTATATATACTTTACACATCAGATATGACTACAAACCCCAAAACACACACATCAACATTTGCGGGTGATACCGCTTTTGTAGGCAATCACAATAATTATGTAGTTGTATCAGAACAACTCCAATCCAACATAAATGAGTTGAAAAAATGGCAGCTCAAGTGGAAAATTAAGGTAAATCCTACAAAATGTGTTCATATCACGTTCACTTTACGAAGGGAAAATTGTCCCTCTGTTCAGAAAAATAACTTTAAAATACTTAAACCAAATAAGGCAAAGTATCTAGTATTCACCTTGACCGTTGATTGACATGAGTACAGCATGTAGATTCAAAGGTTACACACATCAAATCAAAATCAGCAGAATTGCATTGGTTAATTAACTCACGTTCGGTTCTCGACCAACTACAAGGTCCTCTTGTATAAGGCAGTATTAAAACCTATATGGCTATAAGGTATGAAGCTTTGGGGAACAGATTATTCCTTTAACATCGAAAAACTACAGAACTACAATTATATTACTAGAAACAATAACATCCATGGGGATTTCAATATCCGCACAATTCGATAAGGCTGCACAAACTACATGTTAAAATGAAAGGACATACTAACCTTGCGCTAGACTTGCTAAAACCTAATGGTCACTAAAGTTTAGGAAGAATGGACATAGCTTGACATATATATATATATATATATTTATATTAAACTAATTAGACTCGGAAGAGGTTTTTATGAAGCAAATATTTTATGTGTGTTTGCAAAAATTTTAAACTCACAAAATAATCTTCTACTTTTGAAACTAAATGTGAATTAATGCAATAATAGCATGAAAGGCCATAATTATTTTTTTGGAATTTTCTTGATTATCACTAGCATAGTGAAAACATACACCCTAAAAGTCCTTACTGAATGAACAAGATACTTCTTATATTATGGATTAGGGCTATTTAGGGATTTTAGGTAGAATTTATATTAAAGGATGTGTTTGATTATTTTAAAATTTCCATTTTATATTCCCATGGACTTGATGAACGATTCAAGTTGTTATGTTTCCAAACTTTTTGTAAAAGTGGAACATTTTGCTTAGATTAGGGTTCCACGACTATCTCCAATAAATCGTAGCACAAAAATTTCATATCTTTCTTTTCATTGAAATGTATCAGACATCCTTCTTCCTTTCAATCATCCTTAACTTCGAGTCTATACAAGGGAGCTTTTTATCAAGAAAAACTTAATTTTTTTTTCGAATTGCAGATATTTTTTATCGCTATCAATAATATTGAAAAAGGTGTGTCATAACGAATCATGTAAAAAGTACCAACAGCCATAAAAATGACGTCTTTTATTAAGCAACGTCAAGAAAATGTTGTCAGAGATCGAAGGCTGAAAATTTGGTTTTAACTGTGCAATAATACTGGCAAATTCCGTCAATGTTAGACTATTTTTATCATGATACAAATTTTAAGTTTGTCTTGATAAAAAATTTGACGTTTGTCTTGATAAAAATTTATCTAATGTAGACCCGACGTAATGGCTTTCTACATCCTTTTTCATTAGATAGATTATTGTTAAACAAGAGAAAAAGAAAAAAATATATAGCTTTTATAAATTTTATTATTCCTATCATAATTTATGGTTCTGAATAAGTTGTTTCTTCTTTTTTGGAACAGAAATTTATTGGAAATTGCAATATAATATCCCACACATATCACTTTTATTTAAGTTTTATTTTTATAACGCTTTCATGAAATATGTTGAGAGATACTCATAGATCTGAAAATTTCTGAATAAATTATATACAAAATAATTTCTATGATTTAAATTCAGGTTAAAATTATTACATAAACCTGAAACAATTATTTCAGAAGAATACCAATCCAATTAGTAATTTTTATATATAACAGTGTAATGTGCTAGCAAGGAATTCTAAGGTGTATGTATGTCTTCGCTATGAAAATGATAATAAAAGAAACTAAAAAAAAAAAAAATTATTATGTCTTTTTGTGATATTATTCGCGTTTTATTAAGATAAAAATGAACATTATGTTGTAATTTTTAATTTTTTGCAAACACACTTATTTTATTATCCACAAAAAATATTGGTTTTCTTAAAATAACTCTTTCTTTCTTTAAATAAAAAATTTTCCATAAACTGTCATCATCTTATAAATAAATGTGCCTTAGAAATTAATTTGACTACCTTAAATTTTCTACCAAGGCGATTTCAACATTTGAATTACTTTGAAATTTGCTACTCGTTCTAGCCCATTCTTATCTCTCCTTTATAAATTTATTTATGTTTTACAGTGTAATTCTTATTGTTTCATCAGTTACATTCATCATACAAATCGTGAAGAATATAACTCTGGTCGTTGTAATTGTATCTTATATCGTATATCGGGCGAATTTGTTTTTTGGTTTACTAAAATTTTGAGTCTTATTCTCACATTGGCTAAGCTATGTATTTAAAAAATTGCAAAAAGTGAACTTTGAATAGCAACAACATTAATATGATATGAATTTTAATGTTTTAAAGAAACATAAAATATAAAAATATGTATGTAATTCAGAGTTTCTTTAAATGAATTTTAATCAAAAACAAGTAAAAGATGTAACGTTTTAATGTTTTTGCTATTTTTTTGAATATAAACGGTATATATCTGTATTTTTGTTTCGCTACCGGTATACCATTACCGAAATAAGAACAAATTGAATGCCGTTACCTTGTAAAAAATTAAACCCAAAATTTAAAATTTTTTTAAATTTTGCAGTTTTGTTATAGAAAATTTGCGCTCCTAAGTGAAATTAAACTTAGAGAACAGAATTTTAAAGAGGAAGTAATTCTCTACAGTTTGAGGTACATATTTCTCGTTGATGTCAGGAAAACATGCACGAGATACCATCATCGTGAAATTATATATGACTAACGTAAATGTTTGTTAAATGTGTGTTTTTCGCCACTGACAAATACCATTTTTTCAGAAATTGCCTCACATATATCCCATTATAGATTAAATTTTAAATTAATAAAAACTATTTTGTGAAAATTCGCTTCAAAAAAAAACTAAAATCGCAATTTTTTCAAGGAATTTTATCATAAGTAAGGTTTAAGTTTTTTCAAACCAGTACGGATTTCATTTAATTTTTTTTTTTTTTAGCAAAATATGGAAAAATATGTCTATTATTACTCACTAGTTTTAGAGATTTTTTACCAAAAAATATTTTTTGTTATTTAATGGATTATGCATTAATAGATTATGAATATTAAAAGTTTTGAAATGGCTGATAGTACTTTAAAATTTCTATGAAATTTTGCGAAAAAAACAATATCTTTATTTTGAAGATTTTTTAACCAAGTTCTCACATTAGTCGTGTAATAATTTATACCAAAATTCATAGGTATATCTTCATTAATTTCCAAAATATTTAGTATTTGTCTCCCTAAAATGGCGTGCAATGTCATGCAAAAAAAAACAAGTGTTTCTAACAAATGAACATTCTCACAAATTAAAAACGATAAAATTATTTCTCGGAAGATTACAATTTCACCAATTTTAAAATATTTTCATTACTTTTTTAACAATACTTAATATTTTTATTAAAAAAATTATATAAACATAATTTTAACTTCGAAAGCAGTGTATAAGAATCATAAAATAGGAACATCCTACCAGTGACAACTATGTGTTAAAATGTTGACTTCTGCAGTACATACTTCCAGTAACAATACTATGTTAAAATCACTACATTTTTAGCTCTGTTTCAGTCCTTTTGATATTTTAAAAGTAATGAGAAGGTACTTCCTTAAAAAAGTTTTTTATTTCCTTTTGCTGCGTATTAAACCGTACTGATCACTATACGAATACATAAAAAATACAAAATAAAAATAAATACAAAATATAAATGGAGAACAAAATACATTTAATATTTGTCATGAATAATAACAGATTGTCTCAGTGAGATATTCCGAAATCGATTTTTGCATAAAATCATCACACAATTTAATTTCTATTGAAACAAAAATTTGTTTATGATTTATAGTTATACACGCACATAAAAACATATCTGACACACATCCACACACAAACAATCCCAGCGGTAAAAAAAACAGGACACTAATATGAAGGCTTTCTAGAGGGCCTACTTAAACCTTTAGATGTTCCAATTACTCACGTTAACCTACCTTGTCATCTCTAACGTCCGAAAGACCAGAAGATTTAGTTTTTGATTTTTATTTTATTTGTTTTAAATATCTAAACCATTTTAAACCATTACAAATAAAGATTACAATAAAAATTGTTTTGTTATATCTGATCTCTTTTATTTTTTGCAAAGTGAAAAGAAATATCAATAAAAGATTATCCTAAATATAATTAAAAAAAAAGAAGATAATCATTTTTTTTCAATTATAGATTTAAAACATTCCAACAAATGCACAATGTTCCAAGAACATTGAAAGTGAAAATATCTGTAGCAGTGTACAGTGGGACTGAATGCTAAATAAATTATAATAAATCTGTTTCTGAAACTATGAACATTAATAGAGGAGGACTTATGCTTTCAAATTATCTACTGAAACGTGTATTTTGGGGCAAAGTTATTGTGAAAAGTATTTGCAAACCTGTAACTTTTAGAATTATAGACCAGTTTTAAATTTCTGTATTTTACTAAACTAGATAATGAAAAGTTCTGTACTATCCCACCAAAAAATTTACGTACTTAGTTAGTTAGCGAGTAATATTGGAGAAAAATAACACTAATTATTTTTTGGCTGAATAACCTAGCGTTGCCATAATGTCATTTAAAGTGTAATTCTAGCACTTATTTTTCGGCTATTGTACTTTTTTGTGAAAAATAATGCTAGATTCTTTTTAGCATGTTTTGAACTTTTTTGAAAATAGGATGAATCTTCTCGCCATAAAAGTGAATTTTTAGCATTTTTTATTATTTTTTGCACTTTTATTAATTTAGGGATGTATGGAACACGAAATAGTCAAAAATATCTAAGTAGGCCGTTAACAAATTCCGATCTGATCTAATCATGTCCATCTGTGTGACAATTTCGGTACTTGTAACTTTTAAATATTTTTTGGACTTTTCAAAAATTTTATAAAATTTTAAATGCGATCTTGCATCTAATAATGATCATGATTCATAATTTTGAAAAAAAGTTTAACGTTCGATTATGATTTTGGAACTTTTCTGATGCAAGTTGGATAGAATAAGTTTTAAAACAACCTTCTGGTAAATTTAGCCTTACAGAAGGCCTCTTTATAATTTATTTTTACCGCTGGAAATGATCATGGACAAACAAATACACTTAAGAACACAGATCATCTCATATCCATAAATACACAAATACCCATTTTGTTCTATATAATTTTTTCTTACAAAAAAAAAAAAAAAAAAAACATTACTATTCGTACATCAAAAAAAGGTTTATTATATTTGCAATTTGCAAATTGTTTATAGGATAGACGTTTATAAAAAAATAGCGAAATCGATTATGTGTAAACTTAATTTTTGTTTTTTTTTTTAATTTTCCATCCGTTTACTTACAAAATATCTCATCTATATTTTTTATTTATTTATTTATCAATAATAATTTAAATTTTAACAATATTTAAAATTTTCACAATAATATTTAATTTTTTTTTATCAATAATGTTAAAATTAATAATATTTAAATTCAATAATACTTAAGTTCTAAACTCGACACCCGCTAAGCCTTTGGCTTGACAGCAGCATAATAATAAATCTATATGATTTATAAATAAAATATTTATGTTCACTGCGAACTTATGAAAAAATATTTTATCAATTTTTTCCCTTTATACTCATTTTTTGTGTTAATAACGTTTATGGATATTTTGTTTAGTATTGTTGGTAGAGTGATGGTCAGCGTATTCCTTCCATATTCATTGCAGAAACGTTCGACTTTAAATCTTTTTTGCGCCCGGCGTCGCGCGTTGTAAGCATGATCTATTTCATGCAAAAAGTTATTGTTGATGAAGCAGTCAATTGCCAGTGCACAGTGGGGCAAAATCGAAATTTTTTGAAAATAAATCTGTAACTTCTGATCGGCTGGTTGCATTTTCATGAAATTTGGTATAGGTAGCAGAGGAGTGTACAATGTTAAGTTTGGAAGGGGGCACAACAAACCCCTCAGGGGAGGAGCTAAGGGTGCTGAAAGTTAGGTACCTCTGACATAAAAAATGTTTAATCGCTTTCCAAATTTTTGTTTCTCGTCCGATTTCAAATATTTTTATATATTGTTGTAGGCCCTGATAAGACCTATAAAAAACATGCTTACGTGTCCTATTTATCTCTTATAGTTTTCGAGTTATTTGAGTTATTTTTTATTTTTAATAGGGTTGCCACATTTTCCAAATTTAAGTAAATCTTTATCCTTTTCTAAACGTTCATATATTTCTATGAATAAATTTAAAATTACAACACAAAAAATGTCTATTTTAACTTAATCAATAGATATTTTATTAGTTTACATTTATGGTGTTTACCTAAATTTAACAAATATATTTATCTTTTGGTGATGGTTAAAAATGTATATATTTATGATCTAGTGGCAATGTACAGGTATCCTTTCCGGTGATACCTAACAGCAACATATAATATCAATGAATTCGGTATAGGTACTATTCCAAATTGACTCTTTCAGATATTTTATCTAATGAAAATTCACTGAATATCTGTAAATGCGCAGCTAATTCTTATCAACATCATAACGAAGTTGATTACAATGATGATTACATCTTGTATAAGGCAGTATTAAAACCTATATGGCTATAAGGTATGAAGCTTTGGGGAACAGATTATTCCTTTAACATCGAAAAACTACAGAACTACAATTATATTACTAGAAACAATAACATCCATGGGGATTTCAATATCCGCACAATTCGATAAGGCTGCACAAACTACATGTTAAAATGAAAGGACATACTAACCTTGCGCTAGACTTGCTAAAACCTAATGGTCACTAAAGTTTAGGAAGAATGGACATAGCTTGACATATATATATATATATATATTTATATTAAACTAATTAGACTCGGAAGAGGTTTTTATGAAGCAAATATTTTATGTGTGTTTGCAAAAATTTTAAACTCACAAAATAATCTTCTACTTTTGAAACTAAATGTGAATTAATGCAATAATAGCATGAAAGGCCATAATTATTTTTTGGAATTTTCTTGATTATCACTAGCATAGTGAAAACATACACCCTAAAAGTCCTTACTGAATGAACAAGATACTTCTTATATTATGGATTAGGGCTATTTAGGGATTTTAGGTAGAATTTATATTAAAGGATGTGTTTGATTATTTTAAAATTTCCATTTTATATTCCCATGGACTTGATGAACGATTCAAGTTGTTATGTTTCCAAACTTTTTGTAAAAGTGGAACATTTTGCTTAGATTAGGGTTCCACGACTATCTCCAATAAATCGTAGCACAAAAATTTCATATCTTTCTTTTCATTGAAATGTATCAGACATCCTTCTTCCTTTCAATCATCCTTAACTTCGAGTCTATACAAGGGAGCTTTTTATCAAGAAAAACTTAATTTTTTTTTCGAATTGCAGATATTTTTTATCGCTATCAATAATATTGAAAAAGGTGTGTCATAACGAATCATGTAAAAAGTACCAACAGCCATAAAAATGACGTCTTTTATTAAGCAACGTCAAGAAAATGTTGTCAGAGATCGAAGGCTGAAAATTTGGTTTTAACTGTGCAATAATACTGGCAAATTCCGTCAATGTTAGACTATTTTTATCATGATACAAATTTTAAGTTTGTCTTGATAAAAAATTTGACGTTTGTCTTGATAAAAATTTATCTAATGTAGACCCGACGTAATGGCTTTCTACATCCTTTTTCATTAGATAGATTATTGTTAAACAAGAGAAAAAGAAAAAAATATATAGCTTTTATAAATTTTATTATTCCTATCATAATTTATGGTTCTGAATAAGTTGTTTCTTCTTTTTTGGAACAGAAATTTATTGGAAATTGCAATATAATATCCCACACATATCACTTTTATTTAAGTTTTATTTTTATAACGCTTTCATGAAATATGTTGAGAGATACTCATAGATCTGAAAATTTCTGAATAAATTATATACAAAATAATTTCTATGATTTAAATTCAGGTTAAAATTATTACATAAACCTGAAACAATTATTTCAGAAGAATACCAATCCAATTAGTAATTTTTATATATAACAGTGTAATGTGCTAGCAAGGAATTCTAAGGTGTATGTATGTCTTCGCTATGAAAATGATAATAAAAGAAACTAAAAAAAAAAAAAATTATTATGTCTTTTTGTGATATTATTCGCGTTTTATTAAGATAAAAATGAACATTATGTTGTAATTTTTAATTTTTTGCAAACACACTTATTTTATTATCCACAAAAAATATTGGTTTTCTTAAAATAACTCTTTCTTTCTTTAAATAAAAAATTTTCCATAAACTGTCATCATCTTATAAATAAATGTGCCTTAGAAATTAATTTGACTACCTTAAATTTTCTACCAAGGCGATTTCAACATTTGAATTACTTTGAAATTTGCTACTCGTTCTAGCCCATTCTTATCTCTCCTTTATAAATTTATTTATGTTTTACAGTGTAATTCTTATTGTTTCATCAGTTACATTCATCATACAAATCGTGAAGAATATAACTCTGGTCGTTGTAATTGTATCTTATATCGTATATCGGGCGAATTTGTTTTTTGGTTTACTAAAATTTTGAGTCTTATTCTCACATTGGCTAAGCTATGTATTTAAAAAATTGCAAAAAGTGAACTTTGAATAGCAACAACATTAATATGATATGAATTTTAATGTTTTAAAGAAACATAAAATATAAAAATATGTATGTAATTCAGAGTTTCTTTAAATGAATTTTAATCAAAAACAAGTAAAAGATGTAACGTTTTAATGTTTTTGCTATTTTTTTGAATATAAACGGTATATATCTGTATTTTTGTTTCGCTACCGGTATACCATTACCGAAATAAGAACAAATTGAATGCCGTTACCTTGTAAAAAATTAAACCCAAAATTTAAAATTTTTTTAAATTTTGCAGTTTTGTTATAGAAAATTTGCGCTCCTAAGTGAAATTAAACTTAGAGAACAGAATTTTAAAGAGGAAGTAATTCTCTACAGTTTGAGGTACATATTTCTCGTTGATGTCAGGAAAACATGCACGAGATACCATCATCGTGAAATTATATATGACTAACGTAAATGTTTGTTAAATGTGTGTTTTTCGCCACTGACAAATACCATTTTTTCAGAAATTGCCTCACATATATCCCATTATAGATTAAATTTTAAATTAATAAAAACTATTTTGTGAAAATTCGCTTCAAAAAAAAACTAAAATCGCAATTTTTTCAAGGAATTTTATCATAAGTAAGGCTTAAGTTTTTTCAAACCAGTACGGATTTCATTTAATTTTTTTTTTTTTTAGCAAAATATGGAAAAATATGTCTATTATTACTCACTAGTTTTAGAGATTTTTTACCAAAAAATATTTTTTGTTATTTAATGGATTATGCATTAATAGATTATGAATATTAAAAGTTTTGAAATGGCTGATAGTACTTTAAAATTTCTATGAAATTTTGCGAAAAAAACAATATCTTTATTTTGAAGATTTTTTAACCAAGTTCTCACATTAGTCGTGTAATAATTTATACCAAAATTCATAGGTATATCTTCATTAATTTCCAAAATATTTAGTATTTGTCTCCCTAAAATGGCGTGCAATGTCATGCAAAAAAAAACAAGTGTTTCTAACAAATGAACATTCTCACAAATTAAAAACGATAAAATTATTTCTCGGAAGATTACAATTTCACCAATTTTAAAATATTTTCATTACTTTTTTAACAATACTTAATATTTTTATTAAAAAAATTATATAAACATAATTTTAACTTCGAAAGCAGTGTATAAGAATCATAAAATAGGAACATCCTACCAGTGACAACTATGTGTTAAAATGTTGACTTCTGCAGTACATACTTCCAGTAACAATACTATGTTAAAATCACTACATTTTTAGCTCTGTTTCAGTCCTTTTGATATTTTAAAAGTAATGAGAAGGTACTTCCTTAAAAAAGTTTTTTATTTCCTTTTGCTGCGTATTAAACCGTACTGATCACTATACGAATACATAAAAAATACAAAATAAAAATAAATACAAAATATAAATGGAGAACAAAATACATTTAATATTTGTCATGAATAATAACAGATTGTCTCAGTGAGATATTCCGAAATCGATTTTTGCATAAAATCATCACACAATTTAATTTCTATTGAAACAAAAATTTGTTTATGATTTATAGTTATACACGCACATAAAAACATATCTGACACACATCCACACACAAACAATCCCAGCGGTAAAAAAAACAGGACACTAATATGAAGGCTTTCTAGAGGGCCTACTTAAACCTTTAGATGTTCCAATTACTCACGTTAACCTACCTTGTCATCTCTAACGTCCGAAAGACCAGAAGATTTAGTTTTTGATTTTTATTTTATTTGTTTTAAATATCTAAACCATTTTAAACCATTACAAATAAAGATTACAATAAAAATTGTTTTGTTATATCTGATCTCTTTTATTTTTTGCAAAGTGAAAAGAAATATCAATAAAAGATTATCCTAAATATAATTAAAAAAAAAGAAGATAATCATTTTTTTTCAATTATAGATTTAAAACATTCCAACAAATGCACAATGTTCCAAGAACATTGAAAGTGAAAATATCTGTAGCAGTGTACAGTGGGACTGAATGCTAAATAAATTATAATAAATCTGTTTCTGAAACTATGAACATTAATAGAGGAGGACTTATGCTTTCAAATTATCTACTGAAACGTGTATTTTGGGGCAAAGTTATTGTGAAAAGTATTTGCAAACCTGTAACTTTTAGAATTATAGACCAGTTTTAAATTTCTGTATTTTACTAAACTAGATAATGAAAAGTTCTGTACTATCCCACCAAAAAATTTACGTACTTAGTTAGTTAGCGAGTAATATTGGAGAAAAATAACACTAATTATTTTTTGGCTGAATAACCTAGCGTTGCCATAATGTCATTTAAAGTGTAATTCTAGCACTTATTTTTCGGCTATTGTACTTTTTTGTGAAAAATAATGCTAGATTCTTTTTAGCATGTTTTGAACTTTTTTGAAAATAGGATGAATCTTCTCGCCATAAAAGTGAATTTTTAGCATTTTTTATTATTTTTTGCACTTTTATTAATTTAGGGATGTATGGAACACGAAATAGTCAAAAATATCTAAGTAGGCCGTTAACAAATTCCGATCTGATCTAATCATGTCCATCTGTGTGACAATTTCGGTACTTGTAACTTTTAAATATTTTTTGGACTTTTCAAAAATTTTATAAAATTTTAAATGCGATCTTGCATCTAATAATGATCATGATTCATAATTTTGAAAAAAAGTTTAACGTTCGATTATGATTTTGGAACTTTTCTGATGCAAGTTGGATAGAATAAGTTTTAAAACAACCTTCTGGTAAATTTAGCCTTACAGAAGGCCTCTTTATAATTTATTTTTACCGCTGGAAATGATCATGGACAAACAAATACACTTAAGAACACAGATCATCTCATATCCATAAATACACAAATACCCATTTTGTTCTATATAATTTTTTCTTACAAAAAAAAAAAAAAAAAAAAACATTACTATTCGTACATCAAAAAAAGGTTTATTATATTTGCAATTTGCAAATTGTTTATAGGATAGACGTTTATAAAAAAATAGCGAAATCGATTATGTGTAAACTTAATTTTTGTTTTTTTTTTTAATTTTCCATCCGTTTACTTACAAAATATCTCATCTATATTTTTTATTTATTTATTTATCAATAATAATTTAAATTTTAACAATATTTAAAATTTTCACAATAATATTTAATTTTTTTTTATCAATAATGTTAAAATTAATAATATTTAAATTCAATAATACTTAAGTTCTAAACTCGACACCCGCTAAGCCTTTGGCTTGACAGCAGCATAATAATAAATCTATATGATTTATAAATAAAATATTTATGTTCACTGCGAACTTATGAAAAAATATTTTATCAATTTTTTCCCTTTATACTCATTTTTTGTGTTAATAACGTTTATGGATATTTTGTTTAGTATTGTTGGTAGAGTGATGGTCAGCGTATTCCTTCCATATTCATTGCAGAAACGTTCGACTTTAAATCTTTTTTGCGCCCGGCGTCGCGCGTTGTAAGCATGATCTATTTCATGCAAAAAGTTATTGTTGATGAAGCAGTCAATTGCCAGTGCACAGTGGGGCAAAATCGAAATTTTTTGAAAATAAATCTGTAACTTCTGATCGGCTGGTTGCATTTTCATGAAATTTGGTATAGGTAGCAGAGGAGTGTACAATGTTAAGTTTGGAAGGGGGCACAACAAACCCCTCAGGGGAGGAGCTAAGGGTGCTGAAAGTTAGGTACCTCTGACATAAAAAATGTTTAATCGCTTTCCAAATTTTTGTTTCTCGTCCGATTTCAAATATTTTTATATATTGTTGTAGGCCCTGATAAGACCTATAAAAAACATGCTTACGTGTCCTATTTATCTCTTATAGTTTTCGAGTTATTTGAGTTATTTTTTATTTTTAATAGGGTTGCCACATTTTCCAAATTTAAGTAAATCTTTATCCTTTTCTAAACGTTCATATATTTCTATGAATAAATTTAAAATTACAACACAAAAAATGTCTATTTTAACTTAATCAATAGATATTTTATTAGTTTACATTTATGGTGTTTACCTAAATTTAACAAATATATTTATCTTTTGGTGATGGTTAAAAATGTATATATTTATGATCTAGTGGCAATGTACAGGTATCCTTTCCGGTGATACCTAACAGCAACATATAATATCAATGAATTCGGTATAGGTACTATTCCAAATTGACTCTTTCAGATATTTTATCTAATGAAAATTCACTGAATATCTGTAAATGCGCAGCTAATTCTTATCAACATCATAACGAAGTTGATTACAATGATGATTACATTAAAACATGAACAATTGTGTTGTGTTCTGTGGAGTTTATCTAAAAATGATTTTAATCGTTTAGAAGCTATAGTGGAGCTCATAAAAACTACATATCATGCGAAAGTCGACGTCATTGGTAAATCTCAGATAGAGACCTTTTTAAAGTTGTATGACGTAACAATGAAGTCCTTGAATCAGCGTACTAACAGATTAAAAATTAAACATTCCGATTGGATGGATACTGATATAGAAATATCGGCGTGCAAAATATCAACTGCAGCACCCTGCAAGACATATGATGATTTAAGTACAAGATCTAAGAAGAAAAGACTGGCCCATAAGCTTTCTATAATTTCGATTGAAGAAGTTTCCGATACATTCAAAGAAATGTTAAAAAAGTAGAAGCAACCTAAGAGTGCAATTAATATTACTGAAATACTGCCAACTGCACCACTTAAATGGATTGCCGAAAGTGTACCTATTCCAACATCATAATCCAATTTTACAGAGGAAGAAGCAATTGCTTTAATGCTTGAACTGGACCTCATCCGAAACAAATATCAAATTTTAAGAAAAGCTCTGCTTGAAAAGGGACACTCAATTCTACCATCATACAAGGATATTCAAGAAAAAAAGCAAACTATTTTACCATCTATTTCGGCTACCGAAAAGAAAGCATGTGTAGAGGTATCTTCTTTGCTTGAGAATACAGCTACAAGGATAGTTGCAGATTTTTCTGCAGATCAGTTGGAAAAAGTAAATAACAGCGACGTTGTATTAATCTGTAAGTGGGAGTAAGAAAATGGAAGTAAGAAAATGGCGGATTATAAAAGCGTATTTATAGTATCTTTGGTGCCATTAAGAATGCCATCTTATTCCTTAAAGCAATCTTCAACAAAGCGTAAAAACTCATTTGAAGATGTATGGCTTAACACCACTCCAGGATCAAAACATTTTTGCAGACCTATTTGGTTTCAATACACAAGGGAGTCGAAGACAACAACAAAGGATTTAGTGGAATATATTAAAGATGAAATAAATGATTTACAATCCTCTTTCTGTAACCATAAACCAATACACATTCGATATATCCTTTGAAATTAGTCTAACAATGATTGATGGAAAGGTTAGTAATGCCATTACGGAAACGTCTTCTTTTTGGAAATGCTCACTTTATGATGAGACGAAATCACAATTTTCGGATATTGGTAAAGCAAGGAGTATTAATGTATTAATGTATTCACGCCAGAATGCGGTTCATGGAGCATTTTCTGCACATAGCATATGATTTAAAGTATATAAGTGTGCCAGAAAATTTAACAAAACCTACCAGAAACAACGAGGATTTAAAAACACTTAGAATATCTGAGAAAAGTAGAATCCAGGATAAATTTAGAGAAGAGACGGGATGAAACATCGACAAACCTCTGCCGCCTGGTGGTAGTACAAATGATGGAAACACAGCAAAAAGGTTTTTCGGAAATTTCGAAGCTACATTAAAAACAACTGGTATTAATAAAGAGTTACTTGAAAGGACTAACATACAATTAATGGCAATTAATAGTAAGCACAAAATTAACTCTGCTCGATTTGGAGAATATGCAACAGAAATATCTAAACTACTTGTTTCTCTATATCCATGGAAAGAAATGACGCCAACAGTATATAAAGTATTGTGCCATGGCGAAATTATAATTGAACGAAATATTCTTCCACTTGGCTCAAGAAGCAAGAAATAGAGATTTTAAGCACGTCACAAAACGAGGTTATATTTAATAGTCCATTGTTATCATCAGACCCTGTACTATCATCAATGAGGAAACGTTGGATTTATTATAAGCGTTTATCAACTCAAAATACTGAAAGGTCCTTCAACTTTATTATATTTTAGTTATGTATACAGGTACAACAGATTATTGTATAGAAACTAAGTAGTATAAGTTTAAAATATTGGAAAAATTGTCTACATAAATTTAATGTAAATAAGTAATAAAAAATCGTATTAGAAATAGAATATTTATTAAGGAAGATGATAAATACCAAAAATAATAATATTAATTAAGTTAAAATAGACATTTTTTATTTGTTTTGTTGTTTTAAATTCATTAATAGAAATATATGAATGCTTAGAAAAGAATTAAGATTTACTTAAATTTGGAAAATGTGGCAACCCTATTAAAAATAAAAAATATTTATTAATTATTTTCATTAAAATATTTTGTGTATAGATATTATTAAACGTATACAGAAATATTCATAATTTTCTAAGTAATTATTCACGCAAAGCTAAAGGCAAAAGTTGCAAGTTTAAAAATTAAAAATATAGTCATATATACAATGAGGCATGATATTGACTTGAATCTTTTTGCAAAAGATCAGAAATTATATATGCTAAAGGATAAGCCTAATTTGGAATACATATTTTTAAAATTTCTTTCGCTATTTAGAAATAAACCAAACAAAGGCCCAATTTGGGGTTTTTGAAGAAAATACAAATTTTTTAATTGTAATAACATATTTGTTTATAAAGACATCTTAATGAATTTTGCAGGAAATGTGGATCTTATTAATATTCACATTTAAAACCATGGCTGCACTAGACACTATATAGGAATACAAAATCTCGGGAAGCAGGAACTTAGAACTCATTTAAAAGAAAAGCTACATGCAACAATGATTAACGGCATTAAGATACCTGAAAACCTGTTAGGATTATTAAATCAATTTTATGTCGAAGATTTTAGTCATTACAAAATTCGCGTAACACAAAAACTAGTGCAGGATGTGTGCAATCAAGTTATGATTCTGACTATTATTATGGAAGAACATAATAGGGCTCATAGGAATTACAAAGAAAATAGGGAACAAATTCTTGAAAAATATTATTTCCCTAGGATGACTAATTTAATAAGCAAATATGCTGCGGATTTGGACGTGTATAAGTTCTATAAGTGCGACAGGCATCGCCAAAAACCGGAAGTACAATCAACTCCAATTCCTTCATATCCTTGAAATAAAAGGCGAAAAATTTCTACATAACTATTTTAGTCAAATTTTCATAATTCGCAAAAGCATTCAGTATAAAAAGCCGTTCCATTATGCATTTGCGGGATAAAATTATAAAAATACTGCATTATTTCACAGCACCTAAAATACTGGTGACAGATAATGAAGCCGGACTTTTGAGTCCTATTGTTCAAAACTATTTAAAGTTATTAAAAATCAAAATGTATCGTACACTGTCTCGGCGTAGTGAGGTTAACGGTCAAGTGGAGCGGTTCCACTCCACCTTACTCGAAATATATCGCTGTCTTAGAGTGTATCTTAAAGGAACTTTTGTATGTGACGGTTGACTGCTACAATAATAGTATTCATTCTGTAACCAGAAAGTGTTCAAGAGAAATATTTTTCAATAGAGCACAAAGAACAAGCTTCCAGTTTTTTTTTAGAATCCAAGAATAAAATTAAATATAAAAGAGGCTATATCATTTTTGTACTTGATAAACAAATCAAGGGCAAACAAATAGTTCAGAGTGACGGTAAAGTCAATGTAATCACCATGAGTCCACAAGACACATATTAAAAATCTTAAATAAAAAAAGAAACAAAAAAAGAAAATATGAATTTATATTCATAGTAATGCAAATTGTCAAAATAATAGAAAATATTTTAACTTGCGCAATTAACAAGAACCAGCCTGTAAGTGGGACCGATCGTACCTTACTAGGTTGTGAGAGGCTGCTCGTGACTAAAAAGGATCTCCCCATGGCAAGTTCGGAAGAAGCGACAAGTTTATAAAGAAAAAGAATGAAAATATAAGAGCTGAATTAAATTAGCAATTTTTCCAAATAAAATGCTTATACCTGCTGATGTCGTGCTAGAACTATTTGCGTACAGGCTTACAGGAACAATGGCGTCCCTTCATGAGTGAATGACCAGATCAAATGCACAGTATGATAATATAATATTTAACGTAATATAATAAAATTTTTTTAAGAATAAAAATATATAAACAAATTAAAGAAAAATTTCATTTCATAATCATTCTAACCATACCCCCTATCCCAAAATCATACCATTTAAGCATTTAAGAGTAATTTAAAACCATAAATTTAGCATCTAAGCAGCTGTCACCACAACATTTCATTGCATCGCATGAAACATCCTTCCCTCTCCATTAATCTTAATCAGCTTGAATATCTCGTAGATGGAGTTTAGGCCTTATCGGAGAATTTTCAAGATGACTATTATAGATGATTAATCAACTATTATTTGAACACTACCTCCCGAAGAATAAATATTCTCAAGGGCAGAAGTAACCGAAAATCGCGCGCAATTAACTGAATCGGTAGTTCATGGAAGTGAATCGCAGGCAACCCAGATGAACAAGATACTGCGCAGTACCGATGACATGGTTAAGAACAACAATCATTAATATAAAATCAACCAGCAAATTTTTGCCGCAACAACTGAAATTTTGAAAAATACAATAGCCTGGCAAATATGTCCAAAAATACATTGGTTGAACGAAGTATTGAAAAAATGGAACAAGAAACCTTGCAAACAGTTTTACTGATCAGAGACAGTTAGAGCTGTCCAAATGGCTATAAATGGAATAACAAACACGAACCTGAGAACCTGCGTTTTCTACTGGAAATAGATGCATTACCCTATACAAATGAGGTAGAAGCAATTGAACTTGGCACGTCCTCAGCTTACTGCAATGGGTCAACACTCCTATACGTTTTGTCGATGCCTAAGGTAGGCCATATGCAACATAATGTTCTTATTAAAAGAGCTGCTATCTACAACAACAAACAAGTCGATATTAAATACAGTAAGGTACTGATTAATCATAAAGCGATCTATGGAATAGCTGGGGATTGATTTAAAACTGGTAACTCCACCATCTGCAAGGATACTTGAGTTACAAAACCTGATGATAGCAGCTGCATGGTAGTACTTTTGTGGAGAGGGGGAGCAACTTGTGCCTAACGAACTAATAAAAAGTCAATAATTGAAGTTTTGAAAGCCGATATAATTTTTTTAACCAATTTTAACGGAAAGTTGCTGCAAAATAATAAACCTACAACCCTGACAGGCACGAGTTGAGCATACAAAATATTCGTCACCTTAAAGCTCTTACTAAAAAGAATGCCATATCCTTTACATTCAACGCTACTACACTTGCCTTGATCCTATTAACATGTTACTGGATTTGGCGAAAGAAGAACAAAAAGGTGAATTTCTCAGCCTTGAACATAAGCCCCGAACCTTCGACCATAACACTAGCCTGAAGAATCTACGGGACGCAGATCTTTATAAAGATCTTATATAAATATATATATAAGGTTACACTGCACACTTAGCTAGCTTGCATATTTTATTAAATTAATTTTGATTATTGTTAAGTATTTTTGGCAGCTTAACTGCACCTTTAGATTTTTTGATAGTGGCAGTTCTGTAATTGTGCGACATTGAGCAAGTTACATATATTTATTCTAAATTATTGAAATTGTATTTTTAAATTAAGAATTAATGAAATTGTATTTTATTTGATAATCAACATCCTTTGAAATAAATTGAGTTTAACTTATAACGTAATAAAGAATAAAGGGAGTTTTCTTTACAAACATCGATTTTTTAGATACTTCGATAATTAAAATTGTTAACTTATATATGTTTGTATGTAGATACATGCTTATTTATACTACAATTTGCAACTAAAAAATATCCAAACCTACATAAAAATGATTATGTGTATGTACCCCTCAAAAACTTTTTGGTTTTCGGTAATAGCAACTACTTATTACTGTAGTTTCTCGGTAATGAAGTGTCATTATTATTTGCCATCTCTTTATTACATAAATATGTACTCAATTGTATAATAGCACAGTAATATTGCAATCACGTGGATGAGTTGGTGCAGGATTAGCAACCAGAAGGTTGTTGGTTAAACTCCATTCTGATGCTGTTAGTTTCTTATAACAAAATGTCAAAAATTATATTTTATACTAAAATAAGTTTTTGTCACTTAGAAAATTAAGTGCGAGATGGTGTACTGAGTAAGACGTTAGTCATTAAAAATGAATGGTTAATTTGTGTCCAAGTTCAAATCTCACTCACGACAAAATTTGTTTTTTTTTTCATTTTCGATTGGGTTTGGATCTAAAAATAACTACATGAATTTGTGGACAACTCGAACAAAAATAACTAGTTATTCAGGCAAAAAATAAGCAGTTTTTTGTTTCCAATTATACTCGGTAGCTTACCAGGAAAGCAAAGTTTTTGCTAGGTATATGCAATCAACAACTACTTCTTGCTTATATACCTGTGGTGAAGGGTATAATAATACAGTAGTTATAGAAAAAGCGGTAAGTAGTGTTGATACTTGTCTAAAAATATCTTCACATATTTATATTTATCATTAAAATTCTTTTTCTGAAAGATTAGTTCAGGAAACTTTGCTCTAAAAATGATGGCTTCCTTTGGGAACATCAGTATGTAGCACCATGATTTATCATAGAAAATTTATATAAATGGTCAAAATGCTTCAAATATTATCGCTCTTATGTAAATACTTTTTAATTTAGTTGTTAATTATATATACTAACACCTTTAGAATACAATTTGTTAAGTTTTATCTAATTTTTGAATATTTATTTATTATGTTGTGTTAACTCTGAAATAAAATATAACTTCAAAAATTAAATTAGTTTTTAATTTGAAATTGGGAATAAAACGAAAATGAAATCAAATGGAAAACTATCGCTTTCGAACTATTACCAACGATTCGTTAGCAATATCGTTATTCTATTTCTCGATCTTTCTCGATATTGAAAACGAATCTCTAACGAACATTTTCTCGTTTGTCTAAAAATTCGAAATTGATATCACAAACGAACCGCCTATTTCGATCATTTTGCTGCCACAACTGAACGACAGGCGAGCTCTAAGAGATCATTCTCGAAACGAAATTGTCTCCTATTATTGGAAGATGATATCACTATCGAATTTTTGGTCAAGCGCGTATATATTTATATATAGCATATGTAACCAGCAAACACAAAATCAAAGATTCGAAGTATGATGATATTAAACATAAAAAATATGAAATAAAAAATATAGTTATTAAATGTAAAACATATACATTTTTGAACACTTTTATAATAACTGAGGATCAAGAAAAAACTTTATCAATTATCCTAATATGTATTACTGTATTTTAAAATATCTCCAAAATACTCGTACATTTTCATTTGAAAAAGTTAAAAATTTTAAAAATTTAAAAAGGTGTCAACTTTTCAATCCCTGTCTAAGATTATTCTTAAGCTTAAAATTAATTTTACATTCAATAGGAAATATTTAAAAAGTGTCGTTTTCTCAAATTTCTATCAAAGATTATTCTGAAATCATGATCAAACCTAAAGACAATTTGACATCAAAGCTTCGTGTTCGCTACAAAATGTACTTTAGTGTTTACTACATCTAGGGTTTAGGGTCCGGAAACTCCCGGACGGGAAATATCGGGATTTCCGTCAAAATACTCTCGGAAATTCTCGGGAATTTTTTTTAATTTCCCGGGCAAACGGAAAATTAAATATTCTTGTACGTTTAAAATTATATAGAAACATTTTGCTATTTTTAACACTTTATATCAATGAAAGATTGACGTTACTCAAAACAAAATATAATACAACTATAACGTTATTTGAGAAGAACGTTAATGTTGCATGAATTAGGTTATTGACTATTGAATTAGGCTGTTTTCTCTCAGATATCTATATTTGTTAAAAAATAGTTTCGAAAAATTTTGTACTCTTTATATTACAATTTTCAGTGACTTGAAATTAATTTGGAATAAAATTATTTAAATATTATTCCATTTGTTAACAAGTCAGATTGGAAAATATTTCAACAGAAGTATTTGAATATACTTTTCGAAAATTTAAGTCAAATTCCAGTCTTCAACTGTTTTGAAAGTAAATTTTATTTCTTTAGCTTGAACACAATTATTCTTTATTTTAATTCCCATTCTAAAAATTAAATAAAAACTGATTCGAAATATTTACTTTTTATTCATAGAAAATTTTTGAATATTTTTATTCAACACAAATTTGTTTGAATAATTTTAAATTTGTTTGGAAAGAGAAAAATAAGATATTCTCTTTACTACTACAATTACTTAATACGTTTAAATAAGTTTATTTCGATGACTATTGGTCGCGTTATTTACTCGACTGTAGTCATTAGATTCTCCTGTAGAGATTGTTTTAAACATTTCACAGTGGGGCAGAATCGAAATTTTTTGGAAATAAATCTGTAACTTCTTATTGGCCGATTGGATTTTCCTGAAATTTGGTGCATACGTAGCAGAGGAGTATACAATGTTATGTTTGAATGGGGGGCACAACAATCCCTCCGGGGCGGAACTAAGGGGACTCAAAGTTAGGTATATTGTTGTAGGCCCTGATAAGACCTTTAAAAAACATGCTTACATGTCCTATTTATCTCTTTTAGTTTTCGAGTTATTTGCGTTTGAATTTTTAAGCACCATAATTTTGCATGTTCTTGGTCCAGTTTTTTTCATATATATCCTAGTATTTCCGACAGATTTTATTAGTTTTTTTCTTAACTAGTTAAAGAACAAAATTATCTATTGAATAAAAAAATTTGAAGTCCATATCTTTACCGAGTCCAAAAATAAAGGATTTTGAATTTGAAAATTGCAAAAAAGACGACTTTTTATGTTTTTTTAACCGAAAAAGTATCTACACTCTTTTTTATCTAAAATAAAATTTTCTTTGGCAACATATAATAATTTTGCACTTTTTTAACTATAAGAATATTTATTAAGGAAGATGATAAATACCAAAAATAATAATATTGATTAAGTTAAAATAGACATTTTTTGTTTGTTTTGTTATTTTAAATTCATTCATATAAATATATGAATGCTTAGAAAAGGATAAAGATTTAGTTAAATTTTGGAAGGTTTTTTGTAGGTCTTATCAGGGCCTACAACAATATATAAAAATATTTGAAATCGGACGAGAAACAAAAATTTTTAAATTTTTTTATGTCAGAGGTACCTAACTTTGAGCCCCCTTAGCTCCGCCCCTGGGTTGATTGTTGTTGGCCCCTTCCAAACATAACATTGAACACTCCTCTGCTACTCCTATTCCAAATTTCATGAAAATCCAACCGGCCGATCAGAAGTTACATATTTATTTCCAAAAAATTTCGATTCTGCCCCACTGTGCATTCGGGGAAATCACAAAGAACATTATTTGCTGAACAAACAATCGCTACGTTATTCTTTTTAAATTAAATAAATGAAAAAATTATATGATTTTTTCTTCAGTCAAACCTCTTGTGGCTGAATAATTTTATATCTTTGTTTTTTTTTTTTTTTAATAAAATTTCAAAATATTTATTTGAAAATTTTATATTACAAACTTGAATATAAAAAAATATTTGTTTATCTTTTTGTAAAAAAAATATGTTTCATTCTTGATTAAATAATATATTTTCTTCTTTAATTTATTTCGTTCAATCAATCAAAATTATATAAAAATTCATTTGATGTTTTTATTTAAAAATTTATAAATTGATTAAAAAAATATATTAAATTATTTTAAATTAGAAATATAAAATGGAAATAAGATTAAAAGTGTTTTAATTTTTATTTTATGCACAAGTGACGCCTATGATAGATTTGTAGAAATGAATATTAACTCACTATTATAAAAAATTACGTAGTAAGGAGATTTTTCATTCTAACACAACATTTTCTTTTGAAACAACATCTCTTATCCAAGAAATGGATCTGTAAATGTTAGATGTAAATGTTATAACTTCCAAATACTTATAAAAAACTCATCTCATATTGTTTTCATACGTATATGACATTATTTCTGAACACTATAATTGATCCAAAAAACATTGTTGCGAACCAATTTTTAGTATTTTCCAGATTTATGTTTTATTAGTCAAGTAAAAAAATAATAATGTTATGAAATTTATCCAATAGACCACTGTATATTTTTAAAAAGTTTTAGCATCAAAAACACAATAACATAAAAATTTGAGGCACAGTTTTTAACATAAATTTCAGAAGGTTGTAATTTTTTTTATTTATATAAAATATTTTTATTTGTATAAAATACTTATATTTTTTAATCTTAGAAAAAGTGTTATGATTTTACGTTATTTCATTTTTGGTTAATTTAGTATAATTAATAAAAAATTATTTTCTTTATCAGAAATCATGACCTTTTTTATTATAACTAAAGTTTTAAAAAAATCCTGGGAATTCTCGGGGAATTTATTTTTTTGTTCCCGTTTCCCTGGAAAAGAAATATTGCGGGAAGATCCAAACCCTAATTGCATGCCATCATACACAAAGTTAAACATTTGAAAGATTATTTCTTTTTCACTTTATTTCAAATGTTATATCATGTCAATGTATTGATATTGATGCGTGCGACGACAAAATAAAGTTGTTTATCGCAAAGGATTTGCAAAAAATAAGGGTAAAGCGAATATAAAAAAAATATTTATTTGTAAGAATTTTCTGAAGTCAATTTAAGTTTTCCCTTAACTTTTGTTTTTACTGCAATGTTTTCTAGTTTATTTTTTTGGTACGTGTGAAAAGTGTCATTCTCTTTTCACATATGCTTTGACATCTAAAATTAGTTATTTTGTCTCATTTTGATGTACCAACAGAAGTGGTTGTCGTAAATGAAATAAAAAAAAGATTTTCGACACGTAGTCGAACTAAAACTTTTAGCTTTTGGCCATAACTAAAGTAAATAAATAAGTTTCCATTTCTATTAAGACTTTTGCAAAAGACAGTGGATTTCTTGTGATAGTAATATTAAATCACAATTAAAAATTATTTCATATTCAATTTCCTTATTGAAAATACTATACAAATACAGAATTGTTGAAAAGATTAAAAAAGTAGGTTGATATTGGATAAAATATTGATATTTTTAATATGTATGTTATATAATCAATATATTTATTATATATTTAAATAAAAAGCTCATAAAAGATAGCTAAAAAACTTGATGTTATCTACATATTGTGGTCTGCTATCAATGAAGTGGATTTTGGAGATTTTACTACAAATATAATATTTACTCAATTCACAAAAGCATTTTTGTTTAAATTGTTGTGTTTTATGTTATTTAAAGTAACACATTATCTAACATTTTTAAAAATGTATACGGAAATGTAAAATAACATTATAAAATTGTGAAAGCTATGTTAATTAGTTCTAATATCCCATTATTCACTAAGAATTTAATTTTCCATCAGAAATTTGATTCTACTCTTGAATGAATTTATCAATAAGAGTAAAAGTAAAAATTTAGTCGGTCATGCCCGACAATATTCACCATTGTGGAACCTCAAAATTATTTTCGAGATTTTCAGAAATGGCCTTATATAAGTTCTATGGCCAATTATGAATTGATCCTTATGAATCCTAGGGACTATGATTTCTACTTATATAAAACTTGTGTCGAATATTAGCTTGATACGGTTATTTATGTGATATTTATGCGAGTTTAAGTAATTTTCGAATCTTATATGGGAGCTATTCTTAATTATGGATCCATGAAATTTGGTATTCTGATTCACATTTGTATAAAACTTATGTGTACGAAATTTTATTGAAATAGTGACATAAAAAGGTATTTATGAGTATTAATACCCTTTTGCGGAGAAACATTTTCATGGGGGCTAAGTGAAATAATTTACTGTTAATAACCAATTTCAATAGGCTATGTCGTTATAACATAATAGTCATATGTTCCAAATTTCATCAAGTTATCTTTATAATTACGACTTGTATTTAAGCACAAGTTATATGTGGACTGACACCAGCCAGCCAGCCAGACAACCTACCAGACGGATGAACATCGTTTAGAAAGTGATTACGAGTCTATTGGCATACTTTAAGGAGGGTGTTGCAATATATAAAAATCAGAATTTTCAAAAAATAAGACTTTCATGAAAATTTTTTTCAAAACCTAAGCATTTAGAAAAAACAAAATAAAAAAATTTTGACATTAAAATATTTTAATTCATATGAAAATAAAACACTTATTCACAAAGTTTATAGCTTTTTCAAAAATGTTATTTTCTTCACAATAACAATAAAAGTTGTGGGCAATTATTTTTTTAATATCGACTTCATTTTTTAACTAATTTAAGTTTTTTAATTAAGGCAACTCTTTTTAAATGCAAAACATGTCGGTGTTTCTAAGTTTTTATAATCTTTATATTATGTATATAGACAATTCCACGAAGGTTAATTTAGGTTCAGTGGGCACCCGTCTAATCAATAAGAGACGGCTCACTTGAATCCAATTTGGTTGTGAAATGTTGTGACATGAGGTACGAATTCACGTGCCCATAACAGCGTTCGAATCGAACCAGCCCCACGCATGTATGAAAGAATTGATAAATATGATGTCAATTTCAGAGAGATCTGATAATACATGCAACAGACTGCCAAAATTAGCAATTTTAATCTCAGTGAGAGTGTGACAATGCATTAAAAGATGCTCCACCGTTTCCTCCTCGTCCTTTTCGGGACAACTTCTACAAAAGTTGTTAAAAGGGTGCCCTAGTCGTCTAGCATGCGCACCAGTAATTCAGTGCCCTATGATGACGGCTACCAGAATACGTAACCGAGGCCTTCATAGGTAGATCGAGATTCATCATAATGGGGACATATTTCCCTAGAGGTTGAGCATGTTGATTCTTTTGTGCATCTATCCAGTTGGCCCATATATTCATATCGAAGAAGGGAGCAATTTTTGGCTAGTTCATCCGCAATAACCAGCCAAACCATCTCCAGATTTGAATGTCTTGAAAAAAAAACTGTAGTTTTATTAATGTATTACGTATTGTATATCTATTTACCTTGAATTGTATTATCTACTTATTTTTTATATATTTACCAATTATATACACCAAATGTGAATTTGTAAATCTTACCTATTTTGAATTTTGCTATAAATTATTCTTAAATATTGTGAATTTATAATTAACTAATTGCCACTGAACAATAACTTCAGTGGTAATTCGAAAACCCGAAGATCGCTTGAAACTAAACAAGCGATTTTTCGGCCTTCAACTTTTCATCCTCTAACTGGTAACACCACATTTTTAATGAATAATATAAATTTTCTTTGAAATCATAAATTCTAAACTTTTAATTCTTCTTCAATTAACTAATTAATTTCCTTGGAAATTAATTATGAGAATATTCACAAGGAATGCTATTAAGGAATCCTAGAACGGTCCCATGACCGAATCCACTATCATTCCATGTACCTATAGTCCTAAGCATAGTCGCCGCATGGCGATCTGTTCAGCCACCAGCAGTCAGTTCATTAGAACAAATAGGGCTTTCGATGGAGTTGTACGAAGGGCTCCTGTTATGAATAACGCAGAATCCTATCAAAGATTCCGATAAAGGTAGATTTCTCCATAGCCTTTCAACTTATTATCGCGCAATACATAAATTCACGGTATCGAAGAGCCATTTCGTATTCCTGGGATTTACTAATGGCTTTCCTACACATATACAGGGGGCTCTAGCTGTGTATTCTGAAGCCAGGATAGTTTCGAGTTCAGTATAATCTCAAGGTGCTTCGCACTATCTGACACCTTTAGCTCAACACCGTGGGAAAGGTGGAATATTATATCTCCTAGAGAAGAGGACAAGTTTCATTCTTCCTGGATTTACGCTAAAGTCACTATTTATACTCCATGTACTAATTAGATCCAGAGCAGTTTGCGGGCGGTGAGTATCCAGATATTTCCCAGATACAGCCACCGCAACATCGCATAAGTGACAGTCTTAAACTTCAGTGAATCAAATTCCCTGAGTATTGATATTCCAAAGAAGTGGTTATAAAACTCCATCTGCCAAAACCTAAGTGAGACAAAGTACTAAAATTTATAAAGAAAAATGCTAGAAAGTGCTAAAAATAAAAAAGGTGCTAGAAAAAAGTGCTAAGAACAAAAATTGTTTATATTAAAAAAAAAGATATTATTTATTTTCATGTTTAAAGATAAAATAATATAAAGTAAATAATAAAAACACTCTAAAATTTATTTCTTAGAAATTAAAAATTAATAAAACTAATGTTAAATAAAATTTGAGTGGATTTTTTAAAATTATAATTTTATCATAAGATAACCAACTATGTGTTATCTGAATTGTAGTGTTATATCTTATATCAAATAACACATAGTTTAACATTTTTGATTCTTTTACCGAAAATTTGAATTTTTATATCTTAATTTTTATTAAAAACCAGATACAGTACAATTTCAATAATCAATTTACAAAGTTAACTGAAAAAGAAGGAATTCACCAGCAATCAACTTTCAAATAATAATTATATCATAATTCTTATCGTATTTTCAAAGTTAAACTAAAATTTTAATAAAAAATTACTTTATTATTCAATTTGGGTTATAAGTTCATGCCATATTCATGAATTTGGTAAGTTTCCAATAAAATGTTTCCTTTAGTGAACCAAATCAAATTTATGTTAAAATTTGAATTTTTTACTAAGTAAGTGATATTCAAATAACATCAAAAAATAATTTTAACTAAATAAATCGACTTTTACATAAAAACCAATATTTAGCAGAAAATAAAATTTTCAAAAATGCTCTTCAAAAAAATTAAAAAATGTAACACAATATACTACAAGGTATTACTTTTAAAAAATAAAATAGTATCTATTTTTTGAATTGGGTAATAAATTGTTTAACTACGTATGTGTAAATATTTAAATTTCTAAGAAGATACGAAGTTATTTAAAATTTTGTTTTATTTTAATTTGCGACATCGGCTCAGCTACGTTTACAAATAAATTGCAAAATATTTAAGTATATTTAAAATCTAATAAGTTATTTTATTAATTAGTTACGATCGCAAAGAGCACCATATTTTAGCAGCAGTTTTAATTTTTAGGAAAAAAAAAAAAGAAAATGACTGATAATGACTGATAATGTACAAAACTACAAATTAATTTAAAAAAACGCAAAAAGTGTTAAATAAATGCCAATAATAATTCGAAAAGTGCAAGAAAAAGTGCCAGGTATTAGAATAATTATTTTTGTGCTAAATAAACGTGAAAAATGCTAAATTGGCAATACTCTAAATTACAAATTTTTTCAAGAGATATGAATATTTAAAATTGCATGCACAGAAAAAATTTAACCTAATTTTTTTCAGTTAACACTGTTGTTTAATTTTATACTACAATTTAATTAACACATTAATTGGTTCAATAAGCTTATTAATTGGTTATAAATATGTTGGAAAAAGTCATGAAAAATTTTACGTTTTTTTTTTTTAGTAATTTAGAATAGCAATTAAAATTATTAAGAAATAGAAACATTTCGATTTGTCAGCTGCAAATTTATACATATATTTTATATAATTTGCCGGTTAATGAACTTTTCGTGGGCAACAAGAGTCTTGGTTGAAATAAGGGTTTATCACTTATGGATTTAACTTCAAAGAGATGTTTATGTTGACATCATTTTGTGTAATATTTAATGTGATGTATTTCTGTAATTTTGTAGATGTCAAACAATGTAGAAGAATATAGCTAATAAAAAAAACTAGGGTACTAGAAAGTGTCATCGTGCGAGGCTCAGTCATTCTCACAACAGTTGGTATTCGAAGAATTTGGTGCTGGTAGATCAACTATTTGTTGGACAATAACTACCAGATTAATTTTAGATAAGTAGAAAAGATAATCTATCTAATAATTTTTAGGGGAATTTTTCATTAGATCTATTTAACGGCTTATATGTTATCATAAGGGCTAAATACCTAGCTTGTTGTAAAAATGGCATGAAAGGCAATTACAACTTCAATTTAATGATCTAAAATATTCTACAGAAGGGCCACTAAAATAATGGAGTTCATTCGGCGTATAATTTGTATAATTTGTATTTCGCGTGAAGGGGAATAAAGGTGTAAAATCGGTTTGGTGCCAAACAAAGTCAATCACATTTTCCACTGCTGGAAGAAAGTACCAAACACGTGTCAGGTATTTTTAGCAATCAAATGTAAAATTAAAACTGTATCATTTTCTGTTTCATAAAGAACAAACTTTTGTTACATTTTATTTTATATTACGAAAAATTATGAAATTTTTTTATCGAATCTTTATATTTATTTACGATTTTGTAAGAAATTTTATAAATATATTAAAAAAAAATTATGGTTAATATTGAGTCCGAAATTTTTTGGAAATAAATCTTTAATTTCTAACTTGCTTGTTGGATTTACAAAAATTTCACATTAGCGTAGCAGAGGAGTGTACAATTTTAAGAAACGGGAGCCCTACATACTTCACAGGAGCGGAGCTGTTGGGGTTCAAAATTGGGTATCTTTGTTATAGAAAACTTTGTACAATTTTTATTTCTTATCCGATTTCAAATATTTTTACATCTTCTTAAAGCCCCTGATAAGAACTTTTCAAGTTATGTACATTTAAAATTTAAACTATCTCAATTTTGTCAAATCTCGCTCCAGTTTTTTTTAATATATATCCCAATATTTTTACATGATTTTCTAAAATTTTTACACAATTAGTTAAAGAACAAAATGATCTATGGAATAAAGGAGTAGCAAGGGAGTATATAGTTATGTAAGTCAGGAGCAGAGCTATTGGTACTCAAAATAGGGTACATCCGACATCGGAAATTTCTTACCGCTTGCTAAGTAGCAAATTTATCCCTAAAGTTTTCAAATTATTTTTATTTGAAATTTCGTCTGTTTAAATTTTTCAAAATCTTGGTGAAGTTTTTTAAATATGTAGCCCAATATCCGATTTTTTAATTTTTCTCAAGTTACGAGTAGTTAAAGAACAGAAAGAAAAGACATTTGAAGTCTATATTTTTTCCGAGTCCAAAAATAAACAATCTTGACTTGAAAATATAAAAAAAGTAATGATTTTTCGTGTTTTTTCACCGAAAAAGTTTCTTTTTCTTTTTTCACTAAAACACAATTCTCTTTAAGAACATATAAAAATTTCATACTTTTCTGAAAGGTATTTTCACGGAGATGGCTCCAAAATTAAAAACAAACTTAAATACCTAATGCGACTAAGTAAAGACCCTCCGGAATTTGACCTATTTTATATAAAAATCTTTAATTCTAATTCTATAATTCTAATTCTACGAACAGAATACAATTTCAAGATCTCTAATGTGTCTTAACGAGTTTGTCAACGGCTTTTTCCACATACTTGAAGTAAATGTGGACTTTATGGGCATAATTAAAAAAATTTCATTTTTGGGATTTTCGCGTTTTTTTTGGAATTGTAGAATTCTTTTAGAAAAATCTGAAATTTTTTAAGCTTTACAATTTTTGTTTATACATGTTTAGTAACAAAGATTTTATCAGAGATAAAATATATATAGTTCCTCCAAAAACAATTTTTTTACAAACAATTTACTTTAATTATAAAAATAAAAAAAGGAAGAAATGCACCTTTTTCAAATAAACTCTCTAGTCTACCTTACATAGTTCTTAATAATATACAAAAAGTTTGAAATCAATGTCTTTTACAGAACCAAAACTTCGCTACTTTAAAGCTTAATATGTTACAAAAAATTTCCTAAAATATTGTACTATTGCACAGTGGTCCCAAAACACTTTTTTTTCGAAATAATTCTGTAATTTGTGAACCGTTCGAGATATCTAAACAATTTTTCAAATGGATATAGCTAAGTATATTGCAAGTCATGGGGATAGATAGTAGACCTCCAAAGTTAGTCATCTCGGGTGCGTATTTTTTTAATTCGGCAAAAATTCATTTATGACTTAAATGTAAAAACTTTTTATACATATTTAGTCATTATAAATATCTGCAATGCTCACATGTGTAAGTTATTTCTTTTAGTTTAAGTGGTATTTAGGGCGAAGCAAATTTTACCTTCAATTTTGGCCTAGTTTTTTAACTTGGCCATAACCAAACTTTGTCAATTTTGAAAATTTTTTTATTTCTTATTTTTAGAAAATTCTCAAATATCAAAGCCGAGATCAACAAAAAAATATATTAGCTATTTACCCCATATCATGTTCTACAACGGCTGGGTAATCATTTTAATGAGAAAAGTAAATTTTGAATCAAGTTTTTACCGGACTGGAATACCTCTACTGGTTTAAATTTTATTTAGGTCCAAATATTAACATTATTTCTAAAAAAATTGCTTATAATCCAAATTTTAAGTTTTAAGTCTGGAATAATTTCACCGTATTTAATTTATTTCTATTAGTTGTAATTCTAACTCAACCTTACCAGTTCAGGGATAACAAATACTTGCATATACTTCTTACATATGAAAACAAATTTTGGCAATTTTTCATAGTTTTGTATGAAAAATACAAAAATGTTACAAGTAAAGCGCAATGACAAGATAACAGAAATATTTAACATTGCATTGCTGCTTGTGCTGTGTTTACATTTTTCATATAATACATCAGAAAATTGTTAGTTCTAAACAAAAGTATAAATATTTTATGAAAGTATTTGATATCATAGGAAACATCGGGAAATGGAGAGTCATAATTAGTGACCAAAAACTTAAATTTCTTCATTTCAAAAAGGCTTGGCTTAGAAAATATTTTATACTTTTCTGTTGATCACGGTTTTGACATTTGAGAATTTTACAAAAAAATTTAAAAAATTGTTAAAAATTGCCAAAGTTTGAATAGGACTTGATGGAAACCATTGTTTACGTTAGGTGATTACGTAAAGATTTATTTTGAAATCATTATAAAAATTGTATAGTACAGAACATTAAAAATATTTTGAAAGTGACAGAATATTACCACATTTTGGGAAAGTATTAAATAATGTGACATTTTCTTAGAGTCTCAATTCCAAATTAGTATAATTTATATGATACTTGCAGCAATATTATTGAAAATTTTTGTAAGAAATCTTCTAAATAATTTCAAAAAATGTTTGGGTCCAAATAGAGTCTACAAAAAAATGAAAAAACTATGTGAAAAATAAGAGTAAAATATGCTTCGACCTTAATATCTCTTAAACCAAATAAGATAACCAGTTTTGCTAGTTTAGCCCTTTTAAAGCTTAACCTAGACTTTTTATTTTGCTTTTAGCCTCAAATTTTTCGCTTTAGCCTCTATCCTTTTTGATTTTGAAAATTGCCTTAAAAAGACTATGATTTTAGTATTTCAACAAAAAACAAAATAATTTCTTATTTGCTTCTACGGAATCATCCATTTAAGCATGTGTATTAATTCGCACAAAAATCGAGATAACTTATACTTATCAAAAATTTTCGTCTGCGGCGCACACAGAGGTGAAATTGAGAAAAATGGCTATCAGTTGAAAACTGATTCTAAGTAAAAATAGATAAAATGAAGCCGTAATCATCTGTTAAAAAAATCTTTAATTCTTTTCAATCTCTTAATTACAATGGAAAAATTTAAAATCAAAATTTTTCTAGTTTATATTTTTGTGCTTCATTTTATAAAAAGTATTTTTTTTTTACAATGGAGTTGTATATATATATATATATATTAAAAATATTTCTAGAACATTAACTTCAACAAAAAATATACAAAAATATATACCTATACTTAACAACTCCATTGTAAAAAAAAATATATATATATAAATGGCATTATATACATTTATATAGAAATTCAAAAAGTTTTTAGAAGAACTTTTTGAAAATAAAAATTTTGTATTTTTAACTAATATGTGTGGTACGAAAATCCTAAAAACCATTTTGCTTCGAAAGAAATATATATATATATATATATATATATATATATATATATATATATATATACTTCAAGGAATGGGATTATTTTTACTAAATTTTACATATAGGCAGTCTAAACGAAAAATTAATATCGGGAGAGGTTCTTGTATGAGACGTTTGGCTAATTATGGACCGATGCTTACGTAATTTGATAGTATTATTTGTTCTTAGATAAAACTCATCTCTGATGAATTTTATTGAAATACAGAATATTTAAGATATTTGTGAGCATTTGACCCATTTTCAAGAAAATTTTTTAGTTCAGATGTAATTCAAATAATGATCACATTTGAACTAATTTTATTGTGTTAAATTATTGGCCCAAAGTTGCTAAAATACCAAATTTCATAAAAATACCTTTAAAACTGCGACCTACAGATTAGCAAAAATTATGGTTTTTGATGCTCGTATAGCCGGACGGACAGAAGTTTGCTCAAAGAAAAAATTTAATAAATGCAAAAATTAAATTTTTCTATGTACCAATGAGCTAATTTAGCAAATAAACAAAGCGCTATACATCTTCTCTGAATTAGACGCAATTTTTGGTAATTGTACAATCTACAAATCAAACATAACTTATTTTATGGACTTACTAAATCAATTATTATAATTATTCTTTAATGAACTACACTAACTATATAAACATTTTGTGAATATAATAAAAAAATGATCAAATACTTATTACAATGTCTTAAAAAAATTCCAAAACCTAAAAGAAAAATAAATAAAAAATAAAAATAAAATAATCCTCGTATTCTGAACTTCGTGATTAATGAAAAAAATATAACAAGTAACAATTCAAAAAAACAAATAAAAAAATAAGTTTTAAATAACCTTTTTTGCATTTAGCCTTTTCTGACCTTTTTTAAAGTCTTTTTCTGACCTTTTTTAAGGTGAAGTTGTAAATTAAATAGATGATGTTTACAGAGAACACCACGGTGGGATGCTTAAGAGTGCTGACAACGGTCGTAGCGATCTAGAAAATGCATTCCACTCTGCCGAGTATCCAATAAAACTTTTACACTGTATTCTTCTACAATTATTCAATGAACCTAAGCCGAAAATGCAAAAATTCTAAAAAAAAACTATATGAAAAAGTTCAACAAACAACTATAATCTAATTAAATTTTAGATCTTTGTAAAAGAAATCCTATAATTTCCAAAAGATCGGTGAAAATCGCAAAAATGGGATTTTTTTGAATTTTGCCTATAAGTGCATATTTGTTGCATGTTTGGAAAAAGCCGTTGGCAGAATCTTTGGAACACATTAGAGCTTCGAGACTGCATTCCGTTTGCAGAACTAGCATTTGGGATTTTAGAACATATAGCCTAAATTAAAAATTTTGATATAAAATAGATCAAATTCCGGAGGGTCTCTACTTAGTCCAATTAGGTGTTTTTTAATTTTGAAGTCATCTTTGTAAAAATGCCTTTCAAAAAAGTGTGAAGTTTTTATATAGTCTAAAGAAAATTTTATTTTAGAGAAAAAAGACCGCAGTCAACAAGAAAAAAAAAACACAAAAAATCGTTATATTTTCAATGTTCTATTGGGAAGTTGGTTAATTTTGGACTCTGAGGAGATATGGACTTCAAATTCTATTTTCATTCGATAGATAATTTTGTTCTTTAACTAATTGTATACAAATATTGGGCAATAAATTGACAACTGTGGGCCAAGATTTGGCAAAGTTGAGATAGTTAAAATTTCAAGTGCGAATAATTTGAAAACCATAAGAGATAAATAGGACATGCGAGCATGCTTTTCATAGGCCTTATCGAGGGCTTTGGGAAGACGTAAAGATATTTGAAATTGGACCAGAGAGAAAAATTTGACAAGTAACTAAAAATGTTCTATATCAGAGATAGCAGATTAGAAGTTACAAATTTATTTCCAAAAATTTCAATTCTGTCCCACTGTGTAAGTGAAGCTTTATGAGTTTATTATATAGTTTTTTTGTACTCCATAGAAAGCTAAATAGTAAAGCCAATTTTCTTGAATTTTTCTTAGAATTCATAGACCCCGAAATTCAAATAGGCAGACTGAACGGAGCGGGACAAAACAAATATTAATTATACATACCTGGAGAAAAAACATAGTATAACCGCAACTATGTGATGCTTATAGAAACAGTTGGAAACAAATTGAAGTTAATTTTAATAATATTGTATTCGTGCTAATAATATTTATGTTTAAGTTTTATTCTATTATGATTACCCCAATTAAATATTTTAATATGGTTGACTGAAATATATTATACTGTAATAAACATGAAAACATATCATTATTTCTATAACTATAAAATATTACCAATAAACATAATATGTTAACTTTTTACAAGTAGACTTATTATAATTGAAAAAATAATAAATTATTTGTATTTTAAATTTACTTTATTTTCAACAAATATTGAATACTTATTTTTCAGGTATATTATATCAATAGCAATTATTTTATGTTATGGGTTTTACTTTAATAAAAAAATTTTGTTTATTCCATAAATAAACTTTTAAACATAAAATGTTTGCCGTAAAAATACTCAACTGTATTTTTTCTGTATGTGTAAGAAATTAATTTTCAAACAAATTAGTTACTAAAAATATATTTTTATATCCTTTTGCACAACACTCTACGTATAATTGAAATAATAAATAATTAATGAAAATTAATTAATTAATGAAAACATAATGTTTGATAATAATAAGATAAATTTAAAGCATGCTCTTATAAATGCTGATCATGTTATTATATTTTTTTTATCATATTATAATAAAACCGAATCTTGATATGAAGAAATCGGATCATAATATGGGAACATTTGATTATGCTGTGATAAAACCGGATCACATTATGATAAATCTTTTCAATACTCTATGAAAAAAATCGGGTCACAATGTGATAAGGTTAGATTATGTTATAATTACCGTGATCATATTTGTTATTGTTTATGACCATAACCATTTTACAGCAACCATATAATCGAATCATAATATGTTGCTCTTAGATTATGTTTACCTCTTTGCGTGTACCATATACGTATGAATTCAGAGCTGTTTCAAGATAGGACTGCGATTCAATTTTTAATTTCCTGTTGAATTATCCTTTTAAAATAACTTTAAAATTTTAAAAAATAATAGGGGACCTCATGAAATTGCGCAAAACCCTCGCAAACTGTGTAATGTCTTCAAATTTGTACTCTCGCAAATGAACTGTCAAAAATTGCATGGAAAATCATTTCCATAAGACTTATAATTATGCGCGACTATTTAGTCTCGCCAACTTGCACTTATAAATCAGCTGTCTTTTGTCTATATTTAAAAATTATTAATAAATGCGATGTAACAAATTACAGTTGCGTTAATATTGCACAACATTTGAAAAGGGGGTTCATGAAACTTGTCGCGCAAATTTTTACAATTGCACAAATGGGAAACTTAAGCGTTTAAATGAGTACCGATAGTATTTATCTTTTTTATAAATTATTTCAAAATCTGTTAATTGTTCAATAGTGCACAGTTGTTCCAAAACGCCTTTTTTGGGAATTAATTTGTGAACCGTAGGAAAGTTCTTAATAAAATTTCACTGTCCATAGACGAAGTTTTTTCATATAGACTTAAAAAAGCGCAGAATCTTAGCGGGTCAGGGGGAGTGGGTTTCAAAGTGGACTTTCAAAGTTGGTCATCTCGGTTAGGTAATTAAAAAAAATCGCCAAAAAATTTTTTACATACATTCAAAGTATATGCTACAATTTTAAATATTATTTAATAACTCTGGTCGGCAAAAAAAATGCTCCCTAAAGACGAATAGTTGGACTATTTTGATGTGCTATACACGCATCAGCTTTGAGATATTTTTCCATCAGGTCTGAATTTTTTCATTGCCGTATATTAGACACGTCACCCATAATAAGGCTATTGTGTGAGTATATTTCATTATAACTCAACAACGGTGTGTACAATTTATATAAATGATACTCCAACAGATGCGGACTAGAAATATCTTCAAACCGTCCTTACATATATATATTGGTGTTAAATAAAAAAAACCTTGCAAGATTGAAGATATTTTTTAATTCTTTTAAAAAGTTAAAATGCCAAAAATGTTGTGTTTTCTAACTTTAAAATCAAGCTGGTAGTGCTAAAAATAAAGCAAGCTATGTATCATCGAAATTGATGCAAGAATTTTATTATACACTGAAATTTCCAGTAATTGGTTACATAATTGATCAAAGTTTCCATATATGGTCACCTCCCGTAAATTATTTCAATGTGTATAAATATCATTAAAATCAAAATAGATAGTTTATATTTAAGTATAAATACTGCTGTAAAAATTCGCAAGAATCGGACTATAATTGAGCATATCTCCCATATAACATCAATTCCTGAATATCACATCAACGCTCCTAAATCCCATATAAATATTTTATTTTGTGTTTTAATTTGGAAAACTTTTAATTTAACTATAAATCGCATTTCCAAATTTCAAGAGTATTGGTCCATAATTGAACATAGTTCCACTCCATAAAATCACTTCAAAACGAAGTTAAATATAATATAAAAACCATAGTTAATTTAAAGTTAAATAAATAGAAATGTCTTCTTTTCAAGTCTCAAATATATTTTAAACTTTTCCAAATAATGTTGTTGTATTACACTTAAGGTAAGAATTACTTAAAGTTTAAATACAATGACTTTGAAAAGAACTACATAGGTTTTGCATAATCAAGATTTCTGAATGTAACTTGGGACAGATGGTACGGAAGCCACGATTTTATGTAAGCGATTAGTCTCGGAATGGCCATTCACGCCGCTACAGATGTCCCTCCAAGAATTATGTTTCGCTTTCCTGAACAGGTTCTTAAACCTGTTCACTAAGGATTTGTAAGCTGATCAGTTTCCCAGTCTCTTAGCCTCACTCACAAAAATCAGAGAGAATGGAGATACTAAGTTTTCTGCTTGCTAATATGCACGATCGGATCCTACCTGACCCTGCAGCATGTACAAAAATATAATTATTCGCACGAAGTTCGCAAACTCTTTCACTTGCGATTGAAGGTTCTTAGACAAGTCAACGCAGCCGAAGCTGCTTTAGACTGGTGAAGATTAACTTGCGTTATCTTCACCGTTGTTATTTTTTGGGGACGTTTGTGGCATTGACGTCTTCTTGGTCCGAGTTGAACTACTTCGTCCACCCGTTCAAAAAACTCACCCTCAAGCTCAGAGTTTGAGTAGGTGTCCTCCTGAGCGAGAGAACTACATTGTTTCCGGTGTCAGGTCGTTATCATCCTGAATCGGTCTGTCTGTGTCGTCTCCTCGATATACCTGCAAAAAGATAGACTCAAAGCCGTAGTATATCTTTCCACTTTTCTCTTGAAGAGGCGGCAGTGACTCTTTATTCATTACGATGGCGACCACTTGCTTCAGGAGCAAGGCCGATCGCTCGTTTAAGCAAGTCGTTAAGTTAATGGCGATCGGCTACGATGCCATTCAGCACCATCGCATTGAAGAGAGAATCCGGGGTTCTCCTTTAGAACCTTCCAGAATACTCCCATCAGCTTTTTACTTACTAAGTCCCAATTTGCGTGGGAAATTGGGCAGTCGACATAGCTCCTATCGATAACAGTTCATATGAGATTACCTTTGGCCACTTCACTGAACGGTTTGATCATCGCGTTGTAGTTGTGGCTCATTCTCTGACCGCTGCCGTTTAGGCCCGTCCTTCGACGACGGGGGAGGTTTTCGCTGCAATTCGGCCATTAGAGATTTGGCCCAATTTAGGGAAACGAGTTCCTGTGGGATTAGGGATTCGGCTGACTTTTTATCAAGACGTCTTAAGAAAGTGTTATGTGTCTTTGGAACGTATGTGTTCTGCTCTTTCGGGCTGAGCTCTAAGGTAAGTTCGCAGCTCCTTTACTGGCGGGCAGAGGGTATGTTTAGAAACTCGAAGACTTATTCGTTGACTTCAAGCAGACAGCTCACGAAGTAGAGGTTTTCACCTGTTCTTTGCCGGCACGGACCAGAGCAGCTTTTGAGGTGCTTGGTTTGAAGCTCATAAGCACCTCTTTTTGCTTCCAAACTTGGAAGCTGGTTTTTTGCAATTGGTAGACTTGCCTTTGTTTGTGGTTCGATATATATCTTATTCCCACGCTTAGGGTCATATAGGATTGGACCAACCATGCATTGACGGCGCACATGGACTGGGCTACTCAACATTTACAACCGACCCGTGTCCTGGCGTCAGATGGGAGTTATTAGCGACTAGTCTTGTTTAACCATAAACTAGCCATTTATTTTCTTCGCATAGAAACCAAACACCTTAACCTTATAAATGGTAACAGTTTTGGTCCACGGGCAGTGACTAGACACTGCCTAAGCTCATGAAATTATTTAAGTGTAACGGTGTGGTTTGTAAAACCTGAGTATTGACAAAGCTCCCTCTGTCAACTACACACGAGAATATTGGATAGATACATCTGTATGATTCTTTCAACAATGTTATTTACAATTTTGTAAGAAATCTAATAGATATCTTCAAGAAATTTTAAGGCATAAATTGAGGTAAAATTTGCTTCGATCTAAATATATCTTACACTAAAGGTGTAGGTTACACATGTAAGCTTGTTTTTTATAGAGATTTATGAGGACTGCCTATATGTAAAATTTTTTTTACATGAAGTCATAAATTAATTTTTCGAGTATTGTAAATATCTATATATATATATATATATATATCCGGGGTGACTAACTTTAGAGGTCTACTCTCTCTCCCGTGACCCGCTAGATGTGCTCCACTGAATCAACTCAAAGACACCTCAGCTCTGATCATGTAGAATTTTGCTCAGATATATTCAACGGTTTAAAAGTTACAGAATTATTTAAAAAAAGTGTTTTGGGGCCGTTAACTTGTTTACGTTTCTTATTATTCTTAGTAACTAGTTTTTCTTAAAATGCTTTTTTTAAATTGAACAAAATTCATGCAAACGCATAACACAAATAATAACCATATAAAACAATTGTTAAGAGTGCAGATCAGTTGAAAAATTTCATTATTTTGAGTCACCGAAACGACCCTGATAACAGAAGAAAAGGTGAATTTACAAATTGCAGTATTGCAAACAAAATAATACGAATTTTAAGGGAAAAATCTTACATCTCTGGATGGATGTGACTTATTCTTTAAATTGCTCTGTATATTTATCAACAAAGTTTAAAAAAATCTGGCGACGAAGTAAAAAAAAAAAAACAACGCTAGAAAAAATGTGAAAGCCAAAGAAAATTACTTAGATTATTTTTTTTTTTTTTTTTTCAATAATATGAATGCTGTATGTATCAAAATTTTAAAAAGATTGACACATTGTTTTATACTTTATAAGCAAAATTGTATCCAGTAATCTTTTCGTGCATGTTGCTTAGTTCTACTATAATAATTCTAAAATAATATTTTTATTAAAAAATTTATAAACATAGCTTTAAGAAGAGAATTTCAAAAGTAGTGAATAAGTATCATAAAAAAAGAACGAACTACCAATGATAACCATGAGTTAAAATAATTACATCTGCAGCTCTTTTTCAGTGCCAAGTTCTTTCTTCCAATTACAACATAATATTAAAATCATTACTTTTGCAGCTCGGTTCTTTTTTGCTGAAAATATGCAGAAATTATAGTTGTTTTAGAGCAGGTTTATGAAATAAAAAAATATTCAAATTTTGAAATGATTCTTAGTTGTGTCTCTACTTTAGGGCCTTAGATAATTTTTAATTCAAAGACTTAATACTAGATTTCTGGCTTTTGGAAACTGCATGATTCTAAAATACTTAGTGAACATTTTGCACCAAACTGTATATTTGCGCATGAAGTTGTGTAGTAAACAATTTCGTAATGTAAATGTATAAACTTTAGGGTATCCCTATTCTGCTTAGACAAAAAATATGACGAAAAATTACATAATATCGGATATATTCGAATCTGTACATAAATACTGTCATTAAATACGTTTTTCAAAACCTTTCATAAGATATTATAGGAGGTGGGGCCGCCCTAATAAACGTAAAATCGCATCAATTCGCACACACACATATGGATATAGGTATATATTTAAAAGTTAATTTTGGAAGCGCTTTCATATAGTGCTAAAATTGTGCATTTGGCACCATAAGTTTACTTTAGAAGAGTAAAATTTTCGATAATGAGAAAAATAAAATGGTACATGAACAAATACATATAAAAGCGTATGTGTACGTATTCACAAGTCCTGAGTAGATATTACTACAAACATTTATACATATGTTTGTATTTACATACATATTCATGTATACACATTAAAGTGCCTTTCGAAAAGAAGTTACAAATATACGAGTACCATCTAGAAATAAAGATTAGTATGTATGTATATTCTCAAAATATTACATCTGAATATTTTCATTTACGTAAGCTGGACCATTTTTAAAACACCTCTAAAAATACGGATTTCTTTCAACAACATTACATAAACTAAATTCAAAATTTTATAGAGACATACTAACACTTGGAATACGCATTTAAACAATTCCATTAACATTATTTTCTTTACATTTTCATTATTTAAATCTATAATTGTATATATTTTTGGTATTTTCCAACATTAAACATATTAAAAATAATTAATCCTCTAAAAGCAAAAGGGTCTATTTTAAACATTTGGTTCCATAAAGGTTAAATCGGCAATTTTTACAAATAAGTTGTATGAAAGGATTTATAATATTTAAATATTAATGAATTTATGAAAAATATAATAAATTCTTTTAAAAACCCGGTAATAATCGAATAAAAGAAGTCTTTAAAGTTAAGTTGCTATTTTACACGAATTTGTACATATATATATATATATTTTTTTTTGAGCCAACTCTATATTTATATATACATATATATACATATATATATATATACATATATATATATATATATATATATATATATATATATAATATATATATATATATATATATATATATATATATATTTGGAATTAGTTTATAACATTTCAATCTTTACATTTGTACATTTGCAACATTTTTTGTCTTCATAATGTACATTATAGTGGCGCTTTTTTTGTACTTAAATTCTAGGTCTCACCTCCACCAATTTTTCGAATAGCCTAAAAACTAAGAAATACAAAGTTTTAGACTGATTGAAACAAATATAGAGTTGGCTCAAAGCGCTTTAAATTTTAAAAATAATATTTTTTGTCGTATTAGCGATATTTGGGTTTAGACTTAATTATGGAAGTAACACAAATAATAGAAAATTTGAAACAGGGGACACTATTTTGTGTTATTAAACATTAAATCGAATTAAATCAACTTTTGCCCAGTTTTTAATATAAATATCGTCACTGCGCTGACGAAGTCCTATGTAATTTTTTTCGCATATTGCATCGTTATTAGTCATAAATTCAACCACAAAAAAGTTGCAAAAGTGCTATGTGTAGATTTTCTTAAGAAACAAATTCTTCTTTTACCATTGGAAACGAAAAATATAAAAATTCAAAATATAAAAATGGTTGCAAATTGACAAAATAAAACGGTTTTCTTGTTCTCCTGAAAAGTAGCAAAGAAAACAGGAATTCACCAGCATACCGACGATATTTATATTTGAAAATTTGCTTATTGGTAACACAAGTAAGCTAACATACGACATTGTAATAATCTTTTTTTGTTGGTTTAAATTTTTGTAATTTAGCATTTGAAATATATTTAATAATAAGAATTCATGATCCTATACTAAAATAATAATATTAAAAACGATCCTGATTCATCATATCTTAACTGATTTAAACGATTTTTATATGAGTAGATTCTGTAAATTATTTCATATATTTAGGAGACATTGGACCCTGTTTAAGTTTTTGTAAAAACATTTAAAAAAATCTGAAATTTCAAAGTTAGTTATAAAATTATATCCTTGGAAGTTATTGTCACCAAGGATACATAAAATATTATGCCATGGAAAAACTATAATTTAGCATAACATTCTTCGCTTAGGAGAACTTACAGAAAAGTCCCAAGAACCGATAAATCGGAATTTCAAATGTGTTCACCAGTTCAGCTCAAGAAAATGTTCCAGAAAGTCTTAAAATAAAAATATTTTTAATAAACTTATACTGTTATCTGATCCAGTCTTATCATCTATGAGAAAATAGTAGATTTGCTGATGGTATTTGTCACATGAAAACATGAGTATAAAGAATATTACCACGTTTTTGGAAAAGTTAAAGGTTTCAATTTTAGATTAATATAACTTTTTATCGGATAGGTATGTGTATATGAATCTTCCAGTAATATTATTTAGAATTTCAGATATTTTCAAGAAATTTTAAGACCCAAATAGATGCACCCAATTTTAAAAAACTTAAAAAACTAAGTCAAAAATGAGGGTAAAAATCGACCTAAATATCTCTTAAACTAAGTGAGATAACCTACACATATAAGCATGTACGTTTAAGTCATAAATGATTTTTAGTCGAATTACGTACTCGAGGTGACCAACTTTAGAGGTTTACCCGTGACCCTCTAGGGAGGTGGCATTTCAGCTCTGACCATGTGAAAGTTTATTTGGATATCTTGAACTGTTCACAAATTAAAGAATTATTAGATCATTAGAAAAAAACAGAAAAAAATGTTTTGGGACCACTACACATTGGGGTCGACCTGTACAAATTTGCGCTTAATGCAATTTTTGTTTTTGCAAATTTGAAAAATAAAAAAGTATTTTATATTGTATGAATGGAAATTTTAATAACTTACTACACCATAGGAAGTTGAGGTAATATGTTTATGCTAATGTTTATAACGCATAAATAAATTGGTGCAACACTCACCTCAAAGTGCAATGTTCAACTTAAAATCATTTTCTGAGTCGAGATAACGTGGTACGTTTTTCCGTCTAGCTAGCTGTCAAAGTAATATTTGTATAGACCCAAACTTTTAAGATATCGTGATAAAATTTGCCACGTTTATTTACTTTTGTATGAGGACAAAGTGCGTTGAAATTTGTTAGAATCGGTCCATTATTTCCCCTATCCATCATGCAAATGTCCTTCCGAAATGTGATTTTAGGCTCTCAAATGACTTAAATTAATCATGGTTTAAATAAAATTCATCGGCCCATAATTTTGCATAGCTCCCATGTAAGCTCACTTTTGACAATCACTTTAACTTTAATGAAAGTTGAAAGCTTATTGACAAATTTAATGATAATGATCATCGCCTTCATATAATAGCTCCATCTGATAGACACAATAACATGCATAAAAGCCATAAAAATGTTACTCATGATAATATTATGCATACAAATTTAAAAATTCATAAAAATAGTATAAGAATTTCATATTGCACCCCTCCGGAGGTCAAAAAGAGGCAAAACATATAAATACGCTCAAACTCAGAAAATGTCAGCGCATCAAATGTATGGTCGCTAAGAGGCCAAAATATACTTTATCTCTTTAAAAATCGACGTTTTTTGAAATTCATTAAAAAACACTATAAGATTTCGCTAATTACACTATGCGAAAGTCAAAATCGGGATGGGAAGAAATCAACGGGAGATGTTATATCGGTAAAAAAGAAATTATACGTGTCCCGGCGTTTCGCTGGGTCACGTCTAGGAATCGAGATATATCGATTTGAAGTTAGTAACTATCATATAGGGGAAATTGTGACCTTTGGTGGTCTGTTTTTGACATAACTCGAGAACCACCAGTCCGATTTTGCTGAAACAAATTTAAAAAAATTAGGAATTACAATTCCTTTAATCTGTTCATATAACGTTTCACTACATAAGCAACAGTTTCGCAGTTATAAATAAATGTATGAAAAAAAAAACTATTTTTTACCTAAAAAATTGAATTTTTTATTTTTAATTCATAAAAAATCCAAAACGGTAAAAAAGTGTCAAGTCCTATTATTTTCACGTAAAGTCACATAACCTTTAAACAAAATGAGACATAGATCATGAAGATCGATGGACGCGTTTCGCTTTTATTCACAATTAAGTGAAGGTATGAATTTCAAAAATTTGCTCGAGATATGCTCAAAATTACGTGGAAAAAACATTGATGACTTTTTTTTATGATTGTCAGAATTAAAAAAAAAAGTAATAAACAAAAGGTTATTTGATTTTTATGGTAGCGGTAATAAACTAAAAAACGATCATAAATGTGCGTGGACAATTAAAAGGAAAAAAGGAAAGTGCACCCGGTAGTTTGAACCCTTCCCGATCAGTGACCCCAACTATTTCTCGCACAGTGTTATTAAAGCTTTGTAAGTCATCAAAACAGTCGTAGGTTTAGTACAGAAATTAAAAATTTTCAAAAAAAAAAGACATGCAATGATGTTTTTTTAATTTTAAAAATAATGTTGTTAAATAAAAAATACAAAAAAAAGAAAAATACATACATAACAAAAAAAAATCTTAACTTTGATGTCCCGCACTCGGGTCGGTCAGTAGAGCATAAATTAAAAAAGTATGTAGTTACAGAAATAGAGTTCTTAGGTTTCCAGTCATGTTAATTTAAAAAAAAAAAATAAATAAAGAAGAGTATGGATACCTTTGAAAATGAGGGCCACCCTAATGCACATATACCGAAATAATACTTATGCTATATTTATAAACTTATTCATATACATATTAATTTTATTGTTTAGTAGTTTTGTTGTTCTTTTTTCGTTTTTGATATCTTTTTGTTTTGTAGACCATAAACCAAAAAATAAAGCAAAAAAAAAACTTGTAAATTTTGCATAAATATTAAAAAAATTGTTTATTATTTTCCATCCTACAACTTGGAGTGAAAGCAAGGACAGACTGCAGCACAAACAATATTTTCTGGCACAAATAAAGGCAATAACAGAAACTTTATTTGTGTGTACATTAGAGTATCCAAAAAACCGACTTTTTAAGAAAACCAGTTTCTGGCTTAACCGAAAAATCTTCTTTTAGAAAAAATTGGTTAGACTCTTAAAAAAAACGGTTAACCTTTTTTCAGTCATTTAAATTTTTTTAACAAAAAAACATCGTTTTTTGTAATTTTTTTAAACAAAAGTCTAAATTTATAGTTTTACTCTGCAAAAGAATATATTTCGATGTGCATAATTTCAAAATTAAAGTTTTTTTCACGTTATAACTTTAGAAAATTTTTCTTAATTTGAAATACTTCTTAATTATTTGATTTATTTGATTTTGGTTTGTTTCAAATATTCAGATTTTTTAGTAGATTTTTTTCTGGCTTAACCGAAAAATCTTCTTTTAGAAAAAATCTTTAGAAAAAATCTTTTAAAAAACCGGTTAACCTTTTTTCAGTCATTTAAATTTTTTGAACAAAAAAACATCGTTTTTTGTAATTTTTTTAAACAAAAGTCTAAATTTATAGTTTTACTCTGCAAAAAAATACATTTCGATGTGCATAATTTCAAAATTAAAGTTCTTTTTTTCACGTTATAACTTTAGAAAATTTTTCTTAATTTGAAATACTTCTTACTTATTTGATTTATTTGATTTTGGTTTGTTTGAAAAATATTCAGATTTTTTAGTAGATTTTTTATAACTTTAAAAAAAATATTTTTTTTTTCAAAAGTAGAACTAAATGCTTATTTTGCTGTTTTTTGGAAGTTATTATCAAAAAATCACTATTAGGAGCTCCGGAAAAAAAGCTAGATCTTTGTAAAAATATTTTTTAAATGTTTGGTACTTCATTGCATTTTTGGAGCATAAACATTTAAATAATTTTAACTTTTTAAAAATGCATTAAATACTGGTATATTTTGGATGAGTTTTGTTAGTTTTTTGAGAAAATGTTGCTAGGAAAAACACTTTATTTGTGGCAACGCTGGTGGTGAATGTGTTTTTTAAAATTTTATTAACACATTCTTAGTACATATCGTACTTTTGATAGCTGTTCCTTTTCTATGCTTTAAATATTTGTTGAATAAGGCTCAATATATTTTAACTAATCGGAGTTTGATTCAATTTGGTTTAAAGCTTATTTGGTACATTATGAAGATAAATATATTTAATATTTAATGTATACATATACATTTTTTGTGCACACTCAATAGATTGAATTATTTCAACAATTTAAAGGGAATTGTCCAAGTTTAATAAGAAATCTGTCATTTTTATTGCATTTAGCAAGTTACATGAAACTTCTTATTTTTAGTCATGTAATTTTTATTTTTTGAACTCTTTTTCTGAGCAAAATTACATAAAAAGTTAAATAAAATGCTGTTAAAAAAAACCGATTAACCGCCTTTAAAACATCGGTTTTGAAAAAAATCGAATATTATAAAAAAATATTCTAGTGTACACAATTGTATACTCTAGTGTACACGTTTGAATGTGCATAGATGTGTGTATATTTTCCCCGCTAAATATTCAAAACAACACAAAACTCTCAAAAATTGTTTTCTTTTCCTTCACAATGTGCTGCGAGCTAAAAAAAATATATAAATTATTTTCGCATATTATAAAATATTTTTCATATCTCTAACCGGATCTACATGGGTGAAGGGTATTATATGTTTATCATTCCTAATGCAATACAAACGAGACTTTAAGATATGTATGTAAATAATTTCATGATGTTTAAATTCAAATAGAATCTGCAACAGAAGTATTCTTTAAACACTTTTACAATTACCAAAAAAATCTTAGAAATTATAACTGCCTTATTCATAAAAAATTTTTTAATTTTATCAAAACTTTATAGACAAATTTTCCATACGAATTTAATTAATAAATAGTTAATAAATTAAAAATTTTTATTATGAATAAGGCACTAAGTCTTTAATTATGGGAGCCTCTTACAAAAAGTTATTTAGTATTATTTTTACCATTACGAAAAGCAATTTTTAATCAATATTGACTATCGTATAAAACTAATTTCTTAAAGTATCCATATAAAAGTTTATTTAAATTTAATATTGTTAATTTAAATACAGTCACATTTTGAACTTTCTTATAAAATGTATAAACTTTATAAGTGTTAAAGTCTACATAGTAACGACATTTATATAAACATGATATCCTAGCAAATTTGCAGATTTAATTTCAAATTGATTATGATTTAAAAGCAAATGCCTTCTGAAATTTAGAAAAGTGATTTGAAAATTATTTCAGAATAATAGACAAAAGAGCTGTATTTTTCTAGAATTATTTATAGTATTATCAATGGCTTTGAGATTGCATTTGAATCAGTTTCCTTTTTAAACATCTGACTATATGTTTGCTGGGATATTTGGTGAGGCTCAAATGCTAGACACACGAACTTAGTGTAACCGCAATACCAGTACGATTAAGGAAAGGAGCAGAATGTAACGTAATAAATGCAGGAATACAACCAAATTATTATAAATATTTAAGCCATATTTTATTTTATACAAACACATTTACCTTCAGACACAAATTCACACATATACATATAATTATAGGAATATATATAAGAAGTAAAGAAAGCGTGAATAATCGTTAAAATGATTTCTTAACTCATAATTTTATGCCGTAAATTTTTAACATTTAGAAAAAGGATCTAAGTTTCTATATGAATGACGAGTACGGGTAAGTATCTCGACACAAATTCATTTTTCTTAAATTCATGGAGAATCATTTACAAATGTGTTTTTGTTTGAATTTGTGTATATACTTGTCTTTAAGTATATATATATATATATATATATATATATATATATGTATGTATAGTATATTAGTGTAATTTCTTTTAAGAAATTTCTTTGACACACAAATAAAGAGTAGAAAATAGTTTGTATTACCGTTGAAAATAAGGATAATATTACAGCGAGTTCAGTGACATCGCATTATTTATCAAGAAGCATTGCTTATTTGGGGAAAATGAGTTTTTAATTTGATACAGAATTTAGATTTAAATTATAAAAGTTCATTTAAACTATTAAATAAATAAAAAAACTATATATTTCAAATAGAGTATTCAAGCAAAAAGTAGCGCTTTGAGCGTATTTCAAATAGGTCAAAAATACGATTCCAGCGCGAATTGAAAGTATATCATCAGATTAAAAAAATTTTCAAAAGGTTTTTGTAAAGTTCGAATTTTTGAACTTTTTCCAATTTTAATTTTTAAACTTCTGATATTTTGGTACATCTTTTCATTATGTATAGAAATAACAAACATTTAAATCAGTAAATTTCAATGAATTTATGGTACTTATTGTTTTATAGAATGCAAAGCTTCTCTTAGATAAGAATTTTATTAAATGTCCCTTCCCATTTACTCCCACCTTTCGTAATATGATTGCTTGTAATATACGAATATTTATATTTTTCAACCCATTTAACTGATATTTTGCACATGTATATCGTGCATCCTCCTAAAAGAAATATAGGATAATATATTAATAAAAATGTCACGGCCATGTTTTGTAAACATATATTATTTTTGAAAGTTGAAATGAAATTTAGCACATGTATCAAGTATTTTCTAAAGAGACCTATGGGCTTAAATATAAGTTGGATGCCATGCCCACTTTTTAGTCTAATTTCAGTAAAAATCAATTTTGCTATTTTTTTTTTGTGCTACTAACACAATTCACATTAAACTTGACATACACAAGAAATAAAAAATACGGGATATTATACTGTGATATTTATTACCACTCTCATCGAAATTTGCTTACTGAAAAAAGTGCGCGAGTTATACAGTCAGTACTTCCTTCAAGGATATACATATGTGCCAAGTTTAATTTTAATTGGTTCTGTAGTTTGAACATAAGATCAAGTTAAATAAAGTAAACAATATTATGACAAAGACGGGCGTAAAAAATTGTGGCATACAGTGAAAATCTGATATAACAATAACAACATTTAGAATAAATTACACAAGTATACACTGATTGTCAGTGAATTATTATTATGAAGCACTAAGCCTCCAAATCACTTTTTCTGGAATTGACTCTGGTTTTCGCAATAAATCGGTATTTGTAAAATTAACAATGTTGGTTAAATTTGGTTAAATAAAACATAAAATCGAATTAAAATTGCATTCAAGTTATATTAATTACATTTTTTAATACCTTCAATAATTATGGAGATATTAAGCCTATTTTCCGAAAAAACATAAATTTCGTATAAAATTTTCAAAAAAAAAGTTTTCCAAAAATCATAAAAAATTGCAAATGTCTATAATGCAAATTTTTATTCTTTAATCAGAAAGATAAATTTGTTGCAAATAAAACAAGATACATTCATTGAAATCAATGCATAAACTTTACTTTTATTCACAAATTAGTGAAGATACTCATTTATAAATTACATAGAAGTATATAAAAAAATGTATTAAATAAATAATAAATAAAATTTATTTTGTGATTTTTTTAATATTTCTATGTAATTTGTAAGTGAGTATCTTCACTAATTTGTGAATAAAATCAAGGTTTATGTAATGATTTTAATGAAACGAAACATTTTTTTTTTTTTTAATTTTGTAGAAAATTTAATTTTTTTCACAAAATAGGATTAATTCTCCTAACTGTTGAGCGTTTTAAAAAATGATGTGAGTATAACTTCAAGGCAATTTCAGTCAGACAAGTCGTTTTCGAGATATGCTTCAATATACGGTACAACCTCATTAATTTTACAAATATCGATTTATCGCGAGAACCAGATTCAGTTCGAAAAAAGTGATTTATAGGATTAGTACTTCAAAACAACATGAATCAGAATTTACTGATATATATCGCGCCGCAGAAAAAAAATCGTTTTGTAACCCTGTGTTATTTAAATGTTATTTATATTTGTATTGAAAAAAAAAACTTCAAAAAAATCGAACTTCAAGAGGCTATAAATCTGAAATTCGAACTAACTTTAAAAAAACTTTTAGGGATTTTGCTACACTACTGGTACGCACCAGTAGTGTATTTTTTAAGAAACCTCATTAACCACATTAATATACTTATTTAAAAAAATTACCCAAAAATTTGGAAATGATTATTCAAGAAGGAATTATAAGTCAAAAATTACGAAAAATTACCTCAAAACATTAGCTAATTTTTCATATGAAATATGAAATTTCTATAGAATGGAAATATTTTAAACGATTTTTAATGAATTATTTTGCTGCCAGCTGATTTATGTGTTATTTATAAATTTATTACAATATTTTTAAAAGAAATAGCAAAAACTATTGAGAATAAGTAAATAAATAGATAGATAGATAGATAGATAGATAGATAAATAGATAGATAGATATATCAATACGTTCTTAAATTAAAAAATATTAGCTTTTTTCTAGCCTTATTTTTCAGAGCATTTGGTCTTTTCCGACCTTTTTCAAAGTTTAATTTTGCTTTTTCCCACCTTCTGGCAAAACTGATGTTGAGTATTAATATTTGTCAAATAATTTTCGATTATAATACAATTTCATCGTATAAAATGAATTCTATGAAGGATTACAAAATTTTTTGGACTTTTCTTATTAAAATTCAGCAGACAAATACCCTGTGGACATTTTATATACCCTCCATCATATACCCCTCATCATTGGTGTAAAGTTTATATATATATATATATATATATATATATATATATATATATATATATAAGGTCACCATTTAGTATGATACAATTGTTTGCCGACAAGGTCATAAAGTTAAAAAAAAAAACTATTTTGAATTTCATTTTTTCCTTTCTTTTTACTGCAATGTGTTCAATACTTCCAATTTAGGCTGTATGTGCTTATAGAAAGAGACCTGCGAATATTGTGCTAAGTAGGGAATGATATTTCAAGGATTTTTCGATTTCCCGGAAAAGCGTTAAATATAATAGTTATCATTAATTGACCTAAGTTGAAAATTTGAGGAGCATATAGAATGTTAATCTTTGCATTAGGATTATATATTATATAGATTAACCAACTGGATTAAACATTAATTAATTGATTAATAAAAAATAGATTTATTAAAATTTTTTCATGACTTCATGACAATCACACAGTAAACTGAGCCCATATTAAAATTGGAAAAAAAGAAAGAAACAAGATACAGTAATGAAATTTTCTATAGGTGTAGTCCTTCTATTTATAAAAAGTTATTTAAATTTATTTCTTAATATTTTGCCTGTATTGAGTCAATAAATTTGTAACAAAGTTAATGGTAACAGCTATTTAAACTTTGTTACATACCTATAATATTTATAGTTATTATTATGTTCTTTTAAATATCTGTACCCCATCAACATTTCACTCCTTTGCTCGTCTGTAACTACATTTGTTTACACCAATACATTAACTTATTTACTTTAGCTACCAACCATCATATGTTAGAGGGAATTAATAATTCTCATTTAGTTTGTTTCATTTTTCACATAAGTATTCTAAGGTTTGTTGAAATAGTTGCGATTCGAGCGCTCTAGAATTTGCCAAAAACTAAGACAGCTGATCTTATGATGTAATCTGCCTTGTTCCCAAGACACCTGGTATTGTGAAATCAGTCACTGTTTCTCTGGTACTCGGAACAATTCCGAGCGTCAGGTCGATACCTTGCACAGCGACTTCGGTTGACTGTTTCGGACACAGCGGCTTCGGGTGACTGTTTTGGCACAGCGACTTCGGTTGTCGGGTTCGGCACAGCAACTTCGGTTAATTGTTTCGGCACGGCAACCTAGGTTGACTGTTTTGGCACAGCGGCTTCGGCTGACTGTTTTGGCACAGCGGCTTCGGCTGACTGTTTCGGCACAGCGGCTGCGCCTGACTGTTTTGGCACAGCGGCTTCGGCTGACTGTTTTGGCACAGCGGCTTCGGCTGACTGTTTTGGCACAGCGGCTTCGGCTGACTGTTTCTCTTAGACTAAGTCTGAATTTTGTAACCTAGATTTAAGGAATTGTATTATTTAAATTAGTATTCGTAAGATATCTATAAGTATCGTCAACGATCCGGCGTGCTGCATAATACTCGAGGGAGCCGAATCTTCAATCCAGCATCTACCAGTAATAGAGCCGATTCACCTGCGAAGTACCCGACTGAATCCCTGCGTAAGATATCTTTAAGTATCGTAAACGATCCGGCGTGCTGCATAATACCCGAGGGAGCCGAATCTTCTATCCAGCATCTACCAATAATAGAGCCCGATTTACCTGCGAAGTACCCGACTGAATCCCTGCGTATCATCAGGCTGCTAGTAATTTATCTAACACAAAATATTTATAAATACTATTGATAACTAAAACATTGAATTATTAAATAAAGATATACTGTATATTCAAACCCCGGAAAGGGTAAACAAATTGTGTTCTCACTTAAGGTTCGTGGATCCCGTAAGTCGACCCTGGACACAACTGAGCTACCTCAGCCGACGACAAAACCACGTTACAAATTATCCAAAATACCCTCTTTTGGATATTAAGTTTTATAAGAACACATATATCTATTGCAAGAAAAAAAAATAGTAATTGTGATGTTTTATGTATAATACGCTGCTTTCAGTCTTATTCCATCAGGTCGTGTTTTTTTTTCATGGACATATCTAATATCTCCCCCTTAATAAGACAAATACATGAGTATATTTTACTTCAGAAAAAAATTAATTTTTCGTGTAAATTTGAAGAAATTTTTTCTCGAAAATTTCCTACAATCATATCTAATATTTTATATTTTACCATAACTCGAGAATGGGTTGTTCGATTTAGATAATTAGAATACAAAAAGATATAGACGAAAATTATATTCCAGTTTCCTTAACATTACTTTTTCAATATTTTCGGAGATTCTCGAAAATTAGTGGCGAAAAAATATAAACTTTTTATGGAAAATTGCAAGACTTTCGAAAAAAATTTAACTATAAAAATTGTATTTTTTAATTACATAGGAAATAAAATACAAAAGTATAATTACTAATTATATACATAGTCTGGTAATATTTAGAAATATTAATGGATAATACTTTCTTGCAGAACTAACAATTGCTTACTGAAAATTACGCAAATATTATAAGCGATATTAAAAGATTTATGAAAGATTTGCACTAATTTATCTATAAAATGTTCATATTTTTATATAAGGTTTTCTATTTATTACATATTACAATATATTGAATAGAAATATGATCGGGTCATTCTTTAGCTTAGAGCCTTTATAAATCATTCCTCTCAGAATCAATTTAGAGCTCCTGAACTCTTCAATTCAATTGGTATTAAAATCTTGGTATCAAAAAACTATTATGCAAATTATTGTTACTATTAGAATAAAGTTGCTGATTTGATTAAATTTTATTATGCGAATTTATATCGTTGATGTGTCTGGAAAGAAGTCTATGGTTTTTAACAACTTTTTAGGAGAGACATATTTTATTAGCATCAAAGCCATATAAAATACATATCAATCCTTTTAATAAATTTACAATTAATACAATAGGATCCAACAATAGGATCTACAGTACACACGTCTTCGTCAACACAACATCAGAAAATACACTAAACAACATACACACAAACAGCAACAGAGCAAGATATCTTAAATCTTAATATTAAACATAAAAAGCATATTCTTCACTACACTGCACAGTGGGACAGAATCGAAATTTTTGGAAATAAATCTGTAACTTCATGAAATTTGCTATAGGCGTAGCAGAGGAGTGTACAATGTTAAGTTTGGAATGCGGGCACAACAAACCTCCCAGGGGCTGAGCTAAGGGGTCTCAAAGTTAGGTATCTCTGACATAAAAAATTTTTAATCACTTGCCAAATTTTTGTTTCTCGTCCGATTTCAAATTTTTATATATATTGTTGTAGGCCCTGATAAGACCTATAAAAGACATGCTTACATGTCCCATTTATATCTTATAGTTTTCGACTAATTTGCGTTTGAATTTTTAAGCACCATAATTTTGCATGTTAAAAAAATAAAGAAAATTAAAACATTTTATATATCACACACAAATGATTTTTTAAAATGAGCTGATTGAGCTCACCTGTCGCTCACTTTGTGGCAAGAATTCTTTCGATAAGGAATTTTCGTTTATACTACAAGTATTAATCGTTAATGTTTAGCGACATCAATAGCGAAACGTAAAAATGTTTATTAGTCATTATTGTGATTATTATCATTGGCAATGGATCGAAAACGATAAATTTAAAGCTGATTTCATTTTTTAAGTTATGTATGTTTTATTTCAAACTTAGCGCAAAATATTGAGTACTAAAAAAATAGAATAAACTTAAAAAATTATATTTTAAGTTCTGTTAACCATAAAGGAATACGAACTTTCATTTTTAAGTTAAAATAAAACAAAAAAAAATTTTTGTTAGCACTAATTTTAAGTTTAATTTAATGAAAAAATTTTTAAAGTTATTTTTTTAGCTGTTAGTTTATACAAAAATAAAATAAAATTATAAATTTAATTTATTAATAGAACAATACGAATGAAACAAAAGTGAGAATACTATATTTTGCTATAGCAAATATTATATACCATCCACCACTGACACAGTACTTGCTATTATTTTAGTATTTTAAAACTTATTATTTTTTTAATACCCACAATAGTATAATGATATAGACTTGGTCCTAATCAAGATTTTGTCGTATACATACATTAGAGTACCCCGTGGAAAGGAAGACCCCTCCAACGATGTATATTTATGACCTGAATATGTGAAAAATATTTTAAAGTTTTTAAAATTTATATTTATTCAAGGGTGTAGAACATTTTGTCTGAAAAAAGTTTTGTTTCGAAATGGATATCAAACATATCTTCATTTTAAGCCACTTGTGAAAAAAATATTTAAAAATTTGTTACGCAAAAATGGTGAACCCGTCACTGTTCTAAGAAATTTTGATTAGCCCTCTTTATAATATCGATACTCGTGTAGTAACACGAGGTTGTAATAATAATAACTAATACTAATAATATAATAAGTATACTAATAATAAGTAATACTAATAAGCAATACTAATAATAATAATAAGTAATACTGGCTGTTCCCCATAATTAGATGCTATAAATGCAAATTGGTTTTAAAACGGTTTTGTATAGAATGACTTTATTGCCAAGGCTTAGTTTTGATTGGCAGTTTATTAACCACTGAATACTAGATATTTTTAACTTCATATGAAGTCTCTTCCAAATAAATATCAAGATATGTAACATGATATACTTATACCATTAAGTGCAACCGGAACACAATTTCTTCTTCTGATGGTGAGTGTAACATAAATACTTTTCAATTCATTTACTCATACACGCCAGTTTTTCAACCATGTCTCCACACGTCAGAGGTAAATATCAAGTTGGCTAGATGATATGTGCAGGTTTCCGTGTGAACTAAATATTGCCGTCTCATCAGCAAACTTAGAAACAGTCAGTTCATCGCTTGCTGGTAAGTCAAAAGTATAAATTAAGTACAAGATAGCTCCAAGAACACTTTCTTGTGGAGCACTTGCTTTTGCCACAAATTCGTAATACTTTACTCTAAATAAACGGTCAGATAAATAGGCAATTTGTGGATACATGATGATAGTAAACATTTAATTTTATATATTAAAACTTTGTGCCATACTTTATCGAAAGCTTTCGTGACATCTAAAAAAATAGCTGACAATACTTCTTTAACTCAAAATATTTCCTTATCTCTCCAGTTAGACGATTCACAATGTTTTTCACGAAAACCAAACTGCTTAACTAGAACAATATTTCTATCGTTCAAGAAAGTAATTATTTTTTTAAATATTTTCTCGAACAGTTTCGACAAACAAGGTAGTAGACTAGTAGGTCTATAAGAAGATGATATAGTAGAATCCTTTCTTGGTTTTGGTATCATTTTACTATTATTGCCACATTTGGTAGGTTTTAATCACGGATGGTGTTACTGAATCAAAAACAGGTGATTTTCTAACATTTATATTTTCTTTGATAACTGTATCGTTTGGGCTAAAAACAGTTATATCGTAATTTCATGTAGTGTCATGTGTCTCTCCCAATACAAAATTATTTTTTTGGGGATTTAGTTGAAAGAATGCGCTTAAATAGCATGCAAATAAATTGGCCATATCTTCTGCACTATGAGCCTAGATACCGTCAGCTTTCCTTAAAGAACTTTTTGGCTCTACCGGTGGCTTAATATCTTTCGCTGCATTCTATAAGGAAAAATTAATAAAAAAAAAATAATAAATATACTTATTTGTTAAATTTTCAATGTAATTTCTACTCTGACGATAATCTTTTTTTGAAGAGCTTTTCTTAGTTTTTTAATTGCTGTGGGCAGCCTTAGCTTTGAAGCTGGTGATATGGTTAGTGTCCATTCTCTTCTAAGTTTCCTTTTTTCAAGAAGTTTTTTAACGTCATAATTGGAAACATGCCTGAATGAATTAAAGAAGTAAAGTCGTTGACGCATTTGTTTATATCTTCCTCACACTGAAAATAGAGATTTGTGTGGATGTGACTACTGATGTAAGTTAAAAAAAAAATTGACCTTTAGAAAGTATTCGTAGGATAGTTTGGTATGTTAGTCCTTTCATAATATGTTACTGTTATAGGAGAATGGTCAGAAGTTAAGTCATATGAAATTTCTGTAGAAAAATCTATGAGAAATTTTTCTAGAATCAGCCGGACAGAATGTTGGATGTCAAATGCTAGAAAACGATATCCTAGTGTGTTAAATAATTCTTCAAATTTCTCCTTGGTCATTGAAATTCGTGGTGGAAAATATACCGAGCTTAGCATTAAATATACCTCTGTTTGTCATGAGAAAAACAGAATTTGCGGAGAAAATGGAAAGAAAAAGGGGAGAAGCGAAATGTAAGCAGACAACTTTCAAACAAAGCCATAAATTCCATAAAATACATTTCATAAAATCATAATTTATTGTAACTAATATTATATTTTCACTGAATTTAAAACAACCAGTTTTGAGTAAAGCATATGAATGCTATTTTTATATTGTCGAATTTTCGGACAAATTCTGACATTTCCTTTTTATCAGGCAGTTTTTATAACTGCTATTTACGCAGCAATTTAGCTTTTTCCAAAATCTTTTAATTCTATTCACATTTTTTTTTTTAACTTTTTTATATATTTTTATGAAACTTCTTCATGATTAACAAAAACTAAATAAAAATATAAAAATTAAGTATCTCTTTTCGATAAGAACATTCAGTTTAAATGGATAACTCAGAGGTGTTTTGCTTTATCCAAGACACATCGCAAGGTTGCTAAAACAAAGCTAGTTCGAAAAACAATATCTTCGACATGATTTGAAACAAAACCAGTAAAATTAGTTGATTTATTTTATGAAAAATGTATGGGAAAATCTTGTTGAAAACAGCTAGTTTTGCTTATGACATGCTTTCCGCAATTATTAAAAAAAAATTAAATATATAATATAAAAAATTAAAATTATATATAAAAAAATTAAATATATAAAATTAAAAATTAAAAAAGTATATGTACAAATAAAAATATATATGTAAAATAATAATTATAAGTTAATTTATTACAATAAATCTTAAATGTTGAAATAAAAAGACATAGTACTGAATTCCCCCTTAATAAAGATATATATTACGTACCATATCCCACAGACGGGTATCTCCCGTTAACGGACAAAATCATCGTGACGATCGCTGTCCGGCTATGGAAGCTTTTACTGCATTAGATATGACAAAATTTAAGGTCATATAAATATATATATATATATATATATATATAATTTATTATTTTAGTAAAACAAAAACTAAATATCATTTTATGTATAAACAAACAAAAAAAATTATCCTATAGGTCAACAAAATTTTTATTTTATAGGGAATCTATAAGAGTAGTATGTTTGTGTATATTCTAATATAAATTGGTTTGAAACATACCAAAAGGTGCTTGTCTATTCTAAAACAGTTGGTTGATTATATCAAATATGTCTTTCTACTTATGAAAGAAATGTATGAAGTGGTTCAATCATATCAAAAATGTGTTTTACTTATAGAACAGATTATGATGTGATTTAAATCATGTTAAATAGTATTTGGTAGCTGGAAGTGTGACAAAGAACAACTGTTGTAACAAAAAATGTGTGAGGGTTGTTGATTGTTTTACTTGTAGCTTTTTATGATTTCTTTGCTTTATTTAAAGTGTTGTTACTTGGTTTTATTCGTTTTGAAAAGATTTAGGTTGATCTTTGATTGTGGTCTAACATTCACAAAATATTTGTTTTTTTTTTTTTTTTTTGGCATAAACAAAACATGCGGACGTAAATATATGACAACTTCCTTTGAACTGCCTTTTGTATATCGCATTACATTGCTTTGCTTTAGTTATTCTATTGTACTTGCTTTAATTATTTTATTTTATTTTATTTTTTGCTTTTGTTTTAATTTTGTTTAATCGTGGCAACCACAAATTCAGCATTTTACAAATAAAAAACATTTTGTATTCAATTATTATTAATAGTGGAAACCACTAATTCAGCATTTTACCAATAAAAATAATCTGTATTCAATTAGTAGTTAGGACTTTAATTTTGTATTAATAAATTAAGATATAATAAATAAAAAAACGGTTGTTTTTTCCTTTTCTCCTTTCTCCAAGCAACCAAGTTAAAATGAGCTTGCGTTATATAAACAATTGTCCTGGTGACATTGCCTTGACATAAATACAAAATTCCTTTAATTGCTTAGCCCACGTTAACACAATCAGTAAACTATCTAATCAATACATTTGGTGACTCCGACTTGATTTTATCTTTAGTAATCCTCAGCTCCTTTTTTTATTTTTTTAAAGTTGCCCGGCAAAGAAGCTTCACCCGAGTTCATGATGGACCAGCTGACGACTTCCTAGTGCATAACGGGAGAGTCAATGGACACCATCATTCGAAATTTAAAAAAGTATCCAGCTGCCCGAAAGACTGTCAGTTATTATGTAGGAGGATCAGCAGGTTGGATACGGCATGGTCTGAATTCGAAGCCGCCAACAACAAAATACGATGTCAACTAGACCACAAGTATTTCATCGACAACAATTATCACAAAATTGAGGAACAACACTGGTTACTAATCAATGAACCAGTGTTGTTCCTCAATTTTGCACCTATTATAACTTCCTTCCCTTCCACTTCAATAAATGCCACAATCAGACGGCAAAACGTCATGATGTCATTATTAACCATTAACCATGTACCCCACATCAACCAATATGAAGTTAACGGAAAAGCTGTGGGGGAAAATCCAAGAGCTACATTTCACATTGTGGGAATCCAGCCAAAATAAAAGTAGGATAAGACCTGGAAAATTTCAAGTTATCTCCTCGTGCACGACCATGAAATACCCTAAACCATTATGTACGCGTGTTAAACGGATTTTCGGAAGAGATCCTTATATTGAAACTATATTTATATAAAACTTATTTATGCCAAATTTAATTATAATTCAGGAATTTAAGGACTGCACACAAAAAAAATAGTGCTCGTATTCAGGCTTAAAACTTTTATTATATGCAAAAAAGTTAGTACCATTAACTTGCTTATGTTTGCTATTATTCCCAGCATCTATGTACTAAATTTTGTTATAATAGCATAATTGTTTTTCCTTAAAATGGGAATTGAACAAAAAACACGAAAAAACAATATTCAAATTTATAACGAAAATCCATGCAGACCAGATAAAAAAATTGCTAGGAACACAGGTGTGTCATGAAATACGTACTATTGGGCCACAACAAAATATAAAAAGTTCACAATCACTGAAAATAAACCTGTAGTGGATTTAAGATTATAGGACCAGAATAATTCGCTGATACTAACATCTAGATAACTTTATGCACTTTAGGGCGATTCCTGGAAGTGGTTTTATAGGAGAGCTATGGTAAATTATGAACCCATTCTCATAAAATTTGGCAATGTTTTTTTTTAATTACATAAAACTTATTTGTGTCGAATATTAACTTGATACTAACATTAGTATGGGATTTATGCACATTAAAGTGTTTTTGGAAGAGGGGTTTATATGGGAGCTATGGTCAATTGTGGACAGATCTTCACAAAATTTGTTATAAAGATTGATACCTGTACAGAACTTCTTTGCACTGAATTTCATTAAAATGTTCTTATTTTTAAGGTATTTTTGAGTGTTTAAACTCTATTCGGGGAGAACATTTCTATGGAAACAAGGTAAAATAATGGACCTATAAATAGACTTTTTTTTGTATCATAGGTATCCCATGTTCCAAATTTCATTGAATTATCTTTAAAATCGCGACAAGTACTTTGTGCACAATTTTTACATGGACAGCCAGCCTGATACAAGGACGGACATAGTTAGATCGATTCAAAAATTGAATCAGAGGTTGGATAACTTTTTCTCCGTGTTACAAGCGTCAGCACGAAAGCATAATACCCCAACCACCTATGGTGGTGTAGGGTATAAAAACAATTATAACAACAACTATATGAATAAACCTTTTAATTCAGGGCGCTTTAGAGTTCTAAACAACAATACGCCAGGAAATTTCCAACGGTTCGTACAGGTAGGAAACTCTAGGCCAAGCTCCGGTTAATATCGCTGGAATCAACATAATATAGAAACAAATTATTCTTAAAGATTTCCGCAGGTTGTACACCTCAGGCCAATGTCAGTCAAAATCCCTTGACTCAACCTGAGTAAAACCGAAAGGATTCGATAGAATTTAATAACGAAGAAATAAATCAAATTTCAATTAAAGGAAATTATAAATCAAATGAGGATACAGATAATTAGGATTAGGATACGATTAGTATATCTGAATATAGAAGAATGCAAAGAGGTTATGAAAATTTTAAACAGATTCAAGAAACTATTTTTCAAAGAAGGCGAGAAGTTAACCAATACTATGAACATGAAGTACGAAATAAAGACAACAGTTGAAGAATAGATAAAAGCCAAATTGTACAGATATCTGCTAGAAGACAAATAAAGAAAATGGAGAGCAAGGAAAAAAATATCGAATTGTGGTGGACTACAGGAAATTAAACGAGATTACAATTGAAGATAAACTTCCATTACCAAATATATATTCAATCTTGAAAAATCTGGGAGGAGCACAGTACTTTACAACCCTAAATTTAGTCACGGATATCAACAACTTCTTACAAAAGAAGAAGATAGGGAAAAGACGGTTTTTGTTATACCCCAGGGACTGTGCAAATTCATTAGAATGCCATCCCGGTTAAAAAATTCCCTAGCGACATTCCAAAGACTATTGAATGAGACACTACGAGATTTTATTAACAAGACATGCGATTGAATATTAGACGATATTCTAATATTCAATACGTTTCTAAAGGAACACGTAAAAGCAATAACGGATATTTTCAAAACATTGAAAGAGCAAATTTAAAAATACAAATATATATATGCAACTTTATGAAAAAAGAAACAGAATTCTTAGGTCATATCCTAACAAAAGAAGGATTAGAACCTAATCAAAATAAAATAAAGGTTATTCAAGAAACACCAAGAAAAGAAAAACAAATAAAAAGTTTCTTAGGGTTAACAGAATACTATAGAAAATTCGCGAAAAGTTACGCAACCAATAACGAAATAATTAAAGAAAGGCGTAAAAATTAAAAGACACTGCCTATATTGAAGCTTTCGAAAAACTAAAATTATTAATAAGCTCTTATCCCATATTAAAATATCCTAATTCCCATTATATCCTAATATCCCATTAAGTTCTTAAATGCTAAATACAGAGAAAAATACATGTCTCCTAGGTATCAAAGATGGCTTCTTAAACTAGGAGAGTATGATTATGAAATTGAGCAAATAAAATGTGATGAGAATACCGTAGCAGATTTTCTAAGTAGACTGGAAATTGTTAATGAAACAAATGATAAAGAGAAATGGGATAATGATCAAATTTTATAAATAACATGGAAGATGACAATGTTTCTATAGAAACATTTTATTTAGCAGACGAAAGTTTGCAGAATCATTTTTATATTAAGAAAATAGGCTATAAATATAATTATCGGAATTATCGAAACATTGTTACAATGCACAGTGGGGCAGATTCGAAATTTTTTGGAAATAAATCCGTAACTTCTGATCGGTCGCTTGGATTTTCCTGAAATTTAGTGCAGACGTAGCAGAGGAGAGTACAATGTTATGTTCGAATGGGGGGCACAACAATCCCTCCAGGGACGGAGCTAAGGGGATTCAAAGTTAGGTACCTCTGACATAAAAAATTTTTAATCGCTTGAAAAATTTTTCTTTCTCGTCCGATTTCAAATATTTTTATATATTGTTGTAGGCCCTGATAAGACCTATCAAAAAACATGCTTACATGTCCCATATATCTCTTTTAGTTTTCGAGTTATTTGCGTTTGAATTTTTAAGCACCATAATTTTGCATGTTCTTGGTCCAGTTTTATTAGTTTTTTTCTTAACTAGTTAAAGAACAAAATTATCTATTGAATAAAAAAATTGAAGTCGATATCTTTACCGAGTCCAAAAACATCCGATTTTTAATTTGAAAATTGCAAAAAAGACGTAACGTAAGAAGGTAACTTCACAGAGATGACTCTAAGATAAAAAACAAGCCCAATAACTCAATTGCTCATGGTACATACCCTCCCGAATTCGACCCATTTTATATGAAAGTTTTGATTTTAGACCATATTTTCTAAAATCCCAAAGCACGAATCGACAAGCAGAATATACTTTAAGAATCTCCAATATGTTTTTAATAGTCTTAAATCAAAATCTACGGAACTTCAGAAAAATGTGAATTCTATAGCCAAAAATGTAAAAAATCCCATTTTTGGGAATTTTGATTAGTTTATTTAGGAATTCAGGAAAACCCTACCCCTGATTGAAGTTTGGTTAACGCGCTTTTATTTATATTAATAAGGTCCACATTTCTTGCAAATTTCATTAATATATCTTTATAAAAAAATATGTTATTACAATTAAAAAATTTGTATTTTCTCCAAAAACCCCAAATTAGACCTTTTGTTTGGTTTATCTCTAAATAGCGAAAGAACTTTTAAAAATATGTATTCCAAATTAAGCTCATCCTTTAGCATATATAATTTCCGATCTTTTGCAAGAAGATTGAAGTCAATATCATGCCTCGTTTCAGAAATATGCGACTTTAAACTTTTATATTTCCAATTTATTGTATATATGACTATATTTTTACAAACTTGCAACTTTTGCCTTTAATTTTGCGTGAATAATTACATAAAAAATTATGAATATATCTGTATGCTTTTACTAATATCTATACACAAAATATTTTTATAAAAATAATTAATAAATGATTAACATTCTACGTGTTTGATTAAAAAAGAAGAAATCAATAGTAACATTAATTTTAATAACACATACAAATTTTTTAAATATCAAAAATATATTTACAATCACTGAGATCACTTAATTTAAAAATAGGCTAAAATTACCCTTCTGAATTAGTTTTTCAAAAAAAAAAAAGTATTTTTATTTTTGTTTCTATAAAGCCATCATTTCTCTATATTTACTTAATTTTTGATAGTTAAATCAATGGGCCTAATTTGTTGGTGTTCGGATATCGTTGTCCATAAAACGGGTAAATTTAAATTGGATAAGGCATATTTATGAAATAAAAAAAAATAATTACTTTAAATACTTTACTTTAGCAATTCTTAACATAAAGTATTAGTTAACTGCTTAACTCAATTTTAAGTTCAAATCCCTCCTATACCGCATGTTTCATCCAAGGCTAAGGCTTAATTGGTATATCAACTCCACACCTGTCGGCTACACTCCCATTCGTAGAACAGTCAAAATTTTTTCCCAAATAAATTCCAAAATCTTCCAATTTGTTTCTTACGGAAATTTTAATATAAAATGGTAAATTTATTTTCTATATCTTCTTGAAATTTCAGACATATCGGTTTATATTGGATCATAATTCTTATATAAAATCTTATCTCGAGTGTAACTTAAAAACATATGCACCATAATGTAGGTTATTATATGGACGGGCAGACCGACTATAACTTTCTTACTTGTTATACACATGTTTATACTTACCTCACTTTGTTAAAAATTTATATAGATTTCATTGTATTGAGCTTATATAAGACAAGTTTTGTGAACAAAAAAATATTTTAAAAATAACCGTTACAAATAAAATTACTTAAATTATCGATTATGCACTTTTATGTAAAAATTAATATACATATTTATGCATGAGTACTTAAATTTATATTGTTAATTTTTGTTGGCTTTGTATCAAATGCATGCCGAGTTGTTGATTAATATGACTCTTAGGCAGTTGCTGTTTTAGGTCTTCATTTTAGTTGTATCTTTTTCATGTTGCCTTGTTAATAAATATTTTCGTATTAGGTATTCCCTCAGGTACAATGCGCCAAAGAAATTTCATCATCCACATGTATTGCAAATGTCTGCTCTGCCTGTATTTTCTTATCTAATCCGTACATGGTCGCTACATCAGCGTTGCCATAAATAATAAAGATAAAAAATAACGATTCCAATGGTCCTATCAAGGCTTAACTGCCACTTAGCCGAATGCTGTTGCTGTTAGTTCACACAAAGAACACGTTCGTAAAAAACTAAAGTTAAAGGGCTATGTATATGTGTGCTCGTTCAAGAGATTTAACAGTTTAACAAATATATTATTACACACTTTATTTATATTTTATTTAGACAATAATATTATTATTTTTATAAATATAATAATAATAATAATAATGATAATAATAATAATAATAACAATAATAATAATAATATATTTTTATTATAAATAATATATTTTTATTATAAAATAATATATTTTTATTATAATAATTTGGTTACCTCAACCATAATATGACTTCTGCAATAATATAAGTTATTCTAGTACCAAAACAAAAACATTTGAACATGATTTGTTTGCGAAACAATGCACAACTATTTTTCTTCTCTGCCCGGAAAAAACCAAAATAAATGTTTATACTAAATCTATAATTAAACCTATAGAAATACCTAATCTCGATTCGAACACATTCATATGGATATCGTTGGGCCTCTGTCTGATTCAAATAACTTTAAATATATTTTTACAATCATTGACATATTCTCCTGTTGGTCAGTAGCATATTCACTTACGGATATAACATCCACTACTATTGCTAAAATTTTTATGTATAATTACATCTCACGATTTAGAGTACAACTAAAAATTTTCATTGATAGAGGTTCCGAATTCACTTCACAACTTTTCAGTAGAATCATAATATTAAAGGCTAATAGAATGGTTGAAAAGAGATATAAAATGTTTATCAGCAGAACTAGTTTTCGTACAGTGCCTAAAAGTTTCCGGTGAACTTATTGTTAAATTTATGAAATACCAAATTAAGAGAATATTTTTCTGCAGTAAGAACAAAAGTAATGTATCACAACTATGTGTTTGTAAAAATCAAAAGCTGAATATCTTTTTATTCCCCTTTTTGGAAGAAAATGGATATCATACTTTGTTCACAAAATCTATTTTTCTTGTATTTTATTCCCACCTGAGAGAACAAACATTAACACTGTTTCAACTACTATATAAGCCAAACTTAACAACAATTCAACAGAAACTTCATAATAAACTTCTCGGTAGATATGAGGATGTTTTCGGAGTTACAGAGGGTTTATTGTATCTGTATCTGTTCATCTTAAATCAGAAGCTGGTGCAGTGTGTTAACTCTTAACTCTACTCATGGTTTGATCTGACCAACCTTAGCTGTTTATGAAATGAAAATATTCCAGCTATCTGGCAAAAACTAATGGAATCTGTTTTGCAAGAAATCACTAATGTGTGCAATTTTTTCGTTGACATTTTAATTACATACTCTGCATATGATATGGGAAAGAAAGAGAAAACATGGCCTCAAGCTAAACCGTTCAAACTGTGTCTTTGCAGAAAGGAATTAGAGTTTGTGGATCACAAAATTAATTCAAATTGAATTCACAAATCGGATAAACATATCGAAGCCAAAAGAGACTTCAGCTAATTTTAAGTAAGGCAACTTACTGTAATTCATTTATTCGAGATTTAGCCATGAGAGAAAAGCCTTTAAACGATGTGCTAAAAAATGAATGTTTTGAATGGTCCGAAGATGCATATAAAGCTTACGAAGATATAATAAGAACTTTGGTTTCATCTCAGGTAATGATGCCTTATGATCCTTTGTTACCACTAATATGTATTAGCAACAGATGCCAGTAACACCAGATTTACATATATCCGAAATCAATTTTAAATGAAATTTCATTTACAATATAGTTTATTTTAATAGATTTTATTTTGATTTCCCATACAAACAAAATCTAGTTCTCAATAAGATTTTGTCGAAAAATCATTAAATTTTATTAGATTTTACAATTTAACTATAAATTTTAAATTTTTGTTCAGTGCTTTTTGTCGAAATAAAAATTGTGACTTTAATTTATAAATAAACATTTTCTAAATGTTTTAAAAACAATCAAAATAATCTTTAAATATGTATAAATGTAGTGCTAAATAATTTTAAATTAGATAACAAAACTATTTGTAAATCTTTATAATCAATTTCAATAATTTGTGTAGTTTGTTTTCTTCGCAATTGTCAAATAAAATCTAAAAAAAAAATATGTAAAATATCAAAGTGTGAAGGCATAGATTTCCAAAAGGATCGAAATGGGTTATAAAACGAGACTGGGGCTGTTCTTTCACACCGAATAAATAACGCACAAGAACACCCGATTGCCTATGTTAGCCGAACAATGACGGCTACGGGACAACACTATCCTCAAGTTGTCAAAGAAGTCTTATCTATGCTATGTGCTGTAAAGAAATTATTTTTGTACGTGTATGCACGTTACAACTTTTGTTACTAATTAATCACACATATCAATAGTGTTAAATAAGACCTTTCCAATGACGTTCCAATATACTATTTACACCAAACAAAAACTATTAGTTTTGGGATTCATTCGGTTTTAGATTGAAAAATTACATAAATTTATTTGGTTTTTCTATACAAATCAAAAATAATTTTTATCTAGTTTTTATTAAAAATCAAATAAAAACTACTAAAATATATATTTATGATACAGCCTGTTTAATTGTTTTCAGAAAAATAAGCTTTTGCATATGATGAAAAACAGAAAATTGTCAAATTTTTTGTTGAAAACGTTTTTAACAACAAAAGTGATTCAAATTTTATCCAAATACATAAATGTAAAAAAGGAAATACAGCAACAAAAACCACATTGAGAGAAAAACTGTATGTAAACGATTTGATTTTTTAAATTTAGTTTTTCAAAAACCAATTTGTTTTCTTTTTAGTATAAACGGAATTTAAGATAAATTTTTTGATGGAAAATATTTAAACTTTAATAAAACAGTTTTTCAAAAAATGCTTAGAAAATCACTAAAATCTTAATTTCACGAGTACCAAAACTAATTTTAGCTGACATGTTTCTATTAATGTTGTAATTTTTTTGATCAAAAGCTAAAAGTTGTGTACGCTGTTAATCGAAAACTATATTTTTTGAGGTATTTTAAAAATTGTCTAGATCACAAAGCAGAATAATGGAACCGAAATATGTTGGGAATATATTAGGAAAGTATTAGGAAATCTAAATCGACTTCGATTTTGTTCGATATTCGATTTTGTGACAAATGAAATCGGTTGTTTGCTATCGATTTAATCTATTCAAATTCGTCCTAAAGATATATTTTTGTTTCTATATAAATTCTAAAAAAAATAACTTAATTTAAAAATAATAATAATAATAATAATAATAATAATAATAATAATAATAATTAGTTTTATTCGAATATTTGACATAAAAATATTCGAATTATTCGAATAATTATACGTAGTAAATTGTTTTAATAATTCGAACAACCATAATTCAAGTGAATAATTTAAAAATTATGCAAATTTGCAAATTTCAACAATGATGTGATTTTTAAGCAAGCCAAAAAAACTTTAATGCAGCCCATTGTTCTAGATTGGCAATGAAATCAAAAGATGGAGTTTATTCACTATTTCATTTCACATTATTTGTGGAAAATGATAACTAATGATTTGACGAATTCGTTATTGGCCAAATAAATTAGTTACCAATAAATGCAGAACGTATAGCCAGCAGTACCGTTGGGCGATTTTAGTCGCCAATTGTCCCTTTTTCAGCCACTTGCGCACTGTTTTGGCCCCTTTTTTAAAATAGAACTAAATATCCACTTTTTGAGACTATGTGCTAAATAACGGTAAACTATGTTGTTTAAAATATCGCGACTCATTATATATCAATTCCAAAGAAGAAATTAATTATTTTGAAATTGTTTCACATTATAGTGATGTAATAAAACACACCGGAGAATTTATGATTGAACTGAGACATTTAGAGACTAAAGCTAATGATAAATTTAATGACCAACTATTTAAAACATCAAATGCAGAATATTTTTGGACCGAATTGGAAAAATTAAAAAAAGGATTCGATTAATATTTATATCCTAAGTTATTGTTATATCAATTTATTATTTATATTTTTACTTTGCCACATGGCTGTGCTTCGCCGTCTTTTTTCTAAATGAAAAATAAATTGCCCCACAGACTTAAGATCAAGACTTATGAATCCATGCTTTCATGAATGTTTTTAAGAGCACAAAGAAAGTATTTTTTTAGCAATTGCAAAAAAAAAAAAATCAAGTTATTAATAGTAGAATTTTAAGAACATATCTTTTTTAATTTTAAGGGCTTATTTTGTGATTTTAAGAGCACCTTTTGTGAGCATAAGAGCATATTTTTAATTGCCCTGATGATTTTAATCAAACTTATTTAATAACGAAAAAATTTACCGTACTAACAAAAAAGTATATTACTAAAAATGGAATTATTTATATAAATGCATTCATATAAATTACATTATATTACAAGTTATGAAATAATTTCAATCAAACATTTTAATTAAAGTTATTTTTGTTAGAAAACTTTATATAAAAACTCTCATAATTAAAAAATTACTATATGGAATCATATAGGTTACAATTATTAGTTTTAAAATAGGAGAATTTTCAACCGTTTTTACCCATTTTCACATAAAATTTTCAACCAAAATTACATTACTTTAATTAAAATTATTTCACATATTTTAATATGATGATTACTTTTATGAATATATCTTGGGAGAATTTTCAACATTTTTCCGTATTTTCACATTAAATTTTCAATTAAAATTACTCTAGTTTAACTAACATTATTTTACATATTTTAATATTTTAATTATTTTTATGAATGAATCTTTATTTTTGCAATAATATAAATAGTTATAAATAAATTATTTTGTTATTAATATAATTGAATTTACCCAAAAAAATTTCTATAAGTAGTTTCCGAATGCATGAAAATAGCCTTGTTCTAGTTTGGCGTTTGGGTAACACTACTAGTTCTGTAGAAGTGTTACCCACCCATTACCTATTCTATGGAACGGTTCTAGAACTAGTTCTTTAATCAATGATTTTTTTTAGAAATTGTCACACTCAGAATTGGTTCTTGAACTAATTATTAAAATCAATATTTTTTTATTTTTCATTCTAATACACCATTTCCTAAAGGCCACTTTTTAAATGAATTTAAATCAGAGTACAAAAATAACTAAAATAATTTTAAATTTAAAATAATTGAGAAAAGAATACAAAATGTTTTTGATGTTGTTTGATAGCCGTTATTGTGAATATATATATATAATGCATTCAACAGAAAGGATGGGATCTTAAATGATTTTTTTTTTTCAACATGTTACAAACGTTACTTGAAAAGCAAGTTTTTTATTTGCATAAATGCTATATAATGGATCTACAAAAGGTTAAACTTTTACTTGAAAAGCAAGTTTTTTATTTGCATAAATGCTATATAATGGATCTACAAATTTGAATTGATTTTTTAATTTGATCTTTTAAAGATAATTGCAATTAACTGATTTTATTAAATTACTTTCTAAGTTTATTCATATATGTTTTTTGTAGTATTCCTAGGTAATTTCGGATTAATTTCAAAACTATTCAGTGGGTAAAAAATGAATTTATATAAATAAACGTTTTAACTTTTTAAACTTTTTAATTCTACAATTAAAATGTCGATATAAAAATTCGGAAAGATCTCAAATAAAAATGTATCTAAAAATGTCTAATTCTATAAAATCAAAGCATTCTTATAAATCGATATATATGTAAATGTTAAAATTATAACGGAATTGCAACGTAAAAATTTAAAAAAAAAATATAAATTGTAAAAAACGTAAAAAAATATAACTGTTATCAAACAATGTAAAAAATAAAATTTTAAAAAAGTTATTGAGTAACAGAAATTTTTTGGAAATAGCTATTTTTAGACAACGTAAAAATAAAATTATAAGCAACGACAAATTTTTTATCAATTATAACTGTTATAGGAAGGCGAAAATGTGTACATTGAGCTCCCGGTCTGCATCGTTAATGGGGACGGAAGAATTTCAACGCAAACTGAAAAAAAGCAAATCGAACAACTATTTTCTATGTATTTACAACAGTGTGTTGCGATTTGCAAATTTTCTGTCTCGCGGGGACTACAAAATACAGTAAAAATTACTTCGTGTCACTTTCATAATGTAATTATAAAGTGGCCTCACATCTACAAAAACAACAACTGCTTGTAATTTGTTGGTGCAAAGCCACCTCACAAAATGTCAAAATGCTATGATGAAAAAAATGGGTAAATGGAGGGGTAAAAAATTTACATAGAAATACTAAAACAATTTGTCAGCTTTGCATAGTATGTACATGAAAAAATTGTTAATCAGCTGGTCTTACGAGATCACTTTCTTATTACACTATGGGGACTTCATTCGGCTGCTGCTCTGTCGCAATTTCGTCAAAGAAAATCAAGTCAGTTGTAGTTTAGCACTTGTTGGAACAGGACCTCGCTTCGCAGCTTAAAAAAAAATGCACTAAACACATGGCTTTCAGTTCAGCTTGCAGTCAACTCTTTCATTCCTGAGAATACCATGATGTCTTGGAACCCATATTATTTCAATGTTCTCACAACTGAGGTACGACTTTTTATTTTCTTTTAAATTAAAATAAGATTTTATTTAACTAATATTACTATGGTTTGAATCTTCTAAATCTATTGAACTTGATTATACTCGACTAATTGCAGAATCAAAATATGGTAAAAATTGGTAACCGGTTCTTGCAGATTGACTTACTACAGAATATAGTAATATTTATTTACATTACTCTATCTATTTTCTATATAAAAATAATAACTAATAAGGGTTTTAATAAATATTTAGTTTGTTCTTTCCTTAAAAGAATAAATGTTTCTTTATTAATACTTATTACGATAGTTATGAAAAATTTAGTATTAATGAACTTTTTATGTATTTTAAAATACAATTTTTTTTTAATACCAAACTACCTAAGATATCTTATTCTATTAACATTCCCACATTTGGGAGCAAATATTATTAAAACTAGAATGAAACATATACTTCAAACAAATGATTGTCATTTTATTCGAGTTAATTTCCTGTATACTAAAGTTAAATTTAGTTTCCTTGCTATAAAAAATATTAATTCAGATGAATGGAAATACACCAAATAAATGTATAATACATTGAAAATTAAAAATATATAAAAATAATAATAAAAAAACAGTAAGAAACAAAAGGCAACAGTGGTCATGCCTTGTATACAAACATTTATAACTCAAAATGCGATAACATAAGATATTACACTTAACCACTACGGTATTCACTCGAATAATGTTTGTTCGATTAATCGACAAATTAAAATCAAATAATTGTTCGATTAAATCAAATTCAATAATTTCGAGTAAGAAATGCCGATTAATCGAATACTTTGAGTGAAAAATATTTTAAAGATTTCCTTTCTTAACTAGCTTAAATGTTTTAATTTTAGTTAAAAAAATTTGCTTGAAAAAAACTTTTTATAAAATGTTTAGAATCTAAAAGAGATACCACAATTTAGAATTCTATTAAAAAAAATTGTACTTGGTAAAAAGAACCGAATATATTGCTTAATTGCCTTTAATTGAGTTAAAGTTTGTTTTTTAACCACAAAAAGCAAACAAATATACACATAAACGTCACTTTAAAAAGTGATAAAGGAAAAAATTTACAAATTTCAAAATTTTAAAATTTGGAAAAACCTGTTGTTGGTTCTACGAATATATATATATATATATATATATATACATATTTATACATATATATATGATATATCAATATATTCATAGTCTGCTGTAGGGGATATGATGATGGATTGCATAAAACTGGTGATGTAAAGGGATTTGGTATTAAAAGTTAATTGAGTTAAGCAAGTAAACTTATACTTTATGCTAAGAATCCCTGAACTTCTTTATTTAAAATAATTCAGAATTTTGTTTGAATTCATATACTCTTAGGCTTATTTATTTAGCTATAAAAGAATTTAGTAAATATAGAGAAACAAAGGCTTTAAGAAAACAAAAGAGAAAAATGTACACAAATGTGGCTGTGACATCTAATCGAGATCTAACAAAACTTATAAACTGCCTCCAACACTAGTTCTATCTGTTCATCAAATTTCGTGAAAATCGGTTCAGCCGTTTAGAAAAAAAAAATAAACAAACTTACAACACCTAATTTTTATAGTATATACATATAAGGATATAAGAATTAATAAAATATTGATTCTATTTCAAGTTTATTTGAAAATATACAGGAAAAAGAAAAAAGATTAATTGCGAAATTTTTTACTCCAATTAAAATTTTAATTGATTTTGCTACAATCATCAAAATAATAATATTCATTTTGTTGAAATAACAGATTGTTTTGTATAAAATTCAATTATTTGTTTTAATCAAATTAATTACTTTTATGATTGAAATTTTGCCTAATATTAGTTAAACATTTTATTGTCACAATTAAAATATTAACTAAATCTGCCTCACTGCAAAAACTTTCCTTAAAATTAAAAACAGTTTAATGCCGTCTTTTAAGTTATCTTTATTATAAATTACATGCATATATATACATTTTTCAAAGCTAACAAACATAAGAATATTTCTCAGATTCGTGTTTTTTGTCAAGAAATCCAACCGGAAAACGGAATTAAAATTTTAGCAGGTATCTTTCACAATCTATAGAATCAGACAATTTTAAGAATATTTAGTGAAAAGAGAATGATAAAATGGTCCAAATAAAAGTATTGTTTACCTAAACGGAAGTACTTAAAAAAAATTCTTCTAACAGCTGCAATTAAAGCAAACCTTAATATGGAGGTGTACTGTGCTGCATAACTGGAACGCTTATATCAACAACAAAAAAAGCTAGCAAAATTTTCACAAAAAACATTAAAAATACATACACACCCTTTAAAACCGATAAATTATATCTCTATGATTTGATTTTTTCCTTAATGTTTTTATTTTTTATTTAAATTTTGAAATGCCAAATTTTCCTCAATACTTTTTTAGTCTGAGTGTGTGCCAAACGTTAACAAAATATGTAAAAAAATGCAATTTTGAGGTATATGAGGTGAACAAAATTTCATTAGCCCATAGAGCTACATAAATTTTTGACAATTATATAGAAAATATTGATAATCATTAGTTTTATAATAAAAAGGAACAATAATAAAATATTTCTAATCGTTTGTGTATTTTAATATGTTTTAATTAAATTGCATTAAAAAAATATGTATTAAAAAATTATATGATATTGCGAATATTTTTGTTTTTAAAATTGTAGAAATTTATAATTGAAAAAAAATCATTTGGCACAGCAATGTTGTAAAATTTATTCACCATAGAAAAATTTTAAATTTCCTTAGATCATTGCTACCGTTTGACACACGCTCTTTGTAAATTCCTTAATTGTATAATTGTATCAATCAAAAACAAATTTAACAAATTTATTAAAAGTATTATCTAATACTTTTTTCTGTGTATTTAAAGGTGTTTAGATGTATATAGTATAGGTAAATATATATTTTAATTATATCCAATATAACATATTTAATTTTCAAATAACACATCTCAAGGGTATATAAGATTCGACACAGCCGAATAAATCTCTCTAACTTGCTTCTATTAAAATTCTGTTCAATACCTTTACACCTGTTATTAACAGTTATGAAACTTCTTATATAGTGATGCAAAATAAAATTATAGTGACGCAAATCGATATCAATGACGCAAATGGAAATCATAACGACGTAAATAGAAATACTGAAATTTCAAACAGCGACGCAAAGCGAAACGATGCAAATCGAACGGACTTAAATCGAGAGCTGAGTGTATTTGTTAAAAATAACTGTTACTTAAAGATGTAAAGGATTTGTTTTTCATTTTATAACAGATATGACTCAACGTTTTTAAATAAATCTTATAACAATTATGTCTCTGATTTAAATGTTTTAAGTCTGTTTTCTTTATGAAGTCATTTGGGAACCAGAGACTTGTTTTAAGAAGGGATGTATAATTCAAAATAGAACTATTTCTAAACTACTAGTTCTCAAAAACATTCTTTAAACCCAATTTAGAATTCTAAGGATGTTATTAAAGAATTTGAAGTCGTTCTGATTATACCAGTCCTAGAACTAGAATTTAGAACAAGTTTTGAAATTTTTCTTAAAATACATTTTTTGTTCCTGTTTTTATCTTTTGTAATCTTTTGTAATTAGATACTTATAGCAAATGGCCCGAAATAAATATAACTAAGTCGATGATAACAACTGCAACGATCGCTATTTTAGATGAAGTATTTGCAGCCTATGTTAGTAGTTAGTGACAACGGGACATATTTTGCGTAAACAGCTAAAAACCTTCCTACAGACAGTAGGTGTAAAATTTCATAAATTTTTGGCGCCATATCATCCTTCTTTCAAAGATCAGGCGGAAAGATGAGTTCAAATCGTAAAGAATGCTTTCAAAGTGATGCAGATTTCTTGTGACAATCCTCAGCAAATTTTAAAAATTTCATTAAACAATATCTTTCTAAACCAGAAGATATGTATACTAAAATTACTAAAAAAAACAAGAACAAAATTTCAAACCTTTCTTTCGAGCCTTTAATCTCTTGGAACAAGTATACCTTTTAACACGTAAATTTATGCGAGGTAAATGGGTACGTATGATTGTAAAATGTATTGTAGATTTACACTATGAAATCTGTTATCAAGAAAAATTGTGTAGACATCAGGTTGATCCAACTAAAGATGCTCATCTAATAAAATAGAAATGTAACACTCACATGCACCAATATATATTTCAGTCGAAATTAAAAGGTACGATTTTCTTCAATACACAGAAAGAATTATTTAATAAAATTTTTCAAGTAATTTCTTAATTAGTTTTTTCTACAACTTCAATTCTTTTGTTAATTCATACAATTAATATTCTAAAATTATTTTTCAAATATTTAAATTTATTTTTCAAATTTGACAGCTTTTAAAAAATTCATAAAAAAATATTTTGGAGAATATTTTTAGATACAGGAATTAAATTTTATTTATCCATAAATTCTGATAATTTATTGCTAATTTGCAACGTTTTTTTTTTTTTTTTTTTTTGTTTTATTATATATGAAGACATGGTTAGATCTCAAAGGTAATATAATACAAAATATTTACTAATTATTCGGTAAGTACACGTTTTTTTGTATTTGGTGTTACTCCTTAATGTTTTTTTTTTTTCGTTATTTAGGATTCTCCCGCCATTGATGACGTAAATATTAAAGACCTATACATATATTGCATATCAAAGTACTTTTAATTATTTCTGTGTAAGCACACAGTAGCTATTTGAATCCATTTTTTTAACTATTTATTGATTCATATTTTATATATTTGTTTATTTGTCGTCCTTTAGGTTATCTCAAAGAAATTCTTTATTCTCTTCGTTGGAACATCCCGCACAAATGAGAGCTTTTATCGGACCTTATATTGAAATAAGAATAAATATATTATTTTAAAGACCAATTGAATACTACATGTGTACGTCACGATTATATATTATTACAATTACATAAATTTTATTGTAAAATATTATTTAAATAATATTTCAAATATTGAAATAAATAATTTGAAACCAATTTTTAAATATTTATTGGCAAAAGCATTTTTGCACAAAGGTATATATTTGATTAGTACTTAATTGTATTGATTAATGTTTTGGTTAAATTTTGGGAAAATTCCAACTATGCGAGTAATTTATTTGATTAAAAAATTAATTTAAATTTATACAAAAAACAATTATGTTGATTATTAATGCTATCATTTTGATGATTGGAACATAATTAAACAAAATTTTAATTGATATAAACAATTTCATAATTGAAATCCATTTTTATTTTTTCTGTGAACAAACTGCTTTATACTCAAATTCTAAGAGATACATTTTCTATTTGAGAAAACGTTATGAATTTAGAGAAAATCTTAAAAAAAAAATTAAGATCAAAACTTGCAACAATATTTCTTATCGTAGGAATTGCTGTCGGAGCTTCCGGAATTTTCACAAATTTTAGAACACATATTATATAATATGTTGCATACTGACTACTGCTGCCCGGAAGTTTCCGCTGTTTTTTTTTTTTTCAAAAATGTAATAACGTTCAAAGCTTTTGTAAATTGGAATCTTTCCTATTTTCAATTTTAATCAGTAATTGTTAAATATTTCGCCCATAATAAGGTCATTACATGAGTATATAAGTCAAGACACCTTTCTTGATTTATATAAATGAATCACTAAAAGATGCGGACTAAAAATGCCTTAAAACCATTTAGAAATTAGTGTCCGAAAAAATTTTTTCTTGCAAAATTTAAGTTTTTTTAAAAAGTGAAAACGCTAAAAATGTTTCTGTTTTTTATCTTTAACATGAAGCTGGTAGTGCTAAGAATGAAATAAGCCATGTATCATCAGAATCCATTTTATTCACAGTTAGGTGAAAATACCTATAATCAAGTGGAGATAGACTGAAGGGGAAAAAATTTCGTTAAGCAAAATATGTAGACTAGATGGAATTTGACAAGCTAAACAAGAACCTGCTTTTACTTTTTTTCACGTACTGATTCTTTTTTATTGGCATGACTATTGTGACCACCTTATTCAGCGTTCACACTTGTTTAAGTCGAGAATTGTTTGTCAAATTTATGTAGACGAAGATCCTATAAATGCCGATTAAAATTATTTTTTTATCCGGTCAATATTTTCGAAGTTAAGGAGGAAAATTATTCCAATTTTTCATTAAAAGTTAAATTTTTTTCGCTAATAATTTTCGAATATATCCGAAAATATTGAGCGGATAAAAAAATAATGTTAGATGACTGGAATACAAATTTCGTCTGCATTTTTTGGCGTTTCAATTTTCTAAATCGGACGATCCGTTCTCTAGTCAAATTCCATTAATTTTTGTTAAAAGAAGAAAAAAATGTTTTTTTTTTTTTGCTCCACCGTGTATCTCCACTTAATTATAGGTATACATGGGTATTTGCATCCCATACTGAATACAATCAAGATTTATATATCAATTTTGATGATTTATGAATTCCCAGCAAAAAAAAAAACGTTGCTTACTTGGATGCAATAACAACTGATGGAAGCAATATATTGCTCAATTAATCGTATATAGCTTCCATATACTTTCCAAGAATACAATAGTGTAAGTTATTGACTGAGTGCGAAAGACACTCTTTCTTACCACAGTGCTTCGAAGAAACACTAAAATTCATTTCTGTTGCTTCTAGGCGGCTCATCTCGAACAAAAATATATTTTAAAACCTCCTCATAAAATTGTAAAAAGGATAATATAAACATTACCAAAAAAATAATACATGAATTTTGTTCGAGATGAGCCGCCTAGAAGCAATAGAAATGATTTTAGTGTTACTCCGAAGCGCTTTGGTACGGAATAGTGTCTTTTGCACACAGTCAATAACTTACGCTATTGCATTCTTGGAAGCTATATGAAGTTAAATAGCATCGTATTACCTCCATCAGTTGTTATTGCATCCCAATAAGCAACGTTTTTTGTTGGGTTATTTTATTCATAATAATGGATTAAAAACAGTACATTTTTGCCGGTTTCATTTCTTAAAAAAATTCTCCAATTTTACATAAAAAATTGTTTTTTTTTTGATATTAATTTCTGAATTTGTGATAAAAAAAAAATGATGTTAAGATGACTAAAATATAATTTCCGTCTGCATACTTTTTGTCAAAATTCGGACAACGCTATGGTAAAATATACTCGTGTATTCACCTTATTAAGGAGGAGATATTAGACTTTCGCATAAAAAATATCACGACCTAATGGAAAAAAAACTAAAAGCAGATTCGTATTTAGCAGGTTAAATTCCATCTAGTCCACATAATTTTTTTTTTTTTTATTTTTGAAGGTGGACGAAACATAAAACTCAATTATTATATTTTTTGATGAATTTATGTTAAATATTAGTTTCGCAATAATTTTTTTTATCCGTAATAAAATTTTAATGAGAAATGGTGCGCCGAAAAATCTGTAAATTTTAAAATTTTTTTATTTAGTTTTTATACATTTATCATATTTGAGCTAAATGATGATAGCCAAGTTCATTTGTTTCAAGTGAAGTTGAGTTTTTCGAAATATCAATTTGACAACCCTTCATAGCCCATAAAATTATTTATAGTTATCAAAATTAAGAATTTCTGAATTAACGCCCATAAAACCATGGCAAAATGAGGTGTAAGGAGTAGGTATATAGTGGAGATTTATATTTGATATAACTAACACATGACCGAAGATCTCAAAAATAGTAAACTTTTTGCAATCACATCGACAGAAAATGCGAAGACATCAAAAGTTTGAAAATTGAAAATTCCAATTTAAATAACAAGTCAACAAAAAATTTTGGTTAATTGAGAAATTCTTGATTTTAATACCTTTAAAACCTTTTAGAGTCTAAGTGTGGCAAGTTGGAACTTGAATTATACCACATTTTTGTAGCTTCATTTCCTGACTATAAAACATGAGTGAATAATTTGCTCTACCTATTACGAGGAAATTATAATTATAACCTAAAACCCCCTAAAGGAAGTATACTTTCTTTTTTCATTAGTGGGTTAAAAGTGTGACATGGTGGAAAGGTTTCATTTAACTTTCTATTCTATAACATGTGTAAGGAATAAAAATTTCGCAGAATTATTCGTGATATATTTATATATATATATATATATATATATATATATATATATATATATATATATTTATAAAAATGGGAAGTTTTTTATGCAATTAAGTATATGAAAAAACAATTAAAATTTTAGTATTTAATAGAGTGTAGTATTAAGGAAGAACTTCGAGCATTTTAATCATGAAGAATGTTTGTTTATTCTGTTAAGAAGCAGGAAAAATTCAATTCTTCAGTTAATTCATTCTAGATTTTATTGCAGCGAACGAATTTCACTTTATTAAATAATATAATCTGGACACTTAGCAAGTAATATTTTATATAAAATTAATTATTATCTATTCCAGAACTTGTCAAAATTATAGTTTAGAATTAGAATTAGTCAAAATTAGCCACAATTTGTCAAAAAGACAACAGAATACATGGAGCACTTTCAAGCGCTGGCGGGTACAAAACTGCAATTTATCACATTGTTTAACGTTTTACAATGAATGAACATTTTCAGTACATTAATTTATCATATTTTTTTTTTTTTTTTGTCCTTTTCGTATTTTTGACATTCACTATTAATGTTATTTATTCCTTTTCATATTATTTTTTAACAATTTTCGTAAATATTTTAATTCAAACGGTTAGTTCTTATGAAATGAAGAATTTTGATACCCATAGGACTATATTTACAAAAAATTTTATATCAGAGTGACTGTCTATATACCGCAAATTTTCAAGAATATTACTTATATTTGTAAGCAAGTAGAAATTTTAATATTTGAATTTTCGTTAAAAATACAAACAATATTTTGAAAAAAAAGCACAAATTATCAAAATCAAATTTCATTACATAAATATTAGTACAATTAAGTTTACAAAAGTAAATTTTTACATTTAATATTAAGTACTTAAACACTAGTACTAAGATATTTGATAGCTAGAGTTTTGTACTTAAAACTAATTACAATTTTTAATTGTGTATTTATATTTTACTATTAAACTGAAAGAATTGCAAACGAAAAGAATAAATACTCGTAGACTTAATAAGAAAATATGATTAGCATATAATATTTTCCAACATAATTTTGTACTATACTATGCACACTGTCCACTTTAAAATCATTTCTAATATTTGTGGTAACAGATATTTTGCACCCTGTTCACGTTCAGTTATTAACAGGAAGTCTATATAGCAGTAATATGTGGTTCTTATATTCATTTTCATATCGAAGCATTTCATGTTTTATAGCATGTTTCTTCGTTTATAATTTTTTCATTTCTATTTTGTTGTTCCACTTCATGGTTTTTGTGCATTTCACGATTTTTTCTTTACTTTACTTTACGGCAAATGATTTAGTGGTTATTTAATTGAAAAGCTTAAGGGGGAACACACTACATTCTGTACAGTGTACCATACAACATAGTAAAACGCCACACAAAGAAAGATGAGAATGAAACAAAAAATAGGAGAAAGTTGTTAAAAATTTAACGTTGTAAATGAATATTGTATGCAATTCATATGTTCATATAAATGTATATAAGTAGAGTATAAATTGTACTTATATAAAACTTTTTACATCTGTATATTAGACTGCTCCAAAAAAGCTGGATTTCAAATTTAGACCGTTACTTCCCCGTTCTTCGATAGAGTAATCGGATGTCGCTAATACGTGGCGCATTGAAGTTTGTGAGGTGCATTTATATTGAGAAATTTTGACTTTTTCAAAGTTTTCTTTTATTTTTCTCTTATCAACTCTTTTCTGCAATTCAATGTAAAGGAATTGTAATCTAGACATAATTATATATCAAACAATATAAAAGGACTTCAACTCGGTTAGAAAATATTAAATTTATTAGAAATTCCCCCGACCATTAACTTATAGACAAACTTAAAGTTTTTTTAGAAATGATGAAAGAAAATGTCTTTTTTAGTCAAATTTAAACCATAATTACTGAATATTAAGCATTGACTCCATCTTAATTCTTCCTTATTTTTACTTTACGTGCTTTTGTCTATAAAACAGCTTTATCTTAACTTTTTTGAATTTTTTTTTAAATTTAATGTGGAGTTTTGAAACAACCATAAAAAATAATTTTTTTTCTAATAGAGAATGAGAAGGGGATTATATTATACTGCAGGAGTACAAGCTTTTTTCATGTAATTATGGCTCAAATTTTAATAAAAATAGCATTTTATTTCAACATTTCTTAAAAAAAGAATTGTCTGTAGGTTGCTGACACAAGTGTTCAAAAGCACGTTAATGGTCCGGAAATTTCTAATAACATTAATATTTTTGAACCGAAAGATAATTATGTGTTATTACGATTCTTCTGCATTAAATTGCAAGAAAGAGTGATAATACATTTTTATTAAGTGAAAAAGTCAATATTTCCCCATGCACACTATAAACTTCAGGGTCGATGCGGCTCGTGTTAGCGACATCCAATCACTCTAATATTTTGCACACTATGTATTTACATCAAAAATTTTAGGAGGAGTACGGTCGAAATTCAAAGGTCGGCTTTTTTTGGAGCAGTTTAATATAAATCTACATACACACACACACACATATATATATATATATATATATATATATTATATGTATAAATGAATAAGTGTATACAGCATGTATGTAAATATATGTATGTAGTTAGTATTTAGTAAATACTGTAAATAATAAAATTTTGTAGGGACGGTTGTCTCACTTGCTAAATTATGTACCCGAATTTTTTCACTTCGCGATTTTAATTTCAGCCTGTAGCCCCATTGGAAAATTTACACTTTCGGACACCATAACATGGACCATATCAATTTCGTGACAAAAGATAAGTACATATCTTAAGATAATGGGAAGTACAATTATCCTTAAAGTTATATCGTCCTGAAATATAGCGAATACTAAAAATCATTTAATCGAAGATAAGATGTGCTATAACTCAAAAACTAATGATGGTACATAAAAATGTTAGAAATTGTGTACTCAATAAATGGCATCAAAATGTGTACTATGTACAATGAGTGAAATATTTGCAAAAAAGAAAGCGATTTTTGACACCTTTAACCGCGAATAACTAGCGTAGCGTACTCGTGATTATCGATGACTTTTAACAAAACGTATAAGACGGAGATATATGTCATAATTAACTTCCTTCCATCAAATTCCGATTAATGAATTTATCAACAATTTATTACTAAACTCAAATTAAAAGAATAGTTCAATAACATGTAGAATTTTACTAAAACGGCAACATTTCTAGGGTCTTTGGAGCACTCTGTTTGAGTTCATGTTTTTATGTACATATATATTACATAATATTGACCCATCCCTACCATACTTTCAAAATAATTTTTGCTAAATATTAAATGTCGTATAAATATATTAAATTTGAGTAAGAAAATCTCTTATTACACGGAAAAAAGTATGTACATAAATATAAAAAATTACATTCATTGATTTCAGTTCATAATATTTAAGCATAACTTTTTAAGTATTTAAAACTTTTTTATATTTTTTCAAATGATCAAAAGTCAAGAAGACTGAATAAATTGTTTAAATATTCATTTATATTTTTAATTTGTAAAAAATGTTAAGTTTTAATGATTTTTAGATACATTTTGGGATCAGAAAAGAAGCGCTTTTTATCAAAATGATGTATTGAAGAATGCGAGCAAAATTATGCAAATTTCTAAACATTATTTTTTTTACAGATTTTCCTTGGAATTTTTCCATTTTAAGGCATTTGTTGTTATTATTTTCATATATAACTATTTTCATTTACCATTTGCAAACAAATCTAATAAAACTAAATAAAAAATTTAACAACATTTTTGCAAAATTCTTAAAATTTTCATTATGAACCATTTAATAATATCTATGAACAAAATTTTATTTTTTAAGAAAACAATTGGGGAAAAAAGTCACACTCGATTCATAATATTTATGAAAAAATTGTTTACTCTGTGTGAACTTCTGCCATTATTATCTATTATTACTTTCTGTAAATGTACTATATTAAATCAAATTAATTTGCAAGTATGGGTGTTAATACTATATTGTGGATGATAAATGCAATTTTTAATATTGTACTAAGTTCAATGCTAAATAGTACTTTTTGGACTAAAATTCTACTAAATTGATAATAATTATTTTGTTCATAACAAAGCTTTTGGGAAATTTTATTTGAATTTTTCAAACTAGCTGTATTGTTACTTTACGGATTCAAAACCAAGTAAACAAATTATATTTCAAATTAGACTTGAAACCTTGTAGAAGGGGTATCAAAGTTTTAAATAACAACCTAACAATTTAGAGCATGTATTTATTGGGTTCTTAAAAAAATAAAAAACAAAGCAGAACAAGTTAGAGTGCTATATTCGGGTGTGACGAATCTTATATACCCTTTGAGATGTTATATGAAAATGTAAAATATTTTTTTTTTTTTTTTAGTTTTTAGTGTTTAATAAACATTTTTAATATTTAGATATTGAATCTAAAATATAAATAAATTAAAAATGTATTGGATTCAATTACAAAACTGTTTACTTATGTATAAGTCTATACACTGAGGGAAAAAATTAAATTCCGAATCCACCGCGCTTGTAGTCACATTTGTAATTTACGGTATCAGTTTTTTCGTTCGTTCCGTTCGTTAACATATTTAATAGAAAACGTAATGCAATTTAATAATTTGATATCGAAATAGTGCCAACTTGATGCAGTCTTGAATTTGAACACATATAGGGCAGATTCACTATTGGCACTGAATGATATCGTTTTCAACATGTATATGGTCGATTGTTCTCTGTGTAAAAACTAAAAACTGTAAATAACTTACATTTTCATATGCAGTTGAACGGATTTAAAAGTTGCAAAATGTCCTACGTGTTGATTTCCTTAAGAAAAGAAAAACTCTTGTTGCTTTTTACTACACAGGACTTTTTGAAGAACAAAAACATAAAAATATTGAACAAAAAATGAAAATCCTATGTGTAGATTTTTTCTTTTGCCAATCGTGGACGCCAAAAATATAGATTTTTTTTCAAAACGTAAAATTAAATCTGAACGAATAATACAAAATTCCAAATTAAAAAAAAGTAGCAAATTTACAAAATAAAACGTTTTTTTTCGTCCTCTTGAAAAGTAGAATTTTTCGTCAGCGCACGAAAGATATAAAATTATTACCTACTTTTATACATATCTACAAAACAATGTGTTTCTTATTTAGAAGTGTTTAACTCCCCCTAATAACAAAGATGCACACCAGGGATGGAAAATGAATTATTTAATATTGTACCTATAATAAAAATAAAATGTTCCAAAAATGTACATTTTCTACCATTATGGTATCAATTTGTCAATAAATTTTAATTACAAACATTTATATACAATTTAATATATTAATTTCATTAAAAACAAATTAGTAAAAATATTACCTGCAAATTTAAAATTGCAGCATCCAATTTGTTGAGTTCAACTCGGCAAAATAAATAAATTAATTACAATTCGATCTATTGTTATAATAACAATATAGTAGGTAACTATCGCTAAAGTATGTTGAATAAACAGAATAACCATCGATATGTCTGGAAACAAAATTTTTCCATTTTTAATCAACGATACATTTATCTGAAATAATAATAATTATATATATTAACTCAACATTTGTTTTCTTATTTGGGAAAATATTTTGTGAAGGGGGAACAATTGAATAAGTTTTTCTCAAAATTATATTTACCGGAAATATTATGTATTTTAGAACACCTACCATTTTAAAATATTAAAAAATTGTTTGTACAAATTCTTTTTTGCTTTTGTTTCAATTCCCGTCAATTAACTGTTAATATCATTTGTTAGAAAAATGTAAACATTATTTTCCGAAAGGTTTATGGTGATACATCATATTTAATATAAAATTATTGTTCATGAAGTGGCGAGCTATTTATTAAAATGGAAAGATTTATCTTGATAGAAATACATACATACATGTATTTTATATCATGCGATTACAGAAAAATTATGACAAAATTTTTTTAATAAATCAATAACTGTTTTCAAATTCAATTTTAATAAAAAAATTAGTTCAGTTTATTATTTTGTTTTATAGAATGCATAGTGATGCAAAATCGAAATTTATTGGAAATAAATCTGTAACTTCTGTTCGGCTGGTTGAAAATTTGGTATAGGCGTAGCAGAGGAGTGTACAACGTTAACTTTCGAAGGGGGGCGCAACAAACCCCTCAGGGGCGAAGCTAAGGGGGCTCAAAGTTAGGTACCTCTGACATAAAAAATTTTTAATCGCTTGCCAAATTTTTGTTTCTCGTCCGATTTCAAATATTTTTATATATTGTTGTAGGCCCTGATAAGACCTATAAAAAAACATGCTTACGTGTCCTATTTATCTCTTATAGTTTTCGAGTTATTTACGTTTGAATTTTTAAGCACCAATATTTTAACTTAATCAATAAATATTTTATTAGTTTTCATTTATGGTGTTTACCTAAATTTAGCAAATATATTTATCTTTTGGTGATGGTTAAAAATGTATATATTTATGATCTAGTGGCAATGTACAGGTACACTTTCCGGTGATAGCTAACAGCAATATATAATATCAATGAATTCGGTATAGGTACTATTCCAAATAGACTCTTTCAGAAATTATACCTAATGAAAATTCACAGAATAATTTTAAAAATATCTAATAGATATATATAAATGCGCAGATAATCCTTATCAACATCATAACGAAGTTGATTACCATGGTGATTACATTGAAACATGAACAATTGTGTTGTTTTCTGTGGAGTTTATCTAAAAATGATTTTAATCGTTTAGAAGCTATAGTGGAACTCATAAAAACTACATATCATGCAGAAGTCGACGTCATTGGTAAATCTCAGATAGGGAGCTTTTTAAAGTTGTATGACATAAAAATGAAGTCCTTGAATCAGCGTACTAACAGATTAAAAATTAAACATTCCGATTGGATGAATACTGATATGGAAATATCGGCGTGCAAAATATCAACTGCAGCACCCTGCAAGACATATGATGATTTAAGTACAAGATCTAAGAAGAAAAGACTGGTCCATAAGCTTTCTATAATTTCGAATGAAGAAGTTTCTGATACATTCAAAGAAAAGTTAAAAAAGGAGAAGAAACCTAAGAGTACAATTAATATTGCTGAAATACTGCCAACTATATCACCAAAACGTCTTAAACGGATTTCCGAATGTGTGCCTACTCCAACATCACAATCCAATTTTACAGAGGAAGAAGCAATTGCTTTAATGCTTGAACTGGACCTCAGCCGAAACAAATATCAAATTTTAAGAAAAGCTCTGCTTGAAAAGGGACACTAACTTCTACCATCATACAAGGATATTCAAAGAAAAAAGCAAACTATTTTACCATCTATTTCCGTTACCGAAAAGGAAGCATGTGGAGAGCTATCTTCTTTGATCGAGAATACAGCTACCATAATAATTGCAGATTTTTCTTCAGATCAGTTGGAAAAGGTAAATAAGAGCGACTTTGTATTAATCCTGAATACAAGTATGCTAGTGGAAGTAAGAAAATGGCAGATTATAAAAGCGTATTTATAGCATCTTTGGTTCCATTAAGAATGCGATCTTATTCCTTAAAGCAATCTTCATCAAATTGTAAAAACTCATTTGAAGATATATGGGTTAACACCACTCCAGGATCAAAAAATTTTTCAGACCTATTTGGTTCGAATACACAAGAGAGTCGAAGACAACAACAAAGAATTTAGTGGAATATATTAAAGATGAAATAAATGATTTACAACCTCTTTCAATAACCATAAACCAATACACATTCGACATATCCTTTTAACTTAGTCTAACAATGATTGATGGTAAGGTTAATAATGCCATTACGGAAACATCTTCTTTTTGGAAATGCTCACTATGTGAAGAGACGAAATCACAATTTTCGGATATTGGTAAAACAAGGAGTATTAATGAAGAATTTCTGTCTTTCGCAATATCTCCATTTCACGCAAGAATACGGTTCATGGAGTATTTTCTGCACATAGCATATGATTTATAGTATAGAAGTGTACCAGAAAACTTAACAAAACCTACCAGAAACAACGAGGATTTAAAAACACTTAGAATATCAGAGAAAAGTAGAATCCAGGATGAATTCAGAGAAGAGACGGGAATATGCAGCAGGAATATCCGTGGATATAGAGAAACTAATTGTTTCTCTATATCCATGGAAATGACACCAACAGTACATAAAGTATTGTGCCATTGCGAAATTATAATTGAACGAAATATTCTACCACTTGGAGAAAAAGCTCAAGAAGCAAGAAACAGAGATTTTAAGCACGTTCAATTATTCAGCTCCAGAAAATGCTACAGAACGTCACAAAACGAGGAAATTCTTAATAGCCTATTGTTATCATCAGACCCTGTACTATCATCAATGAGAAAACATTGGATTTATTATGAGCCTTTATCAACTCAAAATACTGAAGACTTGAAGGACCTTTATAATCTTTTAGATATGTATGCAGATACAACAGATTATTTTATAGAAAATAAGTAGTAAAAGTAGTATAAATTTAAAATATTAGAAAAATTGTCTACATAAATTTAATGTAAATAAGTAATAAAAAAAATCGTATTAGAAATAGAATATTTATTAAGGAAGATGATAAATACCAAAAATAATAATACTGATTAAGTTAAAATAGACATTTTTTGTTTGTTTTATTATTTTAAATTCATTAGTAGAAATATATGAATGCCTAGAAAAGGATAAATATTTACTTAAATTTGGGAAATGTGTCAACGCTGTTAAAAATAAAAAATTTTTATTAATTATTTTTATAAAAATATTTTGTGTATAGATATTATTAAAAGTATGCAGAAATATTCATAATTTTCTAAGTAATTATTCACGCAAAACTAAAGGCAAAAGTTGCAAGTTTGTACAAATATAGTCATATATACAATAAATTGGAAATATAAAAGTTTAAACGCGCATATTTCTGAAATGAGGCATGATGTTGACTTGAGTCTTTTTGCAAAAGATCAGAAATTATATATGCTAAAGGATAAGCTTAATTTGGAATACATATTTTTAAAAGTTCTTTCGCTATTTAGAGATAAACCAAACAAAAGGTCTAATTTGGGGTTTTTGGAGAAAATACAAATTTTTTAATTGTAATAACATATTTGTTTATAAAGATATATTAATGAAATTTGCAAGAAATGTGGATCTTATTAATATAAATAAAAGCACGTTAAATAAATTTCAATCAGAGGCAGGGTTTTCCTGAATTCCTAAATAAACTAATCAAAATTCCCAAAAATGGAATTTTTTACATTTTTGGCTATAGAATCCACATTTTTCTGAAGTTCCGTAGATTTTGATTTAAGACTATTAAAAACATATTGTAGATTCTTAAAGTATATTCTGCTTGTCGATTCGTGCTTTGGGATTTGAGAAAATATGGTCTAAAATCAAAACTTTCATATAAAATGGGTCGAATTCGGGAGGGTATGTACCATGAGCAATTGAGTTATTGGGCGTGTTTTTTATCTTAGGGTCATCTCTGTGAAGTTACCTTTCAGAAAAGTGCAAAATTATTATATGTTGCTAAAGAAAATTTTATTTTAGATAAAAAAGAGTGTAGATCCTTTTTCGGCTAAAAAAACACAAAAAGTCGTCTTTTTTGCAATTTTCAAATTAAAAATCGGTTGTTTTTGGACTCGGTAAAGATATCGACTTCAATTTTTTTATTCAACAGATAATTTTGTTCTTCAACTAGTTAAGAAAAAAACTAATAAAATCGGTCGGAAATACTAGGATATATATGAAAAAAACTGGACCAAGAACATGCAAAATTATGGTGCTTAAAAATTCAAACGCAAATAACTCGAAAACTAAAAGAGATATATGGGACATGTAAGCATGTTTTTTATAGGTCTTATCAGCGCCTACAACAATATTTAAAAATATTTTAAATCGGACGGGAAACAAAAATTTTGCAACCAACCGATCAGAAGTTACAGATTTATTTCCAAAAAATTTCGATTCTGCCCCTCTGTGGAATGTAAATAACATAGAATACAACTTGAAGTTTATGTGAGAGGCAGTTCAAACTAAATTTTAAAAAATTTACTCATTTTTTTCAAAACACAAAAACAAAATACGAGTATATATGACTACATGTATTTTGTTGTTGCACGAATTTGGTTTTTGACAACTGCATTAGTTTTCTTGTCTCTCACATAAAATTGTAGTTGTTTTCTATGGTAAATAATTTGAAAGTCTTGTTATAATACAAAAAAAAAAAAAAAAAAATTTTGTAGTTTGACAATGTTTATAAAAATATAACATAAATTTTATAAATTTCTTCAACTAAAAGAACAAGAGGATGAAAATTTCCATCTCTTTGAGATTTCCACGGGTAAGGAAAATGAATTTATTGCAGGTATAACTTACAGAACCATAGGTGGGATTCTGTGTATTTTTTAGTATGTTAATCGATCCGAATAATTTTCCGAGCCGTCCGTCTGGCGAGTGTCCATACTTATTTTGTAAACGAAGTGAATCTCAAAATTTTAAAGATGCATAATTTATTTCAATTTGAAATATGAAATATGTTTGCATCTAGGAGGAAAAACAAATGATGAATAGAATATTGTCATCATTATTATAGTTCTATTCATCATTTGATCTAGCCTCCATACCAGAAATTCCACAAAAAGCGTACTTTAGCGCTCGTAAATAAATTAAATATAAGAGCAGCTAAATACGTAACTATAAGTTATTATGTTTAATATCTAGAATATCGACCCGTATCTCATTACATTTCCTATATAAGGATATTTCTGTTAAGGACCACCTACATATAAAAAATAACAAAAAACTTGCATTATTATCATATGTATAAGTGTTACTAACTATAAATATAGTATAGAGTGTGGTTTCTAAAATTATTTTAAACAGTTTTTCAATTTATATATTTTTATTTTTATATCTTTTATTTACAGTTAAAATTTTATTAAATGATACAAGATAAGAACATCGTATGGATTACAAATACCTATCTTAAATAAGAAAAGCATTACAATATGGTCAGTCATTTGAAAAAAAAAAAAAAACACTTACAACTTTTCGATTATAGAATTAAATATAAACATTTTACTATTAACTAAATAATCGCCTTTTTGCACATATTCTGTAACAAAAATGTCGAGACGTTAAATATTTAGTGGAAAATAACGTTAAAATTTAACAAAAATTAATTAATTGATGTGTTTGTATATTTTATATCTATATCGATGTTTAACAGAGATTGGACCAGCATATGATTTTATATCAAAGACGACACAGCAAAGCGGCCAAAACTTATGTAATTTGGTAAAAATTGTAATATTTTTGATCCCCAAATAATGACATCAATATGAAAATTTCACCGAGTGTGATGTGTGAACTTTTTTAAATATCGCGAAAAATGAATATCAGATTCCTTTATGTCTTATGTCTTTCAATGCTCTATAAGGCCCTGGTATGGCATTTTGGATATTTGAAAAAATTGCAAAAAGTAAAAATAAGCTTTATATTAAGCTTTATCTTTTGTAAAAATATTGTTTACATGTCTTTTATGGCCACTGCTTGAGAACAGAATTTGACGTTAGTTTTTCTGTTAAGATAAATGACACTTTAAAACTTTGAACAGGGCTTACTTTTAAGTGAATATCCGAAAACTTTTTCCGTGCGTTTATGGTGATGTATGATATGAAAACTTATTTTGGACGTTAATATTGTTCCTACTAATTGGACGTCAAATTGCATTTATCTCATAAAAGTACTTTCAGCTATGATATACCCATAAAAATTAAAATCCAAATTAGATTGATAGTCCAAATTACCCGTAGTTTCAATATTAACAATACTAACATGACTTATTTGTCTTATTACTAATTCACTTTTGCTGTTTAGTAAATTTAAATATTTTATTCGTTTGCACATTTTAATTAAAGTCCCCCACAATATGTTGTTTTCTACTTTAAAATTTGCGGAAAAAACCCGTTTTACCGTTTTTTTAATTTAGAAATTTGTAATTGTTTTTTTTTTTTTCAAATGCCAAATATTTGAAGAATTCAAAAACTGGTTTTCGCAAAACTCCGAATAATCGATCTCCCTAACAAACAATAGTAAAACAAAGGTTTTGCACAAATATTTTCCTTGATATTACCTTGGCCAGTAATATGTTAATAGTAATAAAATCTGTTGGCAAGAATTTAATCCGACATGTTGAATAATTTTAATTCTAAAGTTATGTATAATACCAATTATTCTAATTTACAAGATAGTAAATCTGAAATTTAATATCTATATCATGTACTTAAATACATATGTAGTTATGTAAGAATATTCATCCAAAAATGTTCTCTATAAAGAGAAAGCACAAATACTTGTTAAAAGTAAAAAAGATTAATTATTTTGAATGATAAACCATCTTTTTTTTTTTTTTTTTTTGTTGAGTGAGAATTTTTTGGAGAATTTTTTTTTTTAATTTTGGGGTTGGCCAAAAAATTATCTAACAGCCATGACTTTGAATGCGATTCCTGCAAAACCAGAAGTAAATAAGCGATATATACATATCACCCATTTATTGCAGCAACGTCATAATTCGAACAACATAATCTATATTGTATTATAATACTTGCAACAACGTATTACTTCATTGCAACTACATACATTAACTTTATTTTTATAAATTCTGTATTTAGTTGGTAGTACCATTAGATTAATGAAAAAAGCAATTTTATATTGTTTATTTTAATGTTTTTTATATATAATTTTTACTGATTTAATAAAAAATATTGTTTAAATATCTGATCAAAACCAAATATATTTTATTGTTTCCATTAAAATAATTATTATAATTAACATTATTATATTAACATTATTAAAATTTTGTGAGAATAATAAAATACTTACGAATTTGGGTAATAGAATTTACAAATCTTGTGATAGTTCCGTTTTAATTTAAAAATATTATTGAGTTTAGGAATTTATTATTGATTAAAAAATTTAATTTTTTCTTTGTACTTTATGAATGCACTTATTAATAAAATAGAAAGTTCTGTTGAATATTTTGGATTTAGCCTCAAAAGTTCTATAATCAAAAAAAAAAAAAAAAAAAAAAAAAAAAAACGCCTGCTATTTAAAAAAAAAAAAAATATGAACATAAGATCATATAAAATTGCTCCAAATGTGTTCATTCGTAATGTACACAACTTTTTCTTGCTCTCTATAGATAGTTTTTGCTTTTGTTGTTGATTTTCACAATAAATGAAAAAACGACTATTGCTATTATGAAATGAAGACAACATTAAATTAAAAAATGTATAGTGGAAAATTTATGAACCGATTTGATTTAAAAATTCAGTCTGCGCAAGAACGAATTCCATTGCATATATAGGAGGTTCAAGATATAGGCATTCTGGCCTATATCTCGGTCAAAACTAGACCGACTTAGTACATTTTTCAACACAAAAAATCTGGAAAAAAAATAGAAAGATTTAGTTAATAAGAAACGAATATATATATATATATATATATATATATATATATATATTCGTTTCTTATAAGGATCCAGAAAATATTACATTATTATGAAGTGAAAAATGTTTAGTAATAAATCTTTATAGGTTTTCCACAATGGATCGACAGACATATATATACTCTTTATACCTGTGGTGAAGAGTTTAAAAAGAGTACATGTACAACTTGTGAAAAATTTTACGTAATACGTCTTTGTAGGTTTTTCACAGTTTTCTGGATAGAAGTTATATAAAGCGAATTGTCAAAGAAATGTCCGAGTGAATCTTTTATGTCGAGTTTGATAAATTCATTTCTAATAATGTCTTTGAATGTGTTTTCACTCATGTCTGTCAATGTAAATCTTTGTAAATGTATCAGTAAGGTAAACGTAAATGTATCAATAAGGTATTTTTTCTACATTATCAAAAATAAGATTGTACAAAAGTTTTCTAAAAAATAAAAAAAAGCAATTAAAAAGAAAAAATATAAAATATTGAAAGAAAAACAAAACCCAAATTAAATATAAAATCATTGTATTAACGTCTGAAGTTTTCTCTATCGAATCTTTTGACATACTGTAAAAATATGAAATATTTTAGATTGTCTTAAGAATTTAATTAAATTTCAAAACAATTTTACTTTCGACAAGTTAAATCAGTGCTTTTTTTCTTATAATTTAAGTTTTTAAAAATGAAAAATTCAATTCCCGAGAAACTGTTCATTTTTTAATGTGGTTACAGGTTTAAATTACAATCATACGGGTACATGATCATATAATTTGATTTAAATTGTACAATATTTATACTTAGCACGCATATAAATGTTAGGAGAATTATCAACTAAAATCAGTTCCAAACAGTAGTAAATACGGTAACATGAGGTATAGAATTGAAGTTGACTAATATACAACTAACAAAATCGTTAGTCAAATCAACAAACTATTTTATTTTTGTAATGAAGTAGGTGTCTAAAATTATCTTAAAGTACAAAAAATACAAATAAAAATAAAAAATTGAGTTTGTGTCCTTATGAATAGAAACATGTACAAGCTTTCCTAATGCTGTTTAAAACAACTAAATGGGATAACAAGTATGCGAAATACAAACTTTAAAAACCGAAGTCCGAAGAATAGATGTTTCTGAAATAACTTTTGAAATAACTTTCGGAATTTTAAAAATGCTTTAATAACAATAAAGGGAAAGAAACTGTCACGGTGCTGGTTCCAAAGTGACATGGACCGTTTCTAGTTCTTACAATTTCACTGAGCTGTGCTTGTCACTTTAACATGGTGAAATTGATCCTTTTTAACAACTTTGAGACAGGTCACAGAACTAACCCAAGAGAATATATTCAGAGTACATTAGTATAATACAAACTTGGTAAAAATTTGGAAATTGTTTACTTTTACATTTTTTTATATATTAGTATCTATCTTTATATTTTAATTTTATATTTTTTTTTCGATAATGTCGTTTTTAGTTATCTCATGTTTTATACTCTTGCACGCTAACCACTCAGCAATGGACTGTTATTGCGCGCATGCTACTAATTGCGCATTGAACGAGCATACTAAAAATTTACTCTCAACTGATACTTGGTGAGCGTAGTGGTGGCAACTGGTTCTCAATTTGATCTTAGGTGAGAGTTAGATGTCAATTCTGTAATGATCAATTTAGTAAAACGTCTCATTTGCAAAAATTTTGTTTGTTTGTGTACTTGTTTGTACATATTTTAGTTTTACATTCATATATTACTAATTTCTTTTTATGAGTGTATAAAAATTGTAATTTTAATGCTTTTGGTTGGCTTTTATTCTTTGTTTTATTTCTATAATGTATATTTAGAAAAAAAATTGTTAAACATTTCTTTATATATATTCGTGAATTTAAAACAACATAGCAAAGATTCGAACAATCTCACAAAGTATATAAACATTAATTGTTTATGGGTATATCATAGTTGAAAGTACTCATTTGTCATTACCACAATATAAATATTATTTATTTACTGAAGAAAATAACAAATTAAGTATGAAATAATCATTTATTTTATAATTGCACTTAACTGATTCGATTGATTTATTTCATTAAAATTTATTTATCATTTATATATGTTGGGTTGGTAGAGAAATACGAACCAAAAAAATGCCTTTGAACTAAAACAGGGTTATACAAACACGGGTAATCATATAATCATTTCATTTCTGAACCGTTTTTTACACACATTTGTTCTACGGAAAAAAAATGTTTTAACTTCCTTTTTCTGGAGACTTCGTGCAGATAAAATGTAATTTTCTAAAAACTAGAATTAATATTGTCTTCAATATATTTTTGACACACAATTGAATTCAAATATAAATTCAAAAACATCATTATTATTGAAATTCGTCAAAATGAAAGGTATTCTTAAAATTTATATTTATGTATATATATGAATTTATAACTTTTATTTTATTTTTGTGGTAACGACAAATGAGTACTTTCAGCTATGATATACCCATAAAAATTAATGTTTATATACTTTGAGAGATGGTTCGAATCTTTGCCATGTTGTTTTAAATTCACGAATATATATAAATAAATTTTTAACAACATTTTTTCTAAATATAAATTTTAGAAATAAATCAAAGAACAAAAACTAACCAAAAGCATTAAAATTACAATTTTATACACTCATAAAAAGAAATTAGTAATATGAGAATGTAAAACTAAAATATGTACAAACAAGTGCACAAACAAAATTTTTACAAATGAGACGTTTTACTAAATTGCTCATTACAGATTTGACATCTAACTCTCACCTAAGATCAAATTGAGAACCAGTTGCGACCACTACGCTCACCAAGTATCAGTTGAGAGTAAATTTTTAGTATGCTCGTTCAATGCGCAATTAGAAGCATGCGCGCAATAACAATCTATGGCTGAGTGGTTAGCGCGAAAGAGTATAAAACATTAGATAAGCAAGAATGACATGAGATAACTAAGTAAGATTCGGTGAGTCGCCATCGACATTATCGAAAAAATATAAAATAAAAATGTAAAAATAGATACTAATATATAAAAAGATGTAAAAGTAAACAATTTCTAAATTTTTATAAAATTTGTATTGTATTAATGTACTCTGAACATGTCCTCTTGGGTTAGTTCTATGACCTGTCTCAAAGTTGTTAAAGAGGATCAATTTCACCATGTTAAAGTGACAAGCCCAGCTCATAGAATGTGTAAGAACCAGAAACCGTCCCTATCACTTAGAAACCAGCCCTGTGTGTACTTATTCGTATGTCACTTGATAACAAAATATGTATATTTTTTATTTCTTCAGGAAACTAAAGCCAACATTTTGAAATTTGGTTGCACAAAGAATTATTTTTTTCTGAACTTTAGGGCCTGATTCAGTATGACAATCAAATTGTTTGAAAATAAAATTTGTATGAAAACTACTCAAAAAACATTTGAAAAAATGAGTTATTTTCATACAAATTTTATTTTCAAACAATTTGATTGTCGTACTGAATCAGGCCATTAGTTTAGGAGATATACTTATTAAAAGTTAAAAAAATGTGATTCCTTATTTAAGTGGCAGGCAGTGTATATATATAAATATATACATTTATATAAGAATAAATATACAAATTACACAGATTAGTCTAAATCTAACGACTAAATAAATTTAAAAAAAATATTACGGCTTGGATCAAATCTAAATAATAAATAAAAACAAAATATCACACAAAGTATCACAGATCGCTTTAAAAAATAATGTTTTCCAGTAATTAATTTCTAAATTATGAAAGAATTTAAACATCTATAAATAACACCATCATCATCATCATTATTATATAAACATAAACAACCACAACATGCGCTGAGGGTTCATCGTTGCTGATATAATGGTTGGTAAGTTTTAAACAAAATTTATTAAAATATTTGTTTTCTTGCATTAAGAGTAACAAATAAATAAATATGTATGTGACGTTATTGTTGAATGAAATCAGAAATAAAAAGAAGAAACTATTTTAATTTTTTTTTATTACTTTTTATATTTTTGTTTTGCTAATTATATTTGGTTTTTTGTATTTATATGTCTTACTCCTCCATTCTTAATTATTTTTATTAATTATATTTTGCGTATGATCATACTATCGTTAACGTTTCCTTCCTTTCTGTTCGGTTATGAATATTTTTGTTTTGTAATTTAGTATTTTCACTATAAGAAATTCTTCTGTAATATTTTGAATACTAAATTACATTTTTAAAGTACGGTTAAAGAGTTAATATCAAGTTTTTCTTTTCATATTACTGGTTACATACCTTGTATGTAAGTATTTATACCCCACACCACCATATAGGTGGTTGGGGTATCTTGCGTTTGTGCTGATGTTTGTAACGCACAGGAAAAGTCATCCAACACCCACCTTAAAGTACACCAAACGACTCAGAATCACTTTTTGAGATGATCTAACGATGTCCGTCCATCTGGCTAGCAGGCTGTCCATGTAAATATTGTGCACAAAGTACTGGTTGCAATTTTGAATATAATTCAATAAAATTTAGCACTTGCGTGACACAAAGACGGAATAGGGGTTTAACGATCATAAATTCCTTCAATATAGCAATTTTTTAAAGAAATTCGGTGTAAAGAAGTTTTTTTTTTATCAATCTTTGTGCCAAATTTCATGGAGATCGATCCATAATTGACCATAGCTCCCATATAAAACCCTCTTCTTAAAATCACTTTAACGTGCATAAATCACATACACATGTTAGTGTCAAGTTTTTATTCGACACAGATAAGTTTTATATAAGTAGAAATCACAGGACTTTATGAGGATCGCTCCATAATTTACCATAGCTCCCATATAAGTCCACTTTCGGGAGTCAGCCTAAAGTGCATTCATATAAATGTTAATATTACCGTAATATTATATTTTTGTATATTTTATTTCGACACGTCGGCAATTGTCCACATGTCTAATATAAGATCCCTCCACGAATTTTGATGAACATACACAATGTTATGGGGTATCATACGATCGGGCTTGACCGACTATATCTTTCTTACTTGTTTTATTTTTTAATTTTGTTAAGTATTTTTTTATGATTATGAATTGCTAAAAACTATAATTTTTTGTATGCATTGATTATGTTAAGGTAATTTAAACGTGTGCTCCTAGGAACTTTTAAATAATGTGTCGCTAGGAAATTGGTAGTCGTGGGTTTTGAGGTACCGGTCTCATGTCTTCTTAGAGATCGCAATAACATATTCATGAGTAGTGAACTAGAAATAGATCCTCTCATTTTAGACATAGTTATTGGGGCTTTTGTGTTTGTTTACTATGACTAATTTAGTCCTCTATTTAAAGTAGATTTGTTTACATAATATAAAAACTTTAAGGAAGTCTATATAAAATTAATTTGTAATAAAAACGAGACAAAACGTTAGGAGACAAGAACACCCCACCCCATTTTCCGGTTGATCGCTTGTACAAGGCTCCTACCGTCAACTTTCGTATTGTACTCCAGTTAGTGAAATATTTAGCAAAACTCTAGATTTGGTTTCACTAAATATTAATGAAAATATTCCTATTCATTAAAACGTTACATATTACAAATGGTATTCAACTGTCGCTTTTTAACTTAGAATGGACAAATCCTATTGCACGAATTGACACAAGTTTCCCGAACCATATCCACAAACTACATTATATTATATTTCAAGAGTTTTTTCATTGTTTCTCCATGTTATTTAGGGTTGGGGAAAATAAAAATAAAAAAATTATGCAGCCTAATCACAAAAGAAATTCAAAATTTAATTTTTATTAAAAACTCATACATTAAAAAATTTGAAAATATATTTCTATGAATAGAAATAACAAAAAGAAATTAAAAAAAAAATATATAAAAACCAATTATTAATAATCCTTCAAAACAAAGAATACAAAGAATGAAAGGCTTGTCAAAAAAACTATGTTATGAAAAAACCTGACTAAGATTGTGTTAGTAAAATTTTTGTTTATATATAATAGTGCTGAAACCACTTTTACCATACATCATAAGCATATAATTCATCACAATTATAATCACAAAAAAAGATATTAATATTTAATCCACAAATATTAATATAATTACATTTTTTGGCTTTTTGCTCTTGAATATGAAAATAATTTATTTTAAATTCCGTTTTTTTTTTTTTTTTTAATACCAATAGTAGCGACTTTGTTCGTTCAATTTAAGTTTCAACATAGAAAAAAGAAACGTCAAAAATAAAAATAAAAATATTTTTTTTTTTCGGTTTGTGGAAAATATTCGTGTTACGTAGTTAAAATGCAATAAATGTGCGCGAAAAAATAATAAAAATATTGTGTGCTAGTAAAAAATTTGTCGTGAGTGTAATTTTCCCTAAATTTTAAAGGAAAGTTTTGTTTATTCTGTGTTGTTCTTCTCTCTCACAAGTGTGTTGAATTCGCATAGAACTTGTATATGAGGGGAGAGAAATGTTGTTTTTGCAGGATATTGAGCCAGTTTATTTCCTTTGTATTCTTTGTTTCAAAACAATAAAAAACAGAGTTTTTTTTAATATAAAATGAAATTTTAAAATTTAGTTGGAAAAATTTTTTATGGTAAGAAATTGAAAATAGTAGTAGACTTCATGGGTTTAAAATCGACTTTTTAGCTTTTTATAGCATTTAGTATGAAAATGCGGATTTTTTGTTTTTTGAATCAGCTTTACTTATAAAAGTAGATAAAAAAGACATTTTAATAATACCCAGGATACTAGAATTGGTAGTTTTTGGACTAAAAAAAGACGAATTTTTTAATGTTTTAATGTCTTCATCTAAGTCCCGATGTTCTACTTTCCATTGACTTCGAAAAAAATGACGATCTTTTTAATTTTTTTTTTTTGTTTTTTATTCAAATAACATTAACGACATTTAGATCTGTACTATTTCTGTCCTCTAGCAGACCTTTTACTTCTTCATCTAAGTCCCGATGTTCTATTTTCCATTGACTTCGAATGCTAGAGATAAGCGGATCTATCGTTGCCAGTAATATGATAAATATATCTTCGTTTGTAGAATTTCGAGATATTTTTCTGGTATTGTGCTCTCTATAAAATCTGTAATCCTTATTACTTTTTTCATAGGCTTCCTTTGATAGATCTCCAAGTGGTTCTAAATGATACTTAATGACATCTTCTCCATGATAAAGGATTTTGTGAGCTTTTGAAGACATATTTCTCCATTGACATTTGGTTGTATATATTCATGCAGTTTCTTTCGCATAATCACCAAATTTTCTAGCATCAATAATTGTTTTAAATATTAAAATAAGATTTATGTCATAACCTGTTATTTTAAATGCTCTTTCGGTATCTGAAAAGAAACTTTTTTCTATATTCCCATCATTCGTATTGTCTGATCCTTGTTTTGGTTGATCTATAATCAACCCATATTTGAGGAATTCGTCCTTCGTCAGTCGAAGTATGGCCTACTTTTTCATCTATCATCATTGGTACTAATTGGTAGCTTACTTCTATAGTCTGGCCGTTAATATTTAATTCGAATGATGTTGCAATTTATTTCCAAATATCCTTTGCTTACAAATTCTTTATCAATCCCAATGGCACAAATGACACCATGAACATATCTGTGCAAAAGAAAGTTAACTTGCAGTTTCCACATTTCTTCAAATCATTTAGTTTAAATAATGGCAGCAATCATTGAACTGTATTATTAAGTAGATCCTGAAGTTGTATCTCCACCGATATCGATGTGATTGTAATAGTGTCCCTTGGTGACAAACAATTCTTCTTAGCAGCAGTTATGTGATGATATGTTGGATACAGATTGGAGCCTTTTCCAATCGCACGCAATCTGAGCTGAGTATATTGCTGTTTTGTTAACTCCAAATCTTCATTTGAAACTGTTTTTCATCCCTTGTTTTGTTCTCACTTTTTGAATGATACTGATTTTTGTGAGTTGCTTCTGCGATAGAAATTGATATAGCAAATATGAATATTTTCATATCCGATTTCTGCATTGATATCCTTAAGTTTCAGCCCTTTAGATCTGTCGCTACAGTTGTCGAGTGATTTTGGTGTTTTGGTTGTACTTTCTCAAGATACCAGGACAGTAAGTTTGCTCTTTAACTAGTTTTCAAAGCAGCTATAAAATCTTTGTTTGCTCCATAAACATTTTTTGTAGCGCTTTGTTAGGTTTTTGATGTAATCAGTTATTTTGTTTTCCAAGTCCAATTGTATTTGGGTTAGTTTTTCTTTGAAGGTAACTTAGAACATCTTAATTTTTTTATAGCTGAAGCTCTCCATGTTTTATAAAAATTTGATTTTTATTGCTAAGATATATTATAGCAACTGAGTTTAAATCTAGTTTTTATTCTTTTCTTACATTACGTTATACTATGTTCCTAAATTGCATATATAAGTACAATAAAAAAAATTGCTAAAAAACTAAAGAGAGCTAAAAATAGGTAAAATACGCTAAAAAAATTAGTAATAAAATAATAATTTATCTATTCATATGACTCAAATAAAATGTTGTATTTATATTTGAGTCATATGAATAGATAAAATAAAAATAGAAAAAATTTTGGGAGTAATTTCATTCAAATAAAAAGAGTGTTCTACAAATGGGTTCAGACAGGTACAAACATATATATCGGCTTAAAGATGGCACTTTTACCTTTCTTCTGATAGTAAAATTTGTTTAACCCCTTTTGACCTTCAAAAGGTCTATTCCAATAAAATTCAAATTTAACAAAAATATAGTGCCTGTGAAAACATTTAATAACACAGCAGATATAAGCGATACAGTGACACATTATACAATTTCTAAAGGACTATTTTCCTACTATCTAACAAAAAATGCAGCCAATTATTGACAATAGTTTGCGAGTAATGAAAATTTACTTCTGATCAAATTTAAAAAATCACATTTCATATAAAATAACATAACATAACATAATAAAACATGTCTTTAATAGAATGCCACGTCTACAATTTCCATATTTTCAAAATGTGTACTATTGAACGACATTCAAATTTTTGAAATCAGTGTTAACAAAAAATTGGGCCTTTGGCCAATGAAATTAATTTCTAAGCCACCATGCATCGGAAAGATTAATTTATCGTCCATTTTCAATTTTAATGTATTTTCGAATATCTAGGTTAGCTCCGAGATTATTAAAAGGATTAATACGTAATTTTGTATGACTTCAATACAAAAAAATAATTTACGCTGTCCTGAAAAGTTGTTCAAAAGCGCAGAAAGCTTTTCGTCAGCACATCGACGATATCTAAAGAACTATTTAACCGATTTAAAATTTTTTCTCAGATTCATAATCAGCATGTATAAATTAGTAAGATCTATTATATGTTATGTTTATTTTATAAAAAATAAAATAATTACTCTGTGAGATAAAAAAAAAAGTATTAAGAATTTTGATTTGACCGAAAGTTATGATTATTTATGTGACTCGGTCATAATTATATATTCCATTAACATAGTCACAAAACATGTTATGTGAAGGAAAAATTGTGTCTTTTTTGACAGTTTATTAAAAAAAAAAAAAAATAAAAATAAAATATTTTGCATAAAAATGTAAAATGCTTTTATAAACATTTAAAATTTGTATGCAAATGGCTGGGAAAAATTTTACATATAATTGCATATTAGCTCTTTGGCCCAAAGTTTTCAAATATATTTTCAAATTTCAATAAAATACCAACCAATAATCTTTTAAACCACCCAATATAGAGCTGATTATTGTCTAACGTTTTGCATAAAAATAATTATTATAATTTTATAAATAATTATTTATCTTTTAGTATTATTTTCTGTGTTTTTTTTTCAAATAAACTTTTTTGGATAAAATGGAAAATGCTGGGGAAAACTGGAAAGTATTAAAAGTAATTATTATATGCAGTTTTGTCTCGTAATTGGAATAATTTAATTCATATAATAAATTGCTATAATTTTTGCACATTTTAAGTGTACACACCATTTGTATAAGTTTAATCATGTCTAGCATGTATAGTTTACATCATCTACTCTTTTTTTGAATTCAGATTTTTCCTTTAATAGGCTAATATATAGGTACATGTTGGTTCTAGGAATTTCTGGTCTTATTGCTCTTAAGTTTATTGAGTTATTTCCAATTTTCGCATGTTCTATTGCTTTTACTGAAGCATCAAATTTTTTTCAAATAGCGATTAAACCAATTATGTACTATATTCTCAGCAAAATGGGAAAAAATTGATGAAAAATTTTGTTAAATCAGGTATCGCACTTTACCCCAAAATATTTTTACTATATTACCCAAATCAACAATATTTACTCCAAGTAAAGACCTGAAAAAGCATATGTTTTTGGAACAAAAATTTTTTGCAGTTTAAATATGACCAAAATAAAGTATTTAATTTTGTATTCATCGATCTAGAAATACTTTTGAATGCTTTTCCAATACAATTTCCTTGCTTGCAATAAGATCAGAGATTTTATGGATGAAATATAATTTCGAAATGTAGTGCAATAATGACAAACATTTAAAGGTAACTTAAAAAAAAAAAATGAAAAATACGCGAAAAAGTAAAATTTCCTTCACTACCCCATACGTCATAATACCCCACTTTCCCCTATATTATCATATTTTTCATTTTCAAAATAACATGCCAATTCACCGACAGTATTGTGACTCAAAAATAGTCATAACACATAAATTGTGACTAGACTTAAAATTCCTATTTAGAAGTAAAATTTTATAATTTCTAAATGCCTATTCATAAAAAAAATTTAAAAAAGCTCACAATTTTGTTATGATTAAAGTTATAATTATTCATGCGACCCGTTCCCCCCGATAACTCTGTATTCTGTCAACATAGTCAGAAAACATGTCAAACATTCTATGTATGTAAAATAAAAATTGTGACTTTTTTTGTCTGTTGAATTTAAAAAATAAAATTCATATTTTGTAGAAAAATTTTAAATGCTTAGAAAAGAATGCCTAATGCGCAAAAAATAAATCAGCAGGGTATGTGAATAAGAATGATAGATTAATAAGTAGATATTTATGTGAGACTTATTCCATTGTTAACAATGTTGCCATTTTAGCACTTTCGGTGCTAAATTTAGCATTTCCAACGGTTGAAATACATTGAGAATTTATAAAAGTATGCTAAATGGTTTTTAGCACTTTTCTACAGTGTTTTTAAATCCAGTTTTTGAAAGAATTTCTCAATAAATTGATCGGTATTATTTATCAGTTTTAAATATAAGCCCTGTTCTTACTTTATTTCCCAATATTATAAATAATTCTGAAGGAAAATTATTTTGATGTTGTCATTTCAATTATATTTTAAAAGAAACAAAAGCAATGAAAATTAAATTAAATTCTCTGGCAACACTGATTGTCAAGAAACTAATTCATGAAACAAGAAAATACATGTAGTCACATATATTTTGTTTTCGTTTTTAAAAAAAGAGCAATTTTTTAACACTTAGTGTGAAGTGCCTTTCACTTAATTTTCTAGTTATATTCTATGCTATATATATATATATATATACTATATATATATATATATATATATATATATATTAAAAAGTCTAATGTCAGATATCTCAAAGAGGTTGTCTATTTGGTGCCCTCCCAGAAATTTATGTCTGCTTGCGTTTGAGGCTGGGCATTCACATAGAATATGAAAAACTGTCTCCTCCTTCTCGCGATTGCCACAACTACGACAATATTCATTGTAAGGGAGACCAAGTCTGCTTGCATGTTTTCTGATCGTCCAGTGACCTGTAAACAATGCTATTAGTCTCAAGATGTCTTTGCGTTTGTAGCCAATGAGTTGCATTGAGCGTTTTTCTTTGTAGGAAGGCCACGTTTCTTTCGCGACTCTACATTTGTCCAGATTTCGCAATCTATTTTCCGCCTTTTCTAGAAAGTGTTTTTGGATACTGCTTTTGACGGTTCCTAACGGGATTGCGACAGAAACCGATAAGGAGGCATTCATAGCAGAGCCTACCCGGGCTAATTCGTCTGCCTGTTCATTACCATAGTAGTCCCTATGCGCAGGAACCCAGATTATAGTAATGTCATACAGTCGACTTAGTCCAAGCAGTTCCTCTTTACACTGTCTGACTAGAATAGAGGTAGTTTTCGGTGATTTGAGCGATAGTATTGCCGCTTGACTGTCGACAAATAAACCAATATTTCTGTCGCGAATTAGTTTACACGCTTCTCTGACCGCTAGTATTTCCGCTTGGAATACGCTTGCCTCGTCAGGGAGTCTACATGAGTGTCTAATTCCAAGATCATCAGAGAAGACACCAGAGCCGACACCGCAGTTCATCTTTGAGCCGTCAGTGTATATTCTAGTTCTAAATTGTTCAAGAAGATTGCCCCTTCTCCATTCACTCCTGGTGGGGAATAGGACTTTAATAGTATTTCCGAAGTCCATGTGGGGAATCATATAGTCGGTAAATTTATTGAATTGCGGGGGTATTAAATTTAATATCCTCGCGTGCCCATACGTTCTTGATCTCCAGCATTTCGTTGCAGATAATCTTATCGCACTATTAACTGATGATTCAATTATGTATAGGTCTATAGGTGTTAGGTGCTATATAGTGTTCAGAGCTTCTGATGGACTAGTACGTAATGAACCTGCAATGCCAATGGAAGCGGATCTTTGCATCCGGTAAAGCTGATCCACCACATACCTCTTACTAGTAGCGGTCCACCACACAAGAGATCCATATACAAGAATGGACCGTACTATTGCAGTGTATAGCCATTTTGTCAATTTTGGACTCAGACCCCATTTCACACTGAACATCTTTCTACAGGTGTAGTATGCCACCGTAGCCTTACTAACCCTATGTCGAAAATTCAGTTTCCATGAAGGCTTAGAGTCCAAAATAATGCCCAAGTATTTTGCATTGTTCGACAAGGTGAGTTCACAGTTTTCTAACCGTGGTAGTCTGAAGCTCGGAATCTTGGTCTTTGTGGTGAAAAGTACCAGCTCTTACGACCTCATGAAGAGCCGTCTCCGTGGAGCGACCTTTAATGTAGGCATGTTGACTTCCTGAGAGTCGAGTAGTACCCTCTAGACGCTGCCTTATATGTAAATCAATGAGTATCTCCAGAGTTTTCAGCTGAAAAGATGAGAGACTAATCGGACGGAAGTCCTTTGCATTCTCATGACTTCTTTTTCCGATTTTTGGAATGAACACTACCTTAATGAACACTACCTTTACTCTCCTCCAGTTCCTGGGAACATAGTTGAGGGTTAGGTAGAGTTTAAAGATCCTATGTAACCAGGGCATGATGTATACCTTTGCACTTTGCAGCATCCGTGGTATAATACCATCAGGCCCTGTAGATTTGTACGGAGAGAAGCTATCAATTTCCTTCTAATAAAGAACTTTTCTGCGTACTTTAAAAAAAATGTTGCACGTTTTCTGTATAGTTGTACAATATACATTATACATGCAAACCTAATACATATTTTATTTTTGGAAATAAATTCACATATTGAGTACAGTTTGTTATTATTAATTGTTAAGTTATTTATATAATTTTGTTATATATCACCTACAAACACAATTTCTCAAAATACCTGCAGTGCACAGTGGGACAGAATCGAAATTTTTTGGAAATAAATCTGTAACTTCTGATCGTCGGGTTGGATTTTAATGAAATTCGGTATAGACGTAGCAGAGGAGTGTGCAATGTTATGTTTGGAAGGGGGGCACAACAATCCACCTAGGGGTGGAGCTACGGGGGCTCAAAGTTAGGTACCTCTGGCATAAAAAATTTTTAATCGCTTGCTAAATTTTTGTTTCTCGTCCGATATCAAATATTTTTATATATTATTGTAGACCCTGATAAGACCTATATAAAACATGCTTACATGTCCTATTTATCTCTTATAGTTTTCGAGTTATTTGCGTTTGAATTTTTAAGCAGCATAATTTTGCATGTTCTTGGTCAAGTCTTTTTCATATATATCCTAGTATTTTGAATAAAAAAAATTTCGATATCTTTACCGAGTCCAAAAATAAACGATTTTGAATTTGAAAATTGCAAAAAAACGACTTTTTGTGTTTTTTTAGCCGAAAAAGTATTTACACTCTTTTTTATCTAAAATAAAATTTTCTTTAGCAACATATAATAATATTGCACTTTTCTGAAAGGTAACTTCACAGAGATGACTATAAGATAAAAAACAAGCCCAATAACTCAATTGGTCATGGTACATACCCTCCCGAATTCGACCCATTTTATATGAAATTTTTAATTTTAGACCATATTTTCTCAAATCCCAAAGCACGAATCGACAAGCGGAATATATTTTAAGAATCTTCAATATGTTGTTAAAAGTTTTAAATCAAAATCTACGGGAAAAATGTGGATTCTATAGCCAAAAATGTAAAAAATCCCATTTTTGGGAATTTTGATTAGTTCATTTGGGAATTCAAGAAAACCCTACGCCTGATTGAAATTTGGTTAACGCGCTTTTATTTATATTAATAAGATCCACATTTCTTGCAAATTTCATTAAGGTATCTTTATATCTTTATATTACAATTAAAAAATTTGTATTTTCTCCAAAAACTCCAAATTGGGCCTTTTGTTTGTTTTATTTTTAAGTAGCGAAAGAAATTTTAAAAATATATATATTCCAAGCTTATTCTTTAGCATATATAATTTCCGATCTTTTGCAAAAAGATTCAAGTCAATATCATGCCTCATTTCAGAAATATGCGCCTTTAAACTTTTGTATTCCCTATTTATTGTATATATGACTATATTTTAAAAACTTGCAACTTTTGCCTTTAGCTTTGCGTGAATAATTACTTAGAAAATTATGAATATTTCTGTATTTCTATATCTTTTAGTCAAATATTGAAAGAATATTTTGAAACACAAAAAATGAAAATTTTCCAGTTCTAATGCAATTTTTTTATAAGTTTTTCTACAAAAGGCTATGCAACGACGTAATATTTTTTAAAGACTTTTTTTTATAAGCATAACAGAATTTTTTTTTTTTTTTGAATTGAATAAAAATTTGTAGAAGTTATTCGATTTTATATGGAATTATTTACTTAAACTTTTTATACGTTTATATTTTTTATTTTTAAATAATTGTTTGAGTATTTAAACGATTTGAAAGATTAACATCTCATTTTATTGTAAATGAAATTAATAAATTATTTCTTATTTGTAGTATATATAATATATATATATATATATATATATATATATATATATATATACATATATGTTCCATATGTTGAGTAAACAAACAAAAATTATTTTCTACATGATGACGTTTTCAATTAAAAAAGTAATCTTTTGAATTCAAAAGTTAACCGACATTACATATATATGTCAATGAGATATCTTTATTCGTTTAAATTTTATTTTAATCCAAATATTAAATTTTTTAAAAGAAAACTTAACATTTTAATTTTAATTTTTTTCGGGTCATGTGCTTAAGAAATGTGACTAAATTTAATTTATTAGTATTAATAATAATTCTCCATATTTTAGCGTTTCATATGATGTTAGATAAATATAAATTGTTTATATATGTGCTTCCTTAGTTAATTTTTAGCACTTTTCCCACATGCAGAGAAAAAGTATAGATGTAGTAAACATAATCTAATAGCAATGTATTGTGATTGCAACATATGGTCACAGCTAAAAATATGATTATAAGAAATAATTGTTATGATTCCATTTCATCATATTGTGTCCGACTTTATGGTTCGTTTTTTCATCTTATGGTTCAATTTTTTCATATTATTATACCGTCTTACTCTATTATTATCCCATTCTATCAGATTATGATTTCATTTTATTATATTATAATTCCATCTTATCATATTATTATCTCATCTTATCATATTATGATTCCATTTTATCATAGTATCATATCATATTATCATTTTATTATCCCATTGTATCATATTATTATTCCATTTTATTATATCATATTGTTATCCAATCTTATCATATTATGATTCCATTTTAGCACATTATATTTTCATCTTATCATATATTAAAAAGAAAAACATAAATTCAAAATTATTATTTTTATAAATTGCTTATTGAGTCCATTACATTTGCTTCAAAATAAGAAATAAAAGCTTTTACTAATAATAAAAAAATATTTACATATTATTTGTTCATTAATTAATTTTATTTTTTTTACCATCATAAGTTGTACAACATAATACCAGATGTTTTTAATTAACTGAACCCTTTAATAATAGTTAATCAGCATCTTATAAAGCTGGAATCATACCAAATATAACAAAACCTTGTCTACTTAATCCATATATAAAATAAATGCGAATTACAATGAAGGTGGAAAACGAACTTTAAATACAAAATATATTCAAAAACAAACAAGTTATGAATTTTTCGACCTTATTTATAAAAAGCTATTTATTTGTAATATTTTATTGTTATGGGAATAATAATATTAATATGGTTTGAAAACAAAATACGGTTTAAGAACAAGGAAAAGATTGTTATTTTTATGTTCAAGTGTGAGCTGTATATATATAAGTATTTATTTTCTCTGGACTCATAAGAGAGAATTTGGTTAGTAAATATTATTGAAATTCGGCCAGACTTCTTAAGACCATGAATCAAAAAATTTAATATTTAGATTTTAAGTGTTTTTATGAGAAATAGTGTTAATATTTTAACTGAAATGAAATTTACAAGAATAAATATATCTCACTGAAATTTTGAAAAATTTGTTCTAATAAAAAATAATAAATATAAAAATACTTTGTTTGTACTAACACGTGGAGAAAAAAAACATGGTTACGGCATTACACACAAGGTCAATTATGTGCAAACCATTAGCAATAAATCAAAAATGCGTTTCATGATACAATTGTTATATAACTTTAAAAAGGACATTTTTCTACACAATGTTTGTTTACAACATTTGTCGTCCACGCTTGTGGTCGTGACTAAAGTCTAAAGTGAAAGAAAAATTAAATACTTTTAAATGAATAAAATTTTTGTTTTCTTATGACAGACATTAGAGTCATAAAATATCATATGGCATTATAATAAAAAAGTGTTTTTACTATTTATGATAACAAATTTTGTAAAGAACTACTGTAAATATTTTTGTACAAAAATGCAGTTTTAAAACTTTTAAGAGAAAAAAAGTAACATTTATCCAGACTTATTTATAACTTTTACATAAACCTTTTGAAATGTTTGATGTATATTTGAATTTTTTTTAACTACAGCTCACAATTTTCAAAATAATTGGATGAAATTTAGTTTTTGTTGTTTTTTCGAAACAAGAAAATGACTACTGAAATTAATTATCATTTGTCCATTATTTCACCTAGCTTCCATACAAATATTTTCCAGAAAAAATAAGTTTAACGGTTATAAATGACTTATATATGGTCGGATTTTGATAAAAATTAGCAATACCACATTTTTGGTAACTATAAATTACTCTATAAAATTTTACAGAAATTGGTTCACATTCGATCACAGTACCCATACATAGCACTTCCCGAAATTAACTTAAAGTGCATAAATCACATAATAATTTGAATATCAGGTTCAAATTTGGCACGAAAAGCTTTTATTTATAAGATTATACAAATTTACGTACATAACAAGTAACAAAATGTCGGTAGAGCTACTGTAATATTTTTATTTATACCAGCATATATGGAACACATAGATAAAATTTTATTAAAATAAACCACCTTTTTCGCCGAGGTATGTTATCAAAATTTAAAATTTCTTTTTTAATTTCATTACATTTTGTACTATATTTGCTCCTAATAATTAATTAATTGAGATTGCCATGAAGAAATGCGCTTATTCTTAAAAAGATAAACGTAAAAAACAAAATGACGTTTGACAGCAAAAGAAATTTATCTTCGCTTGAGCTCTAAAAATTACATGCAATAATATACAAGTTATTTTAATGCTTATTTAAAAATAAAACAACATGTTCGAGTACTTGACTATGACTGGTTTCTTTATTAAAAAATTTTATAATTTAAAATATAAAAATGCTTAATCATAAAAACTTAAAATTGTGTAAAATAAGCTGAACTCAATTGTTGGTAATAATAGATGCTGATAGCACAAAAACTTGAGCTTACTCAAATTGCAGACAGTTAAATGAACTTGAATAAATACAACAATAACGCAAACGCAGCGGATTAAAAAATAAAAGAAAGACAGAATATTCATAATTAACTAAATTTGTGTTAACTTACATAAATAATAAATTCTTATCATGATAAGAATTTGACATTTGTGATGATAGAAAAATCTCTACATTAGGGGTAACGGAAACTGTGACAACACAGTAGTATGCATGGAAAAAATTATATTTTCTCAAATTAATGGTTTCCTAATATGTTGTATAAACTTCAGAATAGTACAATTTTTGCCACGTATTTATATCTATTTTTAATTACTAAATAATAAAATAATATTTATAAATTTCGTACTCACCAAAGAAAAAATTAAGAAAATAAAAAAATCTATATGTATATTTTCACTGTTTTTTCATCAATTTTGTTTTTGTACATATAATATAAAACTTAGTTTAATTTTTAATGATTTTTTTCTTACCTTAGTTAAAAATTGTTTAATAAAATTATATATTTCAAAAAGTTAAGCTTGAATATTACAAGATTTTCTGAGTTTTTTTTAGAGAAATATAGTGTCTTAATGAAAATATTTACTTCTGCAAACAACCGGTTAACCGGTTTCTCGAAATTTTGAAAACAGAAACCGATTTTTAAAAAATTTCAACTATTCGAACTATTCGAAAACCGGTTTCTCCAAAAAGTCGAATAATCGATCACCCTAATTATAATATTAAAACATATTTAAAATCTAGACATTATATTATTATATTATATTTTCAACGATACCAATGAATTATGTTAAAATACCGCGGTTTATTTAATGCTACTTTTGGCATACCTTATGTATGCCCCTATGTACATTGTCACTACAACAATATTATATTCTCATTGTTAATTTTCATTAATTTAATAATACTATGTTCATGATAATAACGTTTTTATTTCTGTTTTATTATTCAATGTTTATATTCAATAAAAATTTTTATATATGTAGTTGACTACAAAAATTGTATGTTTTTGAATATTTTTACTAAAAAAAAAATTATTAACATAAAAAATATGATCATTAAAATGTTACAATACATATGCCTTTTACAAATATGGTTGAAAAATTCTTAACTTGTTTTGATATATCTGGTGTGATTCAAGCACTATTAAAGGGTATAATTAAGAAAAAAAATTTCTTGTATTATCTTGCACAACATATGATGATAAAAATAAATAAAATCAATTAATATACAAATAATATGTAAATAATTTTTTACGATTAATAAACACTTTTATCTATTATTTTGAAACAATTGTAATAGAATTTATATAAATATTGACATTGATATTGACTGCGACTGTGACTTTCATAAATTTTGTAAACAATTTGTTGAAAAACTTTGAATTTCAGAACATATACGTTAATCTATACACCGATTTTTCCCAAACTTTGGTTATTGCTTAATATTTGCAATATATACCTGTGTACCAAAATTCATAAGTATAGAATAGCTCCTTCTATTTTAGCTGATTTTTGAAATCAATCTGGGTGCCTTAAAAAATTATGAGATTTATAGAATTTGTGGATAAAACTGCATTTTGGTAATCCTAAAAATGATAACGTCATCTTCTTAAAAAAAGATTTTTAGATTAGGGTGATGGGTTTTCCAACCGGTTTCGAAGCCAATTTTTTCGGTTTATGTAGTGTCGGTTTTTTCAAAATGTTGTTTCTTCGAATGTCGAATAAACCGTTTTTTTGTGTTTAAAAATAACATTTTATTTGGAAAAATATTAATTAATATTTGAATGGAAATTGAGGAAAATTTTGTTAACTGATTAATATTATTAAAGTTAATTTCTTGTTATGTTTTAAGTATAAATATATACTATAAGTTTAAAGAAAATTTAAAGTAACAATTATCTGAATTATGAAATAAGCTTAGCAATGGAATTAGTTTTCTTCTCTTGTAACATCTATGACATTTTTACGAACGATTTAAATATTTTAAGATTTTATTAATTCAATATTTGTAATAATACATTAATTCAGCTTTTAAAAGATTATTATTTGAAAAAGATCTACCTGCAAAATCGAATTCGAAAAAATTGAGACATTATTTTTCCGGTTAACCGGTTTCTTCGAAACTTTAAAATTTTCTAAATTCCAACACGTTTCTCCAAAAAGTCGAATAATCGTTCACCATAGTGTAGATCTTAAAAACTATGCTGAACGTTCGTCAAATAATATAGTAAAAATATTTTAAAATGTAAAAATTCTAACTGAAGGTTTTTATTTAGCTAGTTATCTCTCCAAGGAGATGATGTAAACATCTTTTTAAGCTATAATAGTGCTGGTGATATATTATTTACAACACGATTTAAACAACTTTTTCGTATGGTGCAATATGAACCTAATGGAGCTTAACCTAAAAAATGTAAACATGTGCGTTTCTTTAGAAATTGAATATTGATGTTAATTTCTTGATGGGAGGATATCAACTGGAATTAGTATCTGAGTTCCTTGATCTTGGTATCCTTCTGGATCCTCAACTAAATTTAAAAAAACATATAACAATGATAATAAATAAATCTCGTGGTGTTCTAGCATTTATAAAAAGATGGTCCAAAGAATTTTAATTTTTAATTACTTTAATTACTAAACGTTTTTATACGTCCTTGGTAAGACCAATTTTAGAGTATGGTTCAATTATTTGGGATCCCAATATGGTTTATCTTAAAAATAATATCGAATCCGTTCAAAAACAATTTCTTTTATTTTGTTTGGGAAACTCACTCAACGTGGAATCTAAATAACAATCTTCCTCCTTACAAAACAAGGTTATCTATTATAAAATTACGTACTTTAGAAAGTAGAAGGAAGATGCTGAATGTGGCATTTTTAATAAATTTAATTAATGGATCAGTCTCTTCAGATTTCCTGCTTGGTCATATAACCTTCTTAATTCATCGAAAAGTTACTCTGAACTTTATACCACTTTAAATTCAAGAATTCAAGAATTAATATGCTAATAATGATCGCTTTAGAAAACTATGTATTGATTTTAATTATTTTCACAATTTTATCGATTTCTCAACTAATGTTAACCATATAAGACGTAATATAATATTCTATTTAAACAATTGTTAATTGTAATTGTATTTTTTTTTTTTTTTTTTTTTTTAGTATAAACATTGTTAATATTTTAAGGTCTGTAAGGAATATTTTTTCGTAGACTTATAATAAATAAATAAAAAAAGTTAAATTTAAGATTGTCAAAAAAATCACGACCATATGACAGAAGAAATAAAATTACATATCGCAATCAAATAGATTTTGAATTTTTATTATTAAAGAATATTTTAATATTTTTTTGGTATTAAAAAAAGAATTTTGAAATTAACATAACATATATAATTTTTAAATTTACACCTGATGTATTTTTCGTTTTTTTTTCATGTACTGATAGTTCTTCACAAGATTTATGAATGTGTGCAGTTAAAAAAATTTTTATAAAAAGTACATGTTTAAATTTTTACTTTGATTGCTTATATCAATATAGGCTAAAAACTTATATGTTAAATGTACGTGTTATTTTTCGTAATTTTGAAAACTATACAAAATTTTATGCTCATTTCTTCACAAACTAGTATTTATTATTTACCTAATGTTATTACCTTTCGAGTCACAAAGTAGCTCTGGATTGACGAACAACTCTCGCGTCGTTGTAATTGCACCTTAAGTACATACAGACTGGTTTTTGTTGCTTGGCTTTATAGAATTTTGCTTCTCATTGTCCCAATCGCTAAGTATGTAATGGACGCCTAACTATATCGCAATGCAGCTTCGTCCGGCATTTTACATTTTGTCACATGCAATCGATTTTAACCTCACTTTTAAATTGGATTATTGGTGGAATACCATATAAAACTCAAAGCATTGATATGGGTGGAGGCTATTAAAATTGGGGAGATGAATTAGGAAACTCTAGCTTTCTATACGAAGGTATGGATCGAGCGAGTGATTTACGAAGGAGGCTTCTTTTGGAATAAACACCCAAAAAAAAAACCTTAACTTTTTAAAATTCATATTGTATATGTCAAATCTCATGTAAATCGCTTCAGAAGTAGTGATAATTTTTTTTTTTTTTTTAAGAAGGCAAAATGTCAAAGACCAAATTTTGGAATATTTTTAATTTTTAATGATAAAATAACTAAAAACTAATTATTTTTGCTTGGATTATCAATCAATGATTTCAATTATAATTTTTTTTCAGAATATTTTTAACTGTCAAAATGAGTTAACTATCTTTTACTTTGTTCATGATATCAATCAAAATAACTTTTGTTACTTAGCTTGTTACTTCAAGAAAATTAAATGAATATTTTTGGCTGCATATATTATTAATTTTCTTTCACTTATATAAAATTATATATATAAAAATTACATTAAAATATATATATATATATATATATATATATATATATATATATATATAATTTTCAAAACTTTCACCTTCTTTAAAGTTTGAATTAAAATATTTACGAAAATTACAAAAATACTATTAAAAAGAATAAATAACATTAACAGTGAATGTAAAAAAACAAAATAAGATTGAAAAATATGGCAAATGTAATACACAAAAAATCTTAACTGATTGTAAAACGTTGAACAATGTGATAAATTGCAACACTTGAAAGAGCTCCCTGATTCTGATGAAAGTAGTAAAATACCAAGTAAAAGAATATTTATGCGTTTTTTAAAGGACTCAATTTATATTTTTTAGCCTATATATAGAATAAGGTTAAATCGCGCAGGCACAAAAACATTTTTTGTAATAAATTACTTCTGTTTTTTACAATTCCTCTTAATATTTTTGCTTTATAGTAATATTTTTTAATTCAAACAGTTAGTTCTTCTCAAAAGAAGAATTTTGGCACACATATTAACTATTCTTATGTAAAATTCTATATCAAATTGACTGGCTATTATATAATAAAATTTAATCAAACAGCAATAACTAATATATTAAAGCAATTAGAAATTGAAATTTAAAATTTTAATAAAACTAACAAACAATATTTTCAGAAAACCTAATTATAATTTATAATAATATAATATTATACATACATATATATATATATATATATATATATATATATATATATATATATATATATATATATATATATATATCGCATATTAGCTAAAATTTGTAAAAAAAAACACTGAACCAAATCTCCTGGTATATATTTTAAGGAAAAAATATTTAAATTAACAGATTTTTTTCTTCAATTCTATATATAGTTTTTGGTTTTTTTTAATCAACCAATTATCGTTAAAAGTATTTTTTTAATATGTTGATTTGAATAAAAAAATTACAAAAAATCGGTTAAATCAACGAAAAGTTAGTTAAATTAGGAGAAACTTTTCGAAGTAAAACAACTCACAATTTTATTGAGTTTAGCATCCTTAAAAGAAGTTAATTTGAATAAACTATCTGTTAATTTGTTATTATTTTTTTGTCTTTTTTTTTTTTTTTTTTTGTTAGTTTAAGAATTAACTAATATATGTTAGTAAATTTGAATAAAATTCTTCAACATGACTAAGAATATTTAAATTGAATAGACACATAAACTAAAACAAATTTTTTTAATTTATTTTATTCAAATTGAATAAAATTCTTCAATTTAAATAAATATCTTCAAAACTGAAGACATGTAAAATTGAAGAAAATTTTTCAAAATCATTTTTTTACGATTTAATTTATGTTTAAATTATTTAATAAATACAATTAAGGTTTTTGATAATATTAAAAATTAATGTACATACATGTCTTATAATTTTATTCGTTACTTAGTTTTTAAATTAAATTAAATTAAATTAAATTAAATTAAATTAAATTAAATACAGCAGTTAAACTTAATAAAAATTCTTCAATATGAATAAAAAAATTTAGCTAATTTGATTAAAGGCATGTAGAATTGAAGAAGTTTCGTTAAAATTATTTAATTTATTTTAGTAAAATTTAATAAAATTTTTCAATCTCTTCAAGTTGACTAAAGGCGTGCAGAACTAAAGAAATTTCGTTAAAATTAACTAATTTATATTAGTCGAATTGATTCAAATTCCTCAATTTGACTAAATACCTTCAAATTTGCTAAAAGCATCTAGAATTGGAGAAATTTCGGTGAATTTAACTAACTTATTTTAGTCAAACTGAAGAATTCAAGAAATTTCTCCAATATAGAAAATTCTTATTAAAGGAGATCAGTTGAATGACTAATAACAAAGCGTGTGCAGTTGTTTTGTTGTGTATAACATATACATGTATTTATTTTGTACGTAAAAAATCAGCATTCAAAAATACTCGAAAAATAAATTAATTATGAAAAATATGTGTGAAATACCATGACACAAACTGCAATCAGAAAAAAGAAGCAACTGTTGGACGTACAGAAATTTGGAAGCCTCTATTTTATTTTTCTCGGTAATGTTAAAAATTTACAATTACATATTATGTAAATAATAATGTAAATAAATTTACTTATTGTACAATTCATATAATATAATATATATATAATCAACTACTAGTGCCACGATCATCATCATCTTAAGGACGAGCAGTTCTGTATTATGAAAGACTGTACGAAAAATATTTCAATATCCTTAGAAAACTTAAAAAACGGTGTTCTGCAAAAAACACCATATATGAACAAACCTACTACGAATGACCACAAACGGTTTTTAAATACCGGTAAACATCATTTTGTATACTTTATATACATATTCGTTTTCTTTCCACATTTTTTATACATTTCTATAGATCATCCAGAAATAAACGCTGAAAATAGTATTGAGGCAATATTGAGTGATAACACTACATGGGCAGAAATTATAGCCATTGGTCGGCAACCAAAAAAGTTGTTTAAATGAAATTACATGTATGTGCACATCTGATGTGCTCAATAAATGTTCACAGTACAAATAGCCGCCAGGATGTAAATTGTTAAAATAAATTTTCAATAAATGTAGATATGCATTTCATTTTCTTAAATATATATCGATTTTAAAAACTTTTACCCAAATGCTGGTTGTCTCCATACAAATTATGAAGCATTTTCGCAAAAAAAAAACATCTTCGCATTTGACGATCGTATCAAGCCTCCAGCAAGCAAATTTTTATTACAAAATATGAAACAAATGGACAACATATCTGAATGTAATATATTAATAATTACATGCCGTTACAGTGAAAAATCGAGAAATAACAGTCCAGATTATAGGCCTTCTTGAGAAAATCGTAAATCAGTTTTAAAAATTTTCAATACAGCCTGAAAATTTAGGCTTATTCGCAAAAAACTGTTTTTGAGTAGGTTCCTGTACAAATATATTTCTAATTCTGTTATTCTTTTATTTCTTTTTCCTTTTTAAACTTCTTTGGAAAGTAGAAGAAACTGGCTTTTAAACCATATGCATTTGGTTTGCTTTGGTCAAATATTAAAGTCAAATTTTAAAATAACTTCTAGAAAAATAAAATTTTTTCACAAATTTTCGAGTTTAACTACGATTTATTACAATTTTTTCTATAAAACTCTATTCAACGATGCGATAATTTTTAAGTGCAATGATTTTTAGTTTTATCTTTAAAAAGTAAAAACTAAACAAGGAATATAAAAGCATATTTTATCTTAAATTAAATTTTTGAGTTTTTAAGTAACTTTATATAGGGATATCTCGTTTTAATTTAAACAAAATAACATTTCAAACTTTGTAAACAAATATGTGTAGCCTTTAGTTAAAAATGAGAAAAATTTACATCGTCAAAATTTCGCAAAAAAAGGAAAATAAATTTAAAAGTGGTGAATAACTCACTATTTAGTTTGAGTGTATATAGTTTAAAAGCTACGTTCATTCTGCTTTCAAAATCAATTCAAAAATCTTAAATTGACTTAAAATTTATGAAGCTATGAGATTAACAGTGCACAAACTGTCCTAAAAACGGGTTTTCGCAATATCTCGAAATTTAGGGGGTGTTTCGAAATTTATTCAAATGATTTTGTAATGTCCTCAAGAAGGTCGGCAATCCATATTATATCGTTTTCCCAGTGAAAATAAAAAATACCATTTGGCAACAGCATGTTATTAAATAACAGAATTTCTTTTTTTTTTAAATTTATTTTTTTTTTTTTTTTAATAATTCTGTAACTTGTGAACCGTTGGAGATATCTAACTAAAATTCTACACGGTCAGAACTGAAGTGTTTTCGAGTTGACTTGGAGGACCACAGCTCCCTAGCGGGTAACACGATAGAGGGTAGACATCCCAATTTGGTCACCTCGAGTATGTACTTTTTCAAAGTCCGACAAAAATTCATTTATGACTTCTTAAATGTAGAAAAAATTATTAAAATTTATTTAAGATATGCAAAATTCTAAATAATATTGATAAAAGAATCTTATAGGTATATCAATCTGATAAAAAGTTATATTAATCTAAAATTGAACTTTAAAAAATTTTCACTTTTTTGCGGTTATCTTTCAAAAACGTGGTAATATTCACTCATTTCGAAAATATTTTTTTTTTTTTTGTTCTGGACTATAGACTTTTTGTAATGGTTTCACAGAAAATATTAACGTAAATACGTGTAAAGCACAACTGGAGGCACTTTGGACAATGGTTTCCTCTATACCCTATATATATATAAATTGCCAGCATTTGTAAAGTTTATTCTTATTTTTTGTTTAGATGCTAGCTGTATATACAAGTATTTCATATATCAGAACAGGAATTACGACTCGTAATTATATATTAAATGCCGTGACATTTCTCTTCGAAAAACTTAAAATTTTTTAGAAATAATGCTAATTTTTGGAAATTTAAACAAGTAAAGTTATTCCAGCAAAATTTTGGCTCAATATAGGAGAAAAAGAAAATATTTTTTACGTGTTTAACCACCATATGGGTGTAAATAAATAATATATCTTTCTTGCTGATCTCAGCTTTGGCATTTAAGAATTTTATAAAAAAAAATTTTAAAAAACTTTTTAAAAATTGACAAAGTTTGGCCAGGGCTTAGAGGGACACCATTGCCTAAAGCGCTTCCAATTTTACTTTATACCATTTTAAAAGTATATTACCAACTTTTTGGAAAATAACCCAAAAAATGTGAAATTTTTAAAGTTTCAAATTCAGATTAATATAACTTTTTATCGGATAGATATATTTTTATGGTACTTGAGGCAATATTATTTAGAGCTATGTAAGAAATCCAATGGATATTTTCAAAAAATTTTAGAGCCCAAATTGAGGCCACCAAGTTTAAAATATTTTAAAAAACTAGGCCAAAAATGAGGTTTTTGGACCTGAGCATCTAAAATTGGTTCCTAAGGTAAATTCCGGTTATTACGTTGCTAATATTAGAATTGAAAAATATACCCTGCGTAATTGTTGCCTTTTGCGATTAAGTGCTTCGAAATTCTTGATTCTATGTGAAGATGTGGCATGAAAGTATTTTTTTACCGTTGCAAATGAAATAGAACTGTGTATTCATAAAATTGAATAAATCGGAGATATCATCTCTGAATTATACGTTTACTTCTCTTGAGAATCGAGAATAATGACTCATTTTGGTCTGGTTTGCTTTTGTTAGAGTGTCCAACATTTTTTACCTTCTAACTTCAAACCAAGATATTCAGTTCCGTTAGTGAAACATATAAACCAAGGTAATGAAATTGTTTACCTATGAGAATTTAACATAAATTTTACCATTTTCCTGAGTTTATAAAGTTCGTAAACATAATGAAAATGGATGAAATTATCTTTGTAATGTTTTTTCTATAATTGTACATGATCCGGAATAACATCAAACATGAAGAATATGATTAAAATTAATATTCTTGCGATGTCAACATCAAAAATTCATTATGACAGCGGATTTCTCCAATCCGCGAGAACTCTAGAACCAGAACCAATCTTGAAAAAATAATTCCATTTTTTATTTCAGCGACCCAAATTACATTAAAATTAGTTCTAATCTGTTCAGCTCCAAAAGTTGATATGGATTGGAAAACTTGTATACTGATGTACTCAATAAATGGTAATAAAACAAAAAGCCGCTAGGATTTAAATTGGTACAGAAATAGTTTACTTATATAGTTAAATTAAATTTTCAATAAATGTGTACTTTTCATTTTCTTAGATATATTATCCACTTTAAACGCTAGTAACTACCCAGCAAAAACTTTGCTTTCCTGGTAAGCTAGCAGGTATAATTGGAAACAAAAATAAACTACTTATTTTTTGCCTGAATAACTAGTTATTTTCGTTCCACAAATTCATGTAGTTATTTTTTGAATCTAGGAGTACTAAACAATATGTACCCAAACTAAAATAAAAATAAAAAAAAAAACAAAAAAAATTTTGCCGTCAGTGAGACTCGAACTTGGACACAAACTAACTATTCGTTTTTACTGACTAACGTCTTACTCAGTACACCATCTCGAACATAGCACCCTCTGCGACAAAAACTCTATTTAGTTTAAAATATCTTTTTAGATATTTTGTTATAAAAAACTAACAGCTTCAGAATGGGACTGAACCAACAACCTTCTGGTTGTTAATCCGGAGCTCTAGCCAACTTATCCACGTGATTGCAGTATTACTGTGCTATTATACTATTGAGTACTTATTAATGTAATACAGTGTAGGCAAATAATAATGACGCTTCATTACCAAGAAACTACTTTAATAAGTAGTTGTTATTACCGAAATCCAAAAAGTTTTTGCTGGGTAAGTGCGCATTGTTTTCATACCAATATTGATCGTATCAAGGATCCAGCAATCGAACTTTTATTACAGAATATGAAACAAATGATAATAATATCTGAAGGTAATATATTATTAATTATTAAATAACAGAATTTCTTATTTTTTAAATATTTCTACTATTCAAATATTTCAGATGGTCGTTATATTATTCATAGCGGCGAAGGCATTAACGTCATATAATCATTTATAAAAAAAGCCTCCTCTGCCTAAGTTTTCTAGATGCTTAAACTACGTGTAATTAAAATACTCCTTCTTATAGTGTTTTTACTAATAATTTAAATATATTTAATTTATTTTTACTTTTTTTGCGAACTGACGTTTTTGTTATGCATATATTAATGTAAATATACTTATTTCTTTTACAAAAACAATTTCTTATTGCTTTATATGTACCTATTTAAATCATTTACTTATTTCTAAAATTAAATATATTTTTTATACTGTAAGTATTACTAATGCTTTTATTATTTTTATTTGTTTTATTTTTAATAATAGTAAATAGTCTTTTATATATTAATATATTATTACCTAAAACAATTTATACAACAATACATTCATATAACCGCAGTTTAAATTTTGTATTACGAGTAGTTAAATAAAATAATGCAATAATATATAAACGTGAACTCTTTTTTGGTAGAGCGTAAATGGACCTTACAAACTTCCAAGTCGATGCGGCACGTGTTAACGACATACTTGTGTGTATCTTTAAATATAAAAGTCTAATAAACTTTAATTTTATTGTCTATATGACAAAGAAATATGTATTGCTGAAATCACAGAATTCCCTTGGTACCTGTATATTGCAAATAAATGCTATGGAAATACAAAATTTTCTATGTTTTAATATTTCTTCATGTTATGTTTTATTATTTTTATATGTGTACAAAGTATGTATGGATATGTATATATATATATATATATATATATATATATATATATATATATGCGTAATAATAAAATGCGTATAGCAAAAACGAATATCTATATGTATATGTACATTAGACTGCACCAATATTTACCGACTTTTGAACTTTGACCGTAAGTTCTCCTAAAATCGTTTATTCTGTGAAATATTAGTGCAATCGGATATCGTTAACCCGAAGTTAATATGATATGATTATACGATGAAAATATGACTTGTTTACACTTTTTAGAAAAATTTTTAATTCAATGTTTTGGCTTGTAACAAAATGTAAAAGATAATCTATACACATTAAATAAGATATAAAAAGAAAAAATCGGTTTAAAAAGGTATGTTTTTGACCACTTGTCTAAGGTGTGTAAAAATAAATTTTTAATTTTTTAAAAAATGTTTAAATGAAATACTATTTTTAATTAAATTTGAAGTATAAGTACTGAAAATTATGGTTTTGTTTCTGCAGGATAATTCAAACCCCTTTCTACGCTCGGTTAAAAAAGGTTTTTAAGGCCATTTCAAAATTCCAATTTCAAACTTTTAAAAATTTTATTAAACAAATTTCATAAAATTTCCAATCGAATTATGCGGGTTTGTAGACAACACCACAGGAAATAAAATTAAAAAAGACTTAGGTCAATACCTTGCATGAATAAGCCGCACCTGCAATTGGAATTCTGCGGATTTCGGCAAAATTAAAATTTTTAAAGAAAAATGCACAAGAATTACCCTTTAAATAAGAAGGTCAACATTTTAAATAATTCTAATTTTTAAGGAAAAACCCATCACGAGCAATTTTTTTATTTGGACTTTGTTGCAACGATTTCTGTGAGGAATTTTGGTGACAATATTACTTTACTTGTCAGAATGACATAATTATTATTTTATTTGTCCATGACAATAATTAATAAAATTTACTTTATAAATATTTAAGAACAGGTGCGTTTAAAAAATGCTGACCCCAAGTTTAGTTGAGGGTCAGCTGGCCCCGAGTTCAGTTGTTAAAATCAAAGTGAGTCTTTCAGTTATATTTCCATAAAATTTAATGGAATCCAGATAGAAATAGATAAGTTTTCTTTATGTTTTTTTTAACTTTAAAATATTCCAAATTTTGATATTTGACCTTAGTGTTTTAAAGATTATCCTTGTCCAATTTTCCCAAAAACTTAAGAATGTATTTTCTGAATCATGTTTTATCTTATTCTGTAATAGCTCCGTTTAGTGTGAATATCAGTTCTAAAAAACTTGACTTGATAACTAAAAAAACAGCTTAGTCATACAAAGTATTGACTTAATTCTTCTTTAGCTTTATTTCCTAAGGTGCCATCTTCATAGTTTTATACGAAGGTTTTTAAAATTTGTTTAACAAAAATTGGAATTTTAAAACAGTCTAAAAATGTAAATTGTTTAACCAAGAATAGTAAGGAGTTTGAATTATCCTGCGGAATCAAAACATATTTTCAGTAATTATGATTTAAATTTGACTAAAAATATCATTTCATTTAAACAAAAACTTAAAAATTTGTTTGTGCACTCCTTACACATGTGGTCTAAAACTCATTAGTAATCTGGGGATTTCGGAATAACTTATCATTTTTTAACCGATTTTTTTTTATATCTTGTTCGTTAGATAATTATGTGTAAATTACGATTTTTTAACATTTTTTTACAAAAAAAAGTATTTAATATCTAAATTTTTCCAGAAATTAAAAAAAAAACATATTTTCCACATATAAGTGCATCATACAAACTTGATGTCCGATGCTGCACAGGTTAACGATATCCGGTTTCACTAATATTTCACACAATATCTTTTTGCAATAAAGTAAACGATTCTAGGGAGAGTTAAGGTCAAATCTCAAAAATAGGTAAATTTTGGTGCAGTCTAATGTACATATATATGTACGTATGCAATGTAACATGATTGTCAACATCAAAAATTAACTTCCTTATTCTTAAATATTTATGGGCAGCGAAATATTTACACACACCAACATCAGGGTTCGATCAAGGCTGTTTTTCTGCTTTCAACAAAATTTATTACAAAATCAAATTTATTGCACAATTAAAAACGACAAATGAAACAATCAAAAACAGACAATTACATACTAAAACAGACATACTAATTTGGTAATACCTTGTCTTCCACGATGAGTTTGAAATATATAAATGTATGTATAATGTGTATATCAGTTTTGCCAGGAAGTGAGAAAAAATATAATATATTGTACTTTAAAAAAGATTAAAAAAGGCTAAATGCTCCAAAAAATAAAGTCAGAAAAAATTATTTATTTATTTATTTATTTTTCTTTTGTTGTCATTAGTTGTTGATATTTTTTTAAAAGATATATTGTAATAAATTTATAAATAAAAAATAGAACCGCTGTTAGCAAAATTACCCAATGAAAAATCGACCACAAAATTCAGTCACAAATTTGGGTTATATTTCTTGTGAAAATTATATTTATACATAGTTTCTATGAATAATGAAGTTTATTAAAAATAATTAAAAAAATTAATTAAGTAAGTCCATATAATGAGTTAAGTTATATTTGATTTGAAGAATGAAACGCCGCTGGCGAAAATTTTTGTAAAATATAAATAATCTCGATGTTTTATGCAAATTTGTACACAAAAGTTATTAAATGTATGATTCTGTAAAAAAAATTAGTAAAAGCAAATAATAAATTATTTTCTTTTTTGTTGAAATACTAGCATTTTAGCCTTTTTAAGGCAATTTTAAGAATCAAAAAAGACTAAAAAAGCTAAAAGCTAAATCGAAAATTTAGAGGCTAAAAGCAAAATAAAAAGACAAGATTCAGCCTTAAAAGCACTAAACTGGCAACACTGATGCATATAGTTACAGTATATATAGTACTAGTAGAGTATCCCGAGGAAACGTTTTTTGAGATTTCAATGTAGGAAGACCCCTGAAACGATGCGTAATTATGAACTGAATACGGAAAACAATTAAATTGATTTTCAGTTCCCTACCAGCTATTGAAGGTCTCAAATATGGTATATTTTGGCAAAAAAAAAAAAAAAATGTTTAGTTATACTCCTAATATACATTAGAGTGTCTCGTGGAAAAAAAACTGTAGGAAGACCCCTAAAATGATACATATTAATATGGAATAAATACTAAAAAAATTTAACTGAAGATGTATTTTAAAAATTTTTTAAATATTTTTCCATATTCAGGTCATCAATACTCATCGTTTGAAGGATTTTCCTACATCAAAACCTTAAAAAATCGTTTCCTCTAATGCACATACATATGCATAAATTTCTGTCTGCACATACATACATATGCAATTATAATTAAAAAAATTATTTAAAAATATCCATTTAAAATAATGCATATTTTTAAATAATGTATTTCTAACGAAAAATTAAAATATCATTTCCATTCTATATATATGAAGATATATGTACACAAAAAAAAATAAATAAATATTGCTTAAAAAAAATTAAGTCAAATTAATGTATTATTTAATTTAATTACCTTTTTTGTTTTTTATACAATTTTTTGATAAGAACTGAATACTTCTAACAAAATTAAAATAAAAATGAAAAAAAAAAATTCGAAAAAATTATAATTTTGTTTTAAGTGTCGACGGTTTCCTACTCTTTGGTTGATACTTTCTGCACCTAATCGCATATTGTGTAAAATTATTAGATATGATGTTGCAGGCGCGCTTCTAGCTCAAAAAAGCATTTTTTATAATTTTTATTGTTTTACCTTTTTCAATTTTATTTTCTTTTTTTTATTCACCACTGTGAGAAGAATTATTTTTGAATTTGAGGGTTTTTCGGTCAAATTTCCATATTGACATTTGATCGCAAAGACAAGCTGATAGCTGTCATCAAGTTTATTTAAAATATCGTTACTCTGCCCGGAAGAAAAAGTTAATAGTAATTTTTTAATTTAATTTATTTTTTTATTTTTTTTTTTTTTAATATCCTATCATATTCCTCATTTTATAAATATTATTTTACGAAAACTTTAAACATTCTTAATAAGAATCAATTTTTATTTCAGCAGCGAACAGAAAAAAATAGTTGTGTATAATAACAAAAAAATAAAAAAAAAACAATTTCTTTACAGCACACACCCTACACTTTTATCTACAAAATCACAATTCTTTTTCTTCATAAAAACTATATATTTTTCACGGGTACGGGCAACCCTGAGCATAAACCCGCCAATCTTGCTCAAGCACGTCGTTCAACAGAAACCTTCACGAAAGAAACACCAGAACAAACTCCTCCCAAAAACCATCTTCGGGTGAGAAATTCCCAAAAGAAAAGGTAAAAGTGTAAAAGTGTAACAAAAATTTTGAAAATCAAAAATTCACACTAAACATTGTAAATTTTCCGCAAAAAAAAAAAAAGAAATTAGATTAGAAGTAGAAATTTATTAAAAATTTTAAATATAAAAATTGCACTCAAATGAAAATCTGTATAAAAACAAAAAATATCGAAAAGAACAAGCAAAAAACTGAAAAAAAGGACAATTTTCATAAAATTTTAATATATTAAAATCATTACATTTTATTTTGTGCTTAAACCTAAAAATGACTATTCACTATTGTTTTATTAATTTAAATTTTTAGTTATTTAATTTTTAACTTTTGATCGCGATTCGCTTAAAAGAAAACTAAAATGTAATTGCAAAAATCAATATAAAAATGATAACAAAAAATTTATTGGTGAAAATGCAAAAACATTTAACTCCAAAATAAAATAATAATAAAATTAATAATATATTGAATAAAAATATGCATTAAAAAGAAATCTGTTAATAACATAATATGTAAAAGAAAATAAATTAACATTGCTGATAACTCGTATTAATTAAACACCTAACAACAAAAGAAAACACCAATACATCGACAGGAAAGCAGCGAAATATCTTTCGACGTGGGATCCTGAAAATATAAGTCAATTTTTTTTATTTCTATTCCTTATTATTTTATTATTACGTTGATTTTCTTTTAAATAAATTAAAAATATCCTATTGAAGATAACATACGCTGAAACTTTTACATAAGATTATATCTTATGGTTAATACACTCAGAGTTAATAACATGAGTGGAAATGTTAAATTGTTAAATTAAAAAAAGTGTATGTTTCCATGAGACTTTTTTAAAATTAGTAATTTGAGAAATTTTAAAATTTAAAATTAAAATTGCATTAAAATAAGAGGTAAATTTATTAAATTTAATAATAAAATAATTAAATGATTGTTATAAAACTATTTAATTATTTTATGAGAAAAAAAGAAAATCAGTTATATTCATATATATATATATTTTTTTTTTTTTTTGGTTTTGCAATTTTAACATTGTAATTGAGAAGAAATAATTTATATTATTACTTTAAAATTTAATTAATTTGCTAACCCTATCACACTTAATAGCCATAATGATTTAGTGGTGTAACTAATTATCTACAATTCCGCATATCCCAGCCTCAAAAATTGCTTGAGCTAAGATTTTTTAATTTTTATTAATTTTTTTTATTGAACCCAGATTCAAATCCCACTTGGGGAAAGCATTTTTTATTTTTTTATTTTTTTATTTTTTTCATTAAATAAATATATTTTTTATAATTATTTTTTTATTATGAACCAAATCCCAATTGGGACGAAAATCTAATTTGAATTTTTTTATTTTTAATTATTTTTAACCCGAGTTCAAACCTTGCATGAACCTATTTTTTATTTTGCACATTTTTATTTTTTTATGCATTAAAAAAAAAAATAAACATTATTATTATTTTTTTATGAACCCGAGTTCGATCCTCAGTTAAACCCGATTTTTATTTATTGTATATTTATATTTCTTTTACTTTTAAAAATGAAATTTTAAAAATAAATTTTTACAAATGTTTTCTTTTATGGCTATTTTTTTATTTTTATTTTAATATTAAAATTACTTGATTTTTTACTTTTGAACAGTATGGTTTTTGATTTGATTTATTTAATAAAAAATCTGAATATTAAAGTGAAGTTCTAAGCGTCCTTTTTATTGGTTTCTGGTGAACTGAATCGGATAGGGTAGTACTTTTTTTTGGAATCATACACAAATTCATTTTCGCTTTTCCATAGTATGATCATGGTTGGGAGGGGAATTCTATTGCGTTTCCATATACACACAGTCGTTTAACAGTTTAAATATCCGTTTGCGTCTCTTTTTTCCTGTGTTTGTTAGTGTTCTCTTTGTCCCTATTTCTATCTCTTGCTCTCTTCCTCTCTTTTTCTCTCATTTAAATATAGTATGCACAAAATAAAATAATATTACTGAGCATGTCGACTTGAAGTCTATTTGGAATAGCATCGAAACCACCCGATTGCCGACGAGACCGAAGCTGGAAACTAGTTTCGTGCTAGCTACTTCGATAGATCAACGAAATTTGACACATATGTATCAGCTAAAAGGTTATGTGCTGCAATGCACAGTGGGGCAGAATGGAAATTTTTTGGAAATAAATCTGTAACTTCTGATCGGCTGGTTGGATTTTCATGAAATTTGGTATAGGCGTAGCAGAGGAGTGTGCAATGTTACGTTTGGAATGTTACAATCCTCCCAGGGGCGGAGCTAAAGGGGCTCAAAGTTAGGTACCTCTGGCATAAAAAATTTTTAATCGCTTGCAAAATTTTTGTTTCTCATCCGATATTTTTATATACTGTTGTAGACCCTGATAACACCTATAAAAAACATGCGTACATGCCCTATTTATCTCTTATAGTTTTCGAGTACCATAATTTTTAAGTACCATAATTTTGCATGTTCTTGGTCCAGTCTTTTTCATATATATCCTAGTATTTCCGACCAATTTTTTTTCTTAACTAGTTAAAAAACAAAATTATCTATTGAATAAAAAAAATTTGAAGTCGATACCTTTACCTAAAATAAACGATTTTGAATTTGAAAATTGCAAAAAAGACGACTTTTTGTGTTTTTTAGCCGAAAAAGTATCTACACTCTTTTTTATCTAAAATAAAAGTTTCTTTAGCAACATATAATAATTTCACACTTTTCTGAAAGGCAACTTCACTTTAAGATAAAAAACAAGCCCAATAACTCAATTGGTCATGGTACACACTCTCCCGAATTCGACCTATTTTATATGAAAGTTTATATGAAAGATTTTAGACCATATTTTTTCAAATCCCAAAGCACGAATCGACCAGCGGAATATATTTTAAGAATTCTCAATATGATGTTAAATGTTTTAAATCAAAATCTACGGGACTTCGGAAAAATGTGGATTCTATAGCCAAAATGTAAAAAATTCCGTTTTTGGGAATTTTCATTAGTTTATTGAGAATTCAGGAAAACTCTTAACGCGCTTTTAATTATATTAATAAGATCCACATTTCCAGCAAATTTCATTAAAATATCTTTATAAACAAATATGTTATTACAATTAAAACTTTATTTTTGAGAATTTTACAAATTAAAAAAAAATTAAATTGACATAGTTTTGATAGGGCTATTAGGGAGACTGTTGCCAAAAGCAGTATGCCGGTATTATCTATATTCCTTTTGAAATATATATATATATATATATATATATATATATATATTATATTATATTATATTATATTATATTATATTATATTAATATTATATTATATTATATTATATTATATTATATTATATTATATTATATTATATTATATTATATTATATTATATTATATTATATTATATTATATTATATTATAA